>JAJIBD010002370.1:0-7500 GCA_021461705.1 Cryptotis parvus
CTTTCTTTCTTTCTTTCTTTCTTTCTTTCTTTCTTTCTTTCTTTCTTTCTTTTCTTTCTTTCTTTCTTTCTTTCTTTCTTTCTTTCTTTCTTTCTTTCTTTCTTTCTTTCTTTCTTTCTTTCTTTCTCTCTTTCTTCCTTCCTTCCTTCTTTATCTTTTTCTTTCTCTTTCTTTTTTCTTTTATATTTTGGGCCACACATGGGAATGCTCAAGGGTTGAGGGATCATATGGGTTGTTGAGGATTGAATCCCAGTTGACCCCCTTAATGCAAGCTCTTGCCCTGGTGTACTGTACTTTCAGCCCCTGTTGATTTTTTTTTAGGGGGACACCTGGCAGTGCTCACCATTACTATGTTTCCTTTAAACTTGTTCTTTTGGCCGGGCCATTGTTATCGTCAAACTCAATAATCTTTTGCAGCAGGGTCTAGGAGTACTGTTTGAATAACTGCATAATGGATAATGGTTTCCGGAGAAAGTTCAGTAACCCGGGACACTGGAATGGGCTGCCTTGGAGACCTCACCACCTGCTTCCCAGGCTTCAACCTTTCAGCCCCATGTCTGCGCTGTTTGTGTCCTGTTTTCCCTTGAGGCTGCCCTGAACTCTGAAAGTTTAGAGGTTTTTCTGAAACCGCTGTGTGTAGAGAATAAATGAATTGAAACAGACACTTGTCACCAAACCTCAGTGAAATCAAATTCGTCCTTTGCCAAACACACACACGGAGGTTTGGAGAACATTTTGAGATACCAAAAAATTTCACCTAGATTTATTTAACAAATATTTTTTTGAAGGTCCATACACTGCGGTGCTCTGGGCTTCTTCCTGGCCCTGTGTAAGGGATCAGCCTGGCGAGACTCGGGGGACTCTATGCAGTTGGGGAATCTCAACTGGTTGGCCACTACATGGCAGGCACCGGAGCTTCTGGATTCACCTCAGGCCCCATGACTGGAGATCTTGCACAAGTTAAAGTTGCCTGGCTCAGTATTCCCAAAGGAGCTCATGTCTGTATAAACATGAATTGGAAGAAATGCTGCTGGGTTTGTTTTCGGTCTAATTTTATTTTGGGACCACAAGTAGCAGTACAAGTGCAACTTCCAGCTTGTTGCTCAGGGGCCTGCAATATCTCCCTTTGTAAAGAATAGCAAGGTGCCCAACCTTTTTTAAAGTATTAGCTTTTAGGTCTATGTATAAAATATGACATTATGACTAATGAAGTTTGTGGAAATGATTTTTCCATCAAAAAGTATTTCTGTCCTAATATTTTAGAAAGATGAGATATAGCTACTCTAGGAATATGCATAGCTAAACAATATGTATATGAAATATGCTCACCAATATTTTATATCTGGAAATCATTTTTTAAAAGGACAAAACAGAAACTCTGAGGCAAGAGAGACAGTATAGTGGGTAAGGTCTTGCCTTGCATGTGGCCAACTGGGGTTCGATACCCAGCATCCCATATGGTTCCTGAGCCTGCCAAGAGTGATTCCTGAGCATAGAGGCAGGAGTGAACCTTGAGCAAAGCTCGGTGTTGCCCAAAAACAAAAGGAAAAGGAAAACCCTCTACAGTTAGATAACACCTTATACCAGTGAGTCCAAAGATAATAGAGTCAATCAGTACTGGTGTGGATATGGGGAAAAAGGAAGCCATATCCATTATAAATGGGATTGTTGACAGGTGAATACTCTTTAGAAAGTAATAATGGATACTTCTCAAGAAACTGACTGAGCTTTCCAGACGACCCAGCAATCCCACTTCTTGACATCTACCCCAAGAGGTTATTTTCAAAATAGAAACTCCTGCCCCTATATTCTTCACAGTAACACTCATAGAAGCCAACATCTGGTAATACCTCTAGTGTCCAAGAACAGATAGTGGATAAAGAAATTATGGTCTATATACACCATATACAAGGGGACATTATCTGTCTATGAGAGAAGCAAGATCATGTAATGTGTCTCCATGTGAATGGAACCAGAGAGATCGTGCTCATGAAGTCACCCAGAAGCGATACACAGAAAGATCTCTGTGGTGTGTGGAATAGAAAGAACCCTAGCAATGAAACAACAATGGCTTAAGGGTTAGAGCTAGAGAGTTGGTTATAAAGGAGGGGTTGGGATGTGTCCTAGGGACACTGGTGGAGGGACGTGTACATTCTTCCAGCTCTAGGTTGTTGGGGCCTTGTGGGACTTCAACAATGTTGGGCTCTGTTCGGTTCCCTGGTCACACTCAGGGGGCCGACATCCGAGGAACAGAACCGACGAGTCTTGTACAAGTAGTCCAAAAAGCCTTTTACTTCACACCAACAGTTTAACACACTCTGCTGCCACCACATAGGCCAACAGACCCAAATGCGCTGACCAGGTGCTCTCTGATCAAGAAGTTGCCCCCCATCCCTGCACAAGATACACACACACACACACACACACACACACACACACACACACACACACTTGTGTGCCTTTTGACGGAGATGCTTTGTGTAGAAGTCTGCCAAAAGCCAAAAGCCAAAACCTCTGACCTTTCTTGGGGGCAGAGCAGGTGCAACCAAAGTTCAAGATCAGCTTTTAAATGCAAATCCCAAGGGAGCCACACTTCTAGCTCAAGCTGAAGAGATGCTAATGCAAGACCTTGTTCCTTCCACCCAGAACAGTTTCTTATGCAAACACACTTAGAGAGTGGGCTGGCACACACACACACACACACACACACACACACACACACACACATGTGGCCAGAGATAAAATAAGTATAGGGTGTATTTTCATGGGGGACAATCACGTCATATATTTCAAACAATGACCCCATACTACAGTGATATCTCCTTCCCTAAAAGGTCATTTTTTTGGTCTACTCTGTACCAGGGCAATATCTACAGTGCTCTTGCTCTTAATTTATGTGAGGCCCTAAGGACTTGTTTTAGGATAAGGTAGTATGACCTTTCCTTTGATCTTTTGTAGAACTGATTTCCCTAAGGGTTGTCCCATATGTTAGCCAAGGTGGACTCTTCCTGGTACCATGGAGTCCCACATAGGGACGCTGGGGTAAAAGGAAATATATCCAATCTACATAGTATTGGGCTTATAGTAGAAAATATGACGGGATTCCAGGAGCCATTAATTTGGAGTCAACTGAGTTTTGAGCCCACACTCCTTTCATGTTTACACAAGAAAGAGATCTCTTTGGCACAAAGCTCTGGCCTATAGACATGCAGATGGTTTATACAGAGGAGAGGAATCCCAAATGCAAAGATCCAGGGCTAATGGGTGGGGCGTCACCCCACAGTAGGTGTGGTGTTCGATTAATCGACAAATCTTGGTCTCAGTGAAAACGGAAGAGAGTCACTTAAATTCATTATCCCTACGGAATGTGTTTCAAGTTTGGGATTTGTCTTTTATTATACTTGTGTTTATTTTCTTATTTATTTTTTATTTTTGAACCCCATACACTGGTGCTTGATTCTGATTCCCAACTCTGTGTTTCACGGATGAGTCCTAGTGGACTTGGGAGAAATATGAGGTGCAGGAGGGATAATGCAGGTTGGTCATTACAAAGCAAGCACCCTACTCCCTCTATTATCTCTTTAGTCCCTAAAGCTGTGTTTAGTATCTCAGAATGCTCTTGTCTCTGAGAACAGAACTAGTGTAAAACATGGAAAAATTCCTTGATATTTTCATATCCTCTTTGGGTGGAAATAGGGGCCCCCTTATCTCTAGTGAGGTCTCTGCAAAGCCAAGCCATTTTGGCACACCCTGATGTTGGTGAGCATAGCTGCGGGGTGGGGGCTGGTAAACTATTATCGAACATCCTCTGGCCTGTGAGGTGGCGACTTACCACCCACTTACATAGCATGAAATATGTCCTTTTGCTAGAGTTATTATGTTGTCCGTAAATAGTTACCAGGTTTTCGAGGTAAAAATCTATGTTATATGCTTTATTCATATGACGTGAAACTATTTACAACTGCTTATAAAAGTTTTTGAAGACAAGCACTTCAACCTGTTTATTCTTATTCAAAAATAGTCTGTTTTCTAGCATTTGGGCTGTCACCTGGGATGACCTAGAATGGCCCAAATGCAAGGGGCGTGCTCTGCCACTCTCCGCATCCCAGCTCTTGCTACTGTACTCTTTTAAAAATGCATTTAGTGGTAGACATTTTGTCTTCTTTTTGAGTGGGTGGGGGAGTAAACCCAGTAGACCTCAGGACTTCTTTCAGGCTGTGACCTCGGGAAACCTCCATGTGGGATTCAAGGCATAATGTGTGGTGCCCAGAATTAAACCAGGACATCAGGGTATAAGGCAAGTGCCTGACCTGCTTCGCATCTCTCTATTCCATGATAGAGTATTAATCACATATGCAGTTGAAATTTTATTTCTATTTTAATTCTACCTATAGATTGACAATATCCAATGTTTTAGTAAAGGGAGAGATAGTACGGTGGGTAAGGCACTTGCCTTGTATGTGGCTGACCATGACTTGTACCACGTACCTGCTCTCATCCCGAGCTGTGCCAGGAATAATTCCAGAGTGCAGAGTCATGAAAAAGTCCTGAGTACCATCGGTGTGGCCCCCGAACAAAAACAGAAGCAACCAACTCATTTGTTGTTGCATTTACAATCTGGAGAGCCTGTGGGGAAGGAAGAAGGAGCATGGGTATTCTAATGCGGGCAGAGAGATGGGCTCATGCTGCTATAGTTCTCCAGGGCTGGAGGAGCCGAGACAGATGCAGAGAGGTTTGGGTCTCACTTCCCCTCTGTCTGTGTCACTGTGGGAATTATTACTGTCCCACACTGCACAGTAATAGTCAGCCTCATCCTCAGCCTGGACTCCCGTGATGGTCAGGGTGGCCTGGTTGCCCGAGTTGGAGCCAGAGAAGCGGTCAGGGATCCCTGAGGGCCTGGTGCTTTCAACCATGATGAACACAGGGGGCTAGGCCGGGCTTCTGCTGGTACCAGTAAGCAGTTTTTCTTCCAATATTGTTCCCTGTGCAGGACAGCCTGACTGTCTGTCCAAGAGTGGCCGACTCCGCAGGAGGCTGAGTCAGCGTGTAGGCTGCCACAGGACCTGCCAAGACAAAAGGAGAGGAGGTCAGGCAACAGAGGGTTGGTCTGTGCTGTGCTCAGGGAGTCAGTGAGCCCCAGGAAACCTCTTTCCATGTCTCAGTCCAGGAATACTGAAGCCGGACTCATATCTCGAAATCTGATGGAATGAGAAAATGCCCCTTTCCTTTCTCTCTCTGGTGCATCCCCCCGATCTCTGCTGGTGGTGTCAACCCCACCAGACAGGAGCCCTGGGATTGGGGTCCATGAGCCTGGGGCGCACCTGTGCAGTGAGCCAGGAGGCTGAGGAGGAAAGGGGTCCAGACCATGCTGAGCGTCCCTGGTCCAGCTGCCTGAGACAGGCTGGTTGGGTCCCTCCTGTGCGTCTCTTATGACCCTCCTGGAGGGAGATGCTGGTATGCAAAGCAGCCGTGACTCTGGGGTCTGGCGGGTGCTGCTAGAGGAAGCTGGTGGTTTCCCAAAGGGGCTCAGGTCTGGGACAGAAAAGGGGGGGGGAGTACCCCCTGCAAATCTCTCCTCAGTGCACCTCCTCTTCCTGCCAATTCCATAGTATGGGCCGTCTCTGCCCTGTGTCCTGACCTGTAATTGCTTCTAGGCTGGCCTGCACAGGTACAGCAGGAGGTGAGTGTGTCTGAGTGATCTGTTCTAAGGGTGGTATCAGCTGACTTACAACGACTGGCCCAGATCAAAGCTCCTGACAAGCAGAGCCGAGTAAACCACGACTACCGAGAACACATGGAGCCACTGAGAGGCTGAAAGTCTCTGCCCTGGGTGGGTGGGTGCCTGGTGCTGGTCATAGGGTGTGCCTCAGTATCCCCAGGTGTACTGGGCGCACTTTAAGCTCCTGTGCTCTGCTCCAAGGCATGCTGTGCTGGAGGGTGTGTCTCCCTTCTCTGACAGTGCTTCAAGTGAGCACTTATGTAATAAAGTGCAATCAGGTGCCTGGGAATTGTTACAATGTTATGATTTCACGGCCTAGAGAGATAGTACATTGGTAGGTGCATTTTTATTTGGGGGGGGAATCATACCGGGCATTGCTCAGAGGTTACTCCTGGTTCTTCGCTCAGGAATTACTCCTGGCGGTGCTCGGGGACCATATGGGATGTCGAGGATTGAACCCAGGCCGGCAAGGTCGGCTGCGTGCAAGGCAAACGCCCTACCCGCTGGACTATCGCCTCCAGCCCGGTAGGTTCACTTTTGCACCAGACCAATATGGGTTTGATCCCTAGCACCCGGTTTTGGTCTCCTAAGCGCTCTAAGAGTGATTCCGCTGTCAGAATTAAGACCTGAGCATCCCTGGTGCCTGTTGCCCCTCTCCCAATCCATGAAGTTCCGTGTCTTTGGTCTTTAGGGCCAACCAAAGTCTCTGAGCTCTGTTGTGTGCCTCATAGGCTGCAGGAAAGGGGAGTCTTACAGGTAGGTCACTCTCCCAACACATGGAGAATGACGACACAGTGAGAGTCTGAGCAGATGCAGTAAAAGCGGCTGCACCTTGACAGAAAAGCGGGCAGTTTCCGTCCTAGCTCACAGACCACATTCAGAAGCTCCCTCATATCGCTGTCACAGACCATCTTATAGCTGAGGACCCCAGTGCATGGTCTCTGGATATTGACCCTCTGCCCTTTAGTCCTCTCCCCTTCCTGTCAGCCCCATCTCTGGGAGCCTTTGCCTTTGAGCTGTCTGATAATCGTTGTCTCTGCTGCCCTCTGGTGGCCGCTCTACACTAGCTGCTGGAGGCCAATGGGGTCCTTAGGTGGATTTCAGAAACACCACTGCTAAGGGGGTGAAACTCTTGATTCCTGCTCTGATCATCCTTGGAGGACTTATTCTTCTCCTAGTGGTTCTTCCCTCCTCAGATATGGGGCTCAGATCATACATGTAAATATGATCTTATTCTATTGAAAGATACGGTGCGGGGCTCATTGAAGCATCCCTGGATATACCTGTAGGATCCGGGTGTCTCTGGGGCTTGTCTCTGGATCACAAAGGAATCAAGGGTGGCCGTTCTCAGAGCAGACTCGGTACAGAGGCTCCTGGTAAGGGGAAGTTACTGTGCTAAAGAAAGAGACAGGAGAATCCACCCAGCAGATGCTTCTGACGCCTTTTATTCTGGCACATTCCAACACGGTTCTGCGCAAAACCAGACACAGTCCCTGTCGTCAGGAGCTTCTATTGTGGGAGATCTGGTGCGACTTCCTGTGCTTGAGACTCCACAGACAGGTTCTAACTGTGCATGATCCCTCTGTTGATTATAAAGTCAGATGAGGCAACCTGCCGTCTCTTCTGGATATCTATCTGGCCTAGAGCTCTTTGAGGGATACAAGTCAGATGGACCTATTTGCACTCAAAGAATGTTTTCCAGGAGAACTGAATTAGTTTGGAGATCTTTTCCTATTTACATAGGAAAAATATGTAAATTTTTTACATAAAAATTGTGTGAT
>JAJIBD010002370.1:10000-160296 GCA_021461705.1 Cryptotis parvus
AACCTCTGACTCCCACACGTTTGCAGTAATTTCCACTTTTGGTGAGACCTCCTGCTCTATGTGTTGCCTGACATTGGATTTTGGTGTCATAATATATATATATATATATATATATATATACATATATATATTTATGTCATGCAAATAAATGCAGTCATTCTATTTTTACCTTTATTTTTATTTTTTTTAAATTTTTATTATACCAGCGTGATACATACAATTACAAAGGTGTTCATAATTGGTTCTTGGTAATACAGTATTCCAGCACCCATCCCTCCACCAGTGCCCCATTTCCACCACCAATGTGCCCCACCCCCCCCCCGTCCACCCCCCAGGCTGCCTTAATAGCAGGTAGCTGCATATCCTCTCTTTCTCTCTCTCTGTCTCTAAATGCACTCATTCTATATCTCTCTTTCCTTCTGACTAATTTTACTCAACACAATCCTTTCCATGTCCATCCATTTATAGGCAAATTTCATAACTTCATTTTCCTAACAGCTGCATAGTATTCCATTGTGTAGATGTACCACAGTTTCTTTATCCAGTCATCAGTTCTCGGGCATACTGGTTGTTTCCAGGTTCTGGCTATTGTGAATACTGCTGGTATGAAAATAAAAGTGCAGATTGTGTTTCCGCTTGTGTGTTTTTGGTTTCCCAGGGTATATTCCCAGGAGTGGTATGGCTGGGTCAAAAGGGAGCTCAATTTCTAATCTTTGGAGGAATATATAGTGGCTTTTTTTAAATATCACTGTCTGCATGCATACGATTACCTTTTAATTAGATTGATGGTTAACTACAGTGCTGCCTTGACAAGGTGCACAGAAATAACTTTATGATTTACAATGTTTGTGAGTACATGTCTAGATGGTATCAGCAGTAGAGCTGCACACCCAGTTCGGCAGATTATCCTCCCCGTGTGGTATTATTCAATCCATTGAAGACCTGAAAGAAATCATAAGTCACAGTCAGGTAGAAGGACTCCCTCTCTCCTGAAAGGCCGAGAGGGCTGCGATAGCTTCTCAGGTTCTATGACCTGATCCGCCGGTCCTGAGAACTCTGACTGACCTACAACACTGAATTCTTTAATCGCAAAAGCACATTGTGGGGTTGGAAGCCATCAAACTCATATAGGAGAATTCTGCATAGCAGATCCGTTTAATATCACACACACACACACACACACACACACACACACACACTGGGTTCTGTTCCTCTAGAGGAAGAAGAATCCGAGGCATGGCAGGGCCGGGCTCCATGAGCTGTGGGCAGGCACCTGCTGCTGCAGGAATCTCGGTGCTTCTGAGGGAGGGAGGAGGAGTCTGATGTCTGCACAGAGCGGAGATGATGAGAAATCAGAAAGGAGAGAGAGATATACCGAGAGAGAGAGAGCCAGAGAGAGAGAGAAAGAGAGTAAGAGAGACAGAGACAGAGAGAGAGAGAGAGAAAGAAAAAGAAAAGACTTGGGTGAATGTGGGCCGCAGTTACATCCCTTCTCAGAAAATTATAACAATCTAAGCTGTGTAAGGCAATGACCCAAGCATGGCAGAGTGCAGGAGAGCGAGCGCTGGGCAGCAGAGATTGTGCCCCACTTCCCCACTGCTCTGTGTCATGGTGCATAATGCCAGCTGCTCCCGCTGCCTTCATATACACCACAGTAATAGTCAGCCTCATTCTCTGCCTGGGCCCTGCTGATGGTCAGGATGGACTTGTCCTCTGGAGAGGAGGCTGAGAATCGGTCTGGGATTCCTGTGGACCGCTTGTTATTACCGTAGATCACCTGCACAGGGGCCTGGCTTGGCTTCTGCTGATACCACTGAGCATGTGCTTCCTTTAGTCTCTGTCCCTGACAGGTGATCTGGGCTGTCTCTCCTCTGCCCACTGACACCGAGGGTGTCTGGGTCAGGCCAGAGGAGGTCACAGAACCTGGAAGAGAGAAGAGGAGAATGAGCGTGAGGGTTTCACTCACAGATGCATGCAGGGGCACTACAGCTGTGCTGAGCCTAGCTCCAGTGAGGGACCACCCTGTTTCTCTCTGGGGGGCAGCCTGGGAGAGGGAGGGAGGGGGCGGCACCTGCGCAGAGAGTGAGGATTGGGAGCAGCTGAGCAGCCCAGGCCATGGTGGCTCAGCCTGGAATGTCACTGTGAGCAGAGACAGCACTTGGGGCTCAAAGGTCCCTTTTATTGCCCTTAGGGCCCCTGAGACTGGAAGCTGTGGAGTTTATGCAAATTTAGCCCTACTCTGTGTCCTCATTGTGAGGTGAAAGCAATTGGTGTAGGAAGGGAAGTGAGTGCAGGTGCTGAAAGGAAGGACAGGGTTAAAGGGTGCAGGGACTAGAGTAACCAGGAGAGGAAACGCTCCTGGAGACCAAACCACAATGTGCATAAGGTCTAACCAGGTTAGAAATTTCTTGAACAAAAACTGAACTGAACGTGTGCGCCTGTTTCAGAATAATAGCATGTTCAGCTGCTCTACCTGCCTTTGCTTGCTCTTCTTAGGTATAAAGGGCATACATCCTGTTCCTTAACCAGACGCTTATTGTTTCAAAAGTATAAAAGTTATGCCTTTGGCCAGGTTCAACATTCCAAGCACAGGCCGAGGTCTCAGCTTGTAAACCCTCAGTGAGTTTTGCTTCAATTAACAACTTTTCAACCAATTTTATGTGGCAGGTCTTGACTCTGGTAGTGCAAGAACCAGTCCCGTGACACTCATGAGATGAGGAATTAATCCCGCAGTTATGACAGGACAAAGTCTGAGAAAGAACAGGGTCAGGTCCCAGCAACCCACCAGAACCTCGCAATGAACCGTTAGCTACGCATGAGGCAAGTGACCTAACCTAGGCACCATGTCTCCGGCCCATCCTCCTCAGGGTCTATATTGGTTCCAGATACTGAACAGGGTTAGCTGTGAGCGAGGCCCAGTGCTCCTCCAGACGGACGATGTCTTTGGACCTGTTTCTTCTCCCTCCTTTGGTGTGGCAAGGGTGAGCATATTTCAAGAGCTCAGTGGATTGGTCATATTAAAGGCATCCAAGTTCATGTAATTCTTCATGTGAGTGTGTTTTCTGATGACTGTGTGGATTTATATTCACAAGAGGTGGAATGTGACAACTGATTCAATGTTGACATCCCTTATGTTGAAATATAATTTACAAGGTTATTCAGCCTAGATCTCTGGTTGGCGGGCCATAAGACAAAATTTTCAGCAGCATTTGGAAAGTAAAAAGGAAGATTCCATCTTGTATGACCCACACCTGATCCTTGACTTACTTTGTAGGAAGAAGTAAATGCCACCTTCAAACATCTAATCTAACAAGACTTTCAGAAATACTCTTATTTGCTAGGTTGGGCTATTTCCTTTGTTTTGTTCTGTTTGGGACCGTACCATAGAGTAATCAGGGGCTCTTCCAAGCTCTGTTTTAGCCGTGGCACATGGCACTGCTCTGAGACATATTTGGTAACACTGATGAGAATCAGAGTTTGCAGGAAGCAGGGCAAGAGCCTAAATCCATCCACTGTCTCTATGGTCCTGAGCTCCTTTGTCATTCATGGAAATATGAGGAATAATCTGTTCTAGTAGTATAGTTTGAGGATTGAAGAGACCCCGAATTGATGGCTTTTTTCCTCTTTTCTTTTCTTTTCTTTTCTTTTCTTTTCTTTTCTTTCTTTTCTTTTCTTTTCTTTTCTTTTCTTTTCCTTTCCTTTTCTTTTCCTCTTTTCTCTTCTTTTCTTTTCTTTTCCTTTCTCTCCTCTCCTCCCCTCCCCTCCGCTCTCCTCCCCTCCCCTCTCCTCCCATCCCCTCCCCTATCCTCCACTCCACTCCCTCTCCCCTCCTCTGTTCTCCTCTCTCCTCTCCTCTCCTCTCCTCTCCTATTCTCTCTTCTCCTCTCCTCTCCTCCCCGTTTTCTCTCCTCCCCTCTCCTCTCCTCTCCTCTCCTCTTCTCTTTTTTCTTCTCCTCTCTTTTTTCATTTTCTTTCCTTTTCTTGCCTTTTCTATTCTTTACTCTCCTTTCTTTTCTTTCTTTTTAATCTTTCTTTTCTTTTCTTTTCTTTTCTTTTTTTCATTTCTTTTCTTTTCTTTTTTTCCATTTGTTGTTGGGACACACTGGGGTTGTTAAAGGGTTAGAGGAACATATGGTATGTTGAGAATTAAATCCAGGTTGATGCTTTGCAAGGCAAGTGACCTCACTGAAGTGTTATAGCTCCAGCCCCTGTTAATATATATATATATTAACAGGGGTTATTTCTTTAGCAGGGACACCTGGCAGTCTCACCCCTGGACTCACTATGTTTCCTTTTCCTAGTTTTCTTGGCCATGCCATAGTAATTGTCAAGCTCAATAATTTTTTTCAGCATCTGTCATCTCAGTTATAGCCAGTATATTTTAAACTGTTAGATTTTGTAGTTTTAACTACTAATAGTTCAGTTTGGATTTCCCCCATTGTTTTACATGCTTAACAGGTGACCCTGCTTCTCCTTTAAAGCCACTTGCTCCAAAAGTGCCCGAGTCACTTCATAAAGGGCCACAGAAGAAGGAAATAGGGGCTGAAGATTAAAGGCAGGTGGTGCCCATTGGGCCTGGACAGAGCCTCTGGATACTGTGACTCCAGGACCACCTCCCCACCCGCCCTCAATCACTCTTATCCCTGTGCTGTGGGCCCGGGTGTGGGTCAGTCTCTGCACTTATAATTTAGAAAAATAACATGTATTTTCTCCAGGAAGATATACAGGTAACCAGTGGGTTATCTCTATGATAAATGCTCACCATCAGTTTATCAGGGAATTTTATTTTTAAAGACAAGTAAAAAAAAAAACATACTCCTGCCAGAGATAGTACAGCATGTAGGGCACATGCCTTGATGTGGCCAGTTGGAATTTGATCCCGTGATCCCATTTGGTCTCTGAGCCCTAAAGCAGTGATTCCTGAGTGCAGAGCCAGGAGGATGCTTTGAGCCCAGCTTGGAGTAGTCCAAACACCAAAAGGAACACAACCATCAATAATTGGATAGCAATTCACACCAGTGAGTAAAAAAAAATAAGAATAGGAACAATCAGTACTGGTGTGACTATGGGGAAATGGAAGCTTTCTTCACTGGAGATGGGAATGTTAACAGGTTCGAGATCTTTTGAAAGCAACTCGGACACTTCCCAAGAAACAGATGAAGCTTCCTTATTACCCAGAAATCCCACTTTGGGTGTCTACCCCCCAAGAACCCAAAACACTGTTTGAAAAGGTATTTGTGCCTTTGTTCATTGTAGTGCCCCTCACATAACCCGATCTAGAAAATAGTCTAGTGCCGGAGAACAGGCGGTGGATAAAGAAATTGTGGTGAATATAGACAATGGGACACAATCTATGAGAGAAGGTGAGACCAAGCAATGTGCTGCTAGCTGAATGGAGCCAGAGAGTTTCTTGCTCTGGAAGTCAGTCAGGAGAGAGTGAGTTACAAAGAAACAACTCTCTGTGGGATGAGAAGAACCATAGCAATGAAGCAGCAGATGGCTAAGGGAAATAGAGCTGGAGATTGATTATAGAAAAAGGGGCTGGGATTGGCCCTCAGTACCTTGGTGAGAAGTTGACATTCCTCTGAGGTGGGTGCAGTGTTGGGATTACATATGTATGAAACTGTTAGCGAGCACCACAAATTACACTCTCTCAGAAAACCATGGAAGAAATGATCCCTGCACTGGTGATCCTGGGAGAACTTATTCTTCTCCTAGTGGTTCTATGCTACTCAGATATGGGACTAGTTTTATAAATAAATGATTTGTGATAACTAATTTCCAAAGTACTTAGGATATTTTTTTGTTCAACACAGTCAGGAAAGAAAAAAAGCCCCCCTCCCTCCATGCAAATATAAATCTAGGGAAAGATGATTGTTCTACAGATACTCGCCATGTCCAAAAGGTCTCACATCACCACTGTTCTGCCCCACCCCTCCCTCCTTCCCTCCCTCCCTCCCTCCCTCTCCCTCCCTCCTTACTCCCTCCCTCCCTCCTTCCTTCCTTCCTCTCTCTCTCCCTCCTTCCTTCCTTACTCCCTCCCTCTCTCCCTCCTTCCTTCCTTCCTTCCTTCCTCCCTCCCTCCCTCCCTCCCTCCCTCCCTCCCTTCCTTCCTTCCTTCCTGCTTTTCTTCCATTCGTTCATTATTTCTTTTCTCCTTCCATTCTTTTGGTTTTTGTATCACACTGAGCGATGCTGAGTGTTTCCTCCTGACTATGCACTCAGGGATAACTCCTGCTCTGGTTTGGGGATCATATGGATGCTGGAGATCAAACCTGTGTCTCCTATATACAACATGAGCACCCTACTGCTGTACTCACTCCAGGCCACAGTTTATTTCTCTTGTTGTTTTTCTTTTGAGCCACACCTAAGGTGTTCAGACCTTACTCATGACACTGTACTCAGGAATCAGTCACAAGCAAGGCAAAATTTAACATACTCAGCTGTCTCTACACCAGCCCCAACCAAGACCATGGGACCAATTATTGTTAGATGTAGGAAGAGGATATTTGATTATTGCTATACAATCCTTTTATTTATTTTGCCAAATGATTTCAAAGTTAAACAACTTGAACTTCATAATCAGATTATAGTGACTTTTTAAATATCACAGACTGCATGCATACAATTACCTTTTTTTTTTTTGCTTTTTTGGGTCAACCTGGCAATGCTCAGGGGTTTCTCCTGGCTCTGCACTCAGGAATTACTCCTGGCAGGTGCTCAGGGGACCATATGGGATGCCGGGGATCGAACCTGGGCCGGCATGGGCCAGGCAGCGTGCAAGGCAAATGCCCTACCTGCTGGGCTATCGCTCCGGCCCATACAATTACCTTTTAATCAGAGTGATGGTTTACTGTATTATATTATACAGTAAACAGAATATATTACCATATATTCAGAATATATTACCGTAAATATTCTACCCACCCCTCTGAGAGAGCCCCACAAAGTAATGAGAATATAGCGCCCGCATGGCAGAGCCTGGCAAGCTGTCCAATGTGTGTTCGATATGCCAAACCCAGTAACAGAAATGTTTATTTTCCTGACCCCAAAAGAGCCCTTAATACGGCAGCAGTAAGAAAGGCAAACAAGCAGTGCCTGATAAAATTTCATGGGCCGTCCTAGGCTGCCAAAAAGAAGAAGGACTAAAATGACTATCTGTACTTTCAATGCACGTACGCTGGCATCGTAAGCATATATTGAGGATCTGATGGTGCAAGCGCAAAAGATCAAGTACAACATCATTGGCCTGACTGAGACGAGGTGGCGTCAGTTGCATCATGCTGTATTTGACACCGAGAAGAATTGTTCCTTGGAACATGCTACGAAAAGAGGCATCGGTGGCGTTGGTGTCCTTGTCAACATGAACATGGCCGTCAACATTGATTCATTTGAATGCCAAACAAACCAAATAGGACGATTACACTTGAAGAGATGTGGCCCACTGCCAGCAATTTCTATCTTCATTGTCTACGCACCAACATCCACATGCAAAGAAGATGAAATTGAGAAATTCTACATGGAATTGGAGGAGTTCTATAAAAAAGATCACACCTTCTACAATATCATAGTTGGTGATTTTAATGCCAAGATAGGACACACGCACACACACACACACACACACACACACACACACACACACACACACACTGGGTTCTGTTCCTCTAGAGGAAGAAGAATCTAGGCTTGGCAGGGCTGGGCTCCATGAGCTGAGGGCAGGCACCTGCTGCTGCAGGAATCTCGGTGCTTCTGAGGGAGGGAGGAGGAGTCTGATGCACTACCCGGAGCGGAGATGACGCAGCAACCGGAAGCAGTTACTGAGCCTGGGATTGACCAAACACTGTGACCGCAAAGGCTCCAGAGCCCCGTATTCCCAGGCAGAATCTATCAGGTGCTAAGCAGGTCCGACCCTGCTCAGTCTTTGAGATAGAAGAGATCAGGGCAGTTGAGCGTCTGTGAGAAGGACTTAGACAGGACACTGGAGATGGCTTCTCTGGGGCCCATGAAACGAATGTGCAGTCCGGCCTGACCCCTCTTGAGGCCTGTGGTTTCTAATGCCACCAACTGCGCATGGCGTGCCCCCTAGGATCCCTGCAGCCTCCTTCTATCTGCCCAGTCCAGGTATCCACAGGGCATCTATCCTAAGTGCCCCGGAATGACTCTCACAAGATGCACAGTCAGAGTCTCTTCAGGTGTGCATGTGTATGAGGGATGGAGAGAGAGAGGAGAGAGGAGAGAGGAGAGGAGTGAGAGGGAGAAGAGAGAGAAAAGATAGTTGAGAGAGAGAGGAGAGAGGAGAGAGTGAGGAGAGAGAGAAAAGAGAGGAGAGAGAGAGAGGAGAGGGAATGAGAGAAGAGAGTGAAAGAGAGGGAGGAGAGAAGATAGAGAAAGAAAAGAGAGAGAAGAGAAAGAGAGAAGAGAGCAGTGAGAGGAGAGGGAGAAAGAGAGGAGAGAGAAAAAGAAAAGAGCAGCAGAGAAGAGTGAGAAGATAAGAAAGAGAAAGGACAGAGGAGAGTGAAAAAGAGAGGAGAGAGAAGAAGAGAGAGAAAGACGGAAGAGAGAAATAGAGGAGAGAGATTAGCGAGAAGGAGCGCATGTGCATAACTGAGAGCATGTGTGTGTGCGTGTCCGTGTCTCTGATCTCAGTGACAAGAGGCAGGGAGACCCTCATTTCCCGGCTGCTAGCGGCCACGCTGCTCATCAATATATGCTTTATTTAGAGGTGACTACAGCAGTATGCCACCTGCACAGCAAACCTGGCAAGCTGCTCGTGTAGTATTTTATATGCCAAATACCAGTAACATTTATATTTTAGGTCATTCCCGTGACCTAATATAATGGTTTGAGGCTCTTTATGTTCCTGGAGCAAGCGGATGCCTTTGGATTCTACTAGCATGAATCAAGACATATGGAGATATTACTGATGCCCGCTCTAGCAAATAGATGACAACGGGAAGATAGTGATAGTGTAGTAATAGTGCATTTAATGCTATTTTATAGCTCTACGGTTGGTCGACCGCAGGTCATTTGGTGCCAGGGATCAAACCCTGGGCCTCCCACTTGCCAGGCATATACTCTACCACATTTCTGACCCCAGTGTTACTAATCTGACTGCTGAATTCATAAACACTCCCTTAAACTAACACTCCCTTAAACTAGTCCTACCTGTGTCTGGAACTTCTGAAAACCATTTACATTCAGTACCTGAAAGTGTCCTGGACAGGGTCTCCACCACAGGGAGTGTGGAGGGGTGGGAGTAGGGAGGACCCAGCACCCAAGAGATACCGCCTCACCTGAGCAGGTGGGTTTACGTCGGCAATACAGTCTCCTGCTTACTAGTCCTTAGACAGCTGGGAAAGGTCCACATCTAACACAAAAAAAGCCTGTGGCAGGTGGTGGCTTTGTAGACAACACCAGGCCTGCTTGGTCATAATTCAGGGTCCTTAGCAGGTGTCCAGTCTTTACATTCAGATGAGTTGTGGTGTTAGACATCCTGAAGGCCCATAGAAATGGAATGTGATTTATAGCTGAATTAAATTTATAACTTAATTCTTCATAAAAGCCCCACACACCCAAAACATAACATTTATTGGTCATACAATAATTCATTTGCAGCTTGAAGAATAAAATAAAAAACCTAGGGACTTCAATTTTTTTTCTTTTTTGCTTTTTTTGGGTCACACCCGGCGATACTCAGGGGTTTCTCCTGACTCCGCACTCAGGAATTACTCCTGGCAGTGCACAGGGGACCATATGGGATGCTGGGGATCGAACCTGGGCCGGCATGGGACGGCGCCGTGCAAGGCAAATGCCCTACCTGCTAGACTATCTCTCTGGCCCCCGGAACTTCAATTCTTTAAAAAGTTAATATAAAATAAGTAAAACATGTATCTGCATTATCATTTGATGTAGACCTCACAAGATACACCCTTTAACTCCTTGACTTGCATGCAGCTAAGCCAGGTTCATCCACTGTATCCTATATAGTCGCCTAAGCAACACCAGGTGTAAATTCTGAGTGCAGAGCCAGGTTTAAATGCTACATAGCACTGGATGTGGCCCCCAAACCAAATAAATGAAGAAAACATGTGTGAGTAAATGAAATACAGTCAATTGGTTTCATACTTCATTTCTCCTTCAAGGAGAAGAGGAAAAAATGGGGGGGGGGGGGGTCAGAGAAGGAGGGATTAAATGACTGGGGGAAATCCCTCAAGAGTGTAGGATATAATCCCTCAAGTCAAAGTGATATTTGTTTCCAATCAACATACATAGAAGAGTGACATAGAAGGTCTTACAAACTTCTGATAAAAATTCTCAGCAACATACAAAATGTCAGGAGTCATAGATATCAGTTCTATGAAATGAGTAGGTGACCGTATCCCGGCCCTCTCCTTCAAGGGACATTCTTCTCTAGCTCTGGGAGACCTGCAATCTGGTCAAGGGACAAAAGAAGGGGACAGTAAGGAAGGCCACAGGAGCCAGCACCACACAGAGCTGGAGCTCCTTCCTGTGCCTGAATCTTGTACTCCTGCGAGGAGGAAGTGAAGACACACACCGGAAGAGGCTGCAGCTGGCCTGCGGCTAGATGAGAGACTCCGGATGGCAGGTGCTGACCAGAGGTTGAAGAACTGAAAAAGGGTTAATTTTTTTTAAATTTTATTATTTTTTTCTTGGCACAGCCTGGCAAGCTACCCATGTCATATTTGATATGCCAAATACCAGTAACAATTAAAGAACTCATTCCCATCACCAGATGAAACCGTTTGAGGCTCTTTATGTTCCTGGAGCAAGCAGATGCCCTTGGGCTACACTAGCATGTGACAGGACATATGGAGATGTTACTGGTGCCCGCTCAAGCAAATCGATGAACAATGGGAAGACAAGTGATACAAGTGATACAAGTGATATTTTTCCTCTAGATTTAGGCCATGCTTGATTATGTGCAGGATTTATTCTACATTCAGGGCTCACTTGGGGCGCTCTATGGGATGATGGGGATCAGACCAGTCTGCTACTGAAAGAAGCACCTTACCCACTGTATGACCACTCTTTTGTTTTGTAGAAAGAGAAATGAGGCCCAGGACATAGAGAAGCAGCTCTTGCTCCAGAAGAGAGTCTGAGCGGGGCTCTGTGGTGGCTGACCCTCAGGCCTAACCTACAGCTGCTAAGAGCACGGGGAGAGTGAGCCCCAGGCAGAGCAGGAGGTTCTTACCACACTTCCCCAGGGTCTGTGCCACTGTGGGCACTGCCAGCTGCTCCCACTGCCATCAGCTACTCCACAGTAATAGACAGCCTCATCCTCAGCCTGGACTCCAGTGATGGTCAGGGTGGCCTGGTTGCCCGAGTTGGAGCCAGAGAAGCGGTCAGGGATCCCTGAGGGCCTGCTACTATCAGCCATGACGAACACAGGGGCCAGGCTGGGCTTCTGCTGGTACCAGTAAGCAGTTTTTCTTCCAATATTGTTCCCTGTGCAGGACAGCCTGACTGTCTGTCCAAGAGTGGCCGACTCTGCAGAAGGCTGAGTCAGCGTGTAGGCTGCCACAGGACCTGCCAAGACAAGAGGAGAGGAGGTCAGACAACAGAGGGTCGGTCTGTGCTGAGCTCAGGGAGTCAGTGAGCCCCAGGAAACCCCTTTCCATGTCTCAGTCCAGGAGTCCTGCAGCCGGACTCATGTCTGCAAATCTGCCCCTTTCCTCTCTCTGGGCTGGTGCATCCCTCCCGATCTCTGCTGGTGGTGTCAGCCCCAGCAGACTGGACCCTGGGATTGGGGTGTCCATGAGCCTGGGGCGGCACCTGTGCAGTGAGCCAGGAGGCTGAGGAGGAAAGGGGTCCAGACCATGCTGAGCGTCCCTGGTCCTGCTGCCTCTCGAGACAGGCTGGTTGGGTCCCTCCTGTGAGTCTCTTATGACCCTGCTGGAGGGAGATGCTGGTATGCAAAGCAGCCACGACTCTGGGGTCTGGCGGGCGCTGCTTGAAGAAGTTGGTGGTTGCACAAATGGGCTCAGGTCTGGGACAGAAAGGGGGAGGGAGCAGCCCCCACAAATCTCTCCTCAGCCTGAACTTCCTTTTCCTGCCAATTCTATAGTCTGGGGGCATCTCTGCCCTATGTCCTGACCTGTAATTGCTTCTGGGCTGGCCTGCTCAGGTAGAGCAGGAGGTGAATGTGTCTGAGTGATCTGTTCTGAGATCAACAGACTAGAAGGGACTGGCCCAGATCATGGCTCCCGACAAGCAGAGCCCAATTAAACCATGATTATCCAAGCACACATGAGTCAATGAGAGGCTGTAAGTCTCTGTCCTGGGGGGAACCAGTCACACCTGGCAATTGCTCTGGGGTTACTCCTGGATCTGCACTCAGGAATTACTCCTGGCAGTACTCAGTGGACCATATGGGAAGCTTGGAATAGAACCTAGGTTGGCTGCGTGCAAGACAAACCCTCTATCCACAGTGCTGTCACTGCCCCCATTTCTTTCTTTCTTTCTTTCTTTCTTTCTTTCTTTCTTTCTTTCTTTCTTTCTTTCTTTCTTTCTTTCTTTCTTTCTTTCTTTCTTTCTTTCTTTCTTTCTTTCTTTCTTTCTTTCTTTCTTTCTTTCTTTCTTTCTTTCTTTCTTTCTTTCTTTCTTTCTGTCTTTCTTTCTTTCTTTCTTTCTTTCTTTCTTTCTTTCTTTCTTTCTTTCTTTCTTTCTTTCTTTCTTTCTTTCTTTCTTTCTCTCTTTTTTTCTTTCTTTCTTTCTCTCTCTTTCTTTCACTCTTTCTTTCTCTCTCTTTCTCTCTCTTTCTCTCTTTCCTCTCTCTTTCCCTCTCTCTTTCCCTCTCTCTTTCCCTCTCTCTTTCTCTCTCTTTCCCTCTCTCTTTCCTCTCTCCCTCTCTCTTTCCCTCTCTCTTTTCTCTCTTTTTCCCTCTCTCTTTCTCTCTCTTCTCTTTCCCTCTCTCTTTCTCTCTTTCTTTCTTTCTTTCTTTCTTTCTTTCTTTCCTTCCTTCCTTCCTTCTTTCTTTCTTCCTCTCTCTCTCTCTCTCTTTCTTTCTTTCTTTCTTTCTTTCTTTCTTTCTTTCTTTCTTTCTTTCTTTCTTTCTTTCTTCTTTCTTTCTTTCTTTCTTTCTTTCTTTCTTTCTTTCTTTCTTTCTTTCTTTCTTTCTTTCTTTCTTTCTTTCTTTCTTTCTTTCTTTCTTTCTTTCTTTCTCTCTTTCTTTCTTTCTCTCTCTCTCTCTTCCTTCTCTCCTTCCTTCTTTTCCTTCTTTCTTTCTTTCTTTCTTTCTTTCTTTCTTTCTTTCTTTTCTTTCTTTCTTTCTTTCTTTCTTTCTTTCTTTCTTTCTTTCTTTTCTTTCTTTCTTTCTTTTCTTTTCTTTCTTTCTCTCTCTCTTTCTTCCTTCCTTCCTTCTTTATCTTTTTCTTTTCTCTTTCCTTTTTCTTTTAGATTTTGGGCCACATAATGGGAATGCTCAAGGGTTGGGGGATCATATGGGTTGTTGAGGATTGAACCCCAGTTGACCCCCTTAATGCAAGCTCCTCGCCCTGGTGTACTGTACCCTCAGCCCCTGTTGATTTTTTTTTAGGGGGACACCTGGCAGTGCTCACCATTACTATGTTTCCCTTTTAACTTGTTCTTTTGGCCGTGCCATTGTTATTGCCAAACTCAATAATCTTTTGCAGCAGGGTCTAGGAGTACTGTTTGAATAACTGCATAATGGATAATGGTTTCAGGAGAAATTTCATTAACCCGGGACACTGGGGATTGGGCTGCCTTGGAGACCTCACCCCCTGCTTCCCAGGCTTCAACCTTTCAGCCCCATGTCTGCGCTGTTTGTGTCCTGTTTTTCCCTTGAGGCTGCCCTGAACTCTGAAAGTTTAGAGAGTTTTTCTGAAACCGCTGTGCCTAGAAGAACAAATGAATTGGAAACAGACACTTGTCACCAAACCTCAGTGAAATCAAATTCGTCCTTTGCCAAACACACACGGAGGTTTGGAGAACATTTTGAGATACCAAAAAAATTTCACCTCAGATTGATTTAACAAATATTTTTTTGAAGGTCCATACACTGCAGTGCTCTGGGCTTCTTCCTGGCCCTGTGCTAAGGGATCAGCCTGGTGAGACTCGGGGGACTCTATGCAGTGTGGGGAATCTCAACTGGTTGGCCACTACATGGCAGGCACCTGAGCTGCTGGATTCACTCTCAGGCCCCATGACTGGAGATCTTGCACAAGTTAAAGTTGCCGGGCTCAGTATTCCCAAAGGAGCTCATGTCTGTATAAACATGAATTGGAAGAAATGCTTCTGGGTTTGTTTTCGGTCTAATTTTATTTTGGGACCACAAGTGGCAGTACAAGTGCTACTTCCAGCTTGTTGCTCAGGGGCCTGCAATATCTCCCTTTGTAAAGAATAGCGAGGTGCCCAACCTTTTTAAAGTATTAGCTTTTAGGTCTATGTATAAAATATGACATTATGACTAATGAAGTTTGTGGAAATGATTTTTCCATCAAAAGTATTTCTGTCCTAATATTTTAGAAAGATGAGATATAGCTCCTCTAGGAATATGCACAGCTAAACAATATGTATATGAAATATGCTCACCAATATTTTCTATCTGGAAATCATTTTTTAAAAGGACAAAACAGAAACTCTGAGGCAAGAGAGACAGTACAGCGGGTAAGGTCTTGCCTTGCATGTGACCAACAGGGATTCGATACCCAGCATCCCATATGGTTCCTGAGCCTGCCAAGAGTGATTCCTGAGCATAGAGGCAGGAGTGAACCTTGAGCAAAGCTCGGTGTTGCCCAAAAACCAAAAGGAAAAGGAAAACCCTCTACGGTTAGATAACGCCTTATACCAGTGAGTCCAAAGATAATAGAGTCAATCAGTACTGGTGTGGATATGGGGAAAAAGGAAGCCATATCCATTATAAATGGGATTGTTGACAGGTGAATACTCTTTAGAAAGTAATAATGGACACTTCTCAAGAAACTGACTGAGCTTCCGGACGACCCAGCAATCCCACTTCTTGACATCTACCCCAAGAGGTTATTTTCAAAATAGAAACTCCTGCCCCTATATTCTTCACAGTAACACTCATAGAAGCCAACATCTGGTAATACCTCTAGTGTCCAAGAACAGATAGTGGATAAAGAAATGATGGTC
This sequence comes from Cryptotis parvus, assembly GCA_021461705.1. Lineage (NCBI taxonomy): Eukaryota > Metazoa > Chordata > Mammalia > Eulipotyphla > Soricidae > Cryptotis > Cryptotis parvus. The sequence continues at coordinate 25,136 of JAJIBD010002370.1, forward strand.
TATACACACCATATACAAGGGGACACTATCTGTCTATGAGAGAAGCAAGATCATGTAATGTGTCGCCATGTGAATGGAACCAGAGAGATCGTGCTCATGAAGTCACCCAGAAGCGATACACAGAAAGATCTCCATGGTGTGTGGGATAGAAAGAACCCTAGCAATGAAGCAACAATGGCTTAAGGGTTAGAGCTGGAGAGTTGGTTACAAAGAAGGGGTTGGGATGTGTCCTAGGGACACTGGTGGAGGGACGTGTACATTCTTCCAGCTCTAGGTTGTTGGGGCCTTGTGGGACTTCAACAATGTTGGGCTCTGTTCGGTTCCCTGGTCACACTCAGGGGGCCGACACCCGATGAACAGAACCAACGAGTCTAGTACAAGTAGTCCAAAAGCCTTTTTACTTCACACCAACAGTTTAACACACTCTGCTGCCACCACATAGGCCAACAGACCCAAATGCGCTGACCAGGTGCTCTCTGATCAAGAAGTTGCCATCTTCTGCACACAGATACACACACACACACACAAACGCACAAACACACATGTGTGCCTCTTGACCAAGCTGCTTAATGTGTGTGAGTCTGCCAAAAGCCCAAAGCCCAAACCTCTGACCTTTCTTGGGGGCAGAGCAGGTGCAAGCAAAGTTCAAACCCAGCTTTTAGGTGCAAATCTCAGGAAGAGCCACATCTCTGCTTCAAGCTGAAGAGATGCTAATGCAAGACCTTGTTCCTTCTACCCAGAACAGTTTCTTATGCAAACACACTTAGAGAGGGGGCTGTTATATCTATCTATCTATCTATCTATCTATCTATCTATCTATCTATCTATCTATCTATCTATCTATCTATCTATCTATCTATCTATCTATCTATCTATCTATCTATCTATCTATCTATCTATCTATCTATCTATCTATCTATCTATCTATCTATCTATCTATCTATCTATCTATCTATCTATCTATCTATCTATCTATCTATCTATCTATCTATCTATCTATCTATCTATCTATCTATCTATCTTTCTATCTGTCTATCTGTCTATCTGTCTGTCTGTCTTTTCTATCTATCTATTATTTCTTCTATCTATCTATCATCTATCTGTCTGTCTATCTGTCTATCTGTCTGTCTGTCTGTCTCTATCTTCTATCTATCTATATCTTCTTCTATCTACTATTATATCTCTTTATCTATCTATCTATCTATCTATCTATATCTATGCCAGAGATAAAATAAGTATAGGGTGTATTTTCATGGGGGACAATCACTTCGTATAATTCAAACAATGACCCCATACTAGAGTGATACCTCCTTCCCTAAGAGGTCATTTTTTTGGTCTACTCTGTTCCAGGGCAATATCTACAGTGCTCTTGCTCTTAATTTATGTGAGGCCCTAAGGACTTATTTTAGGAAAAGGTACTATGACCTTTCCTTTGATCTTTTGTAGAACCGATTTCCCTAAGGGTGGTCCCATATGGTAGCCAAGGTGGACTCTTCCTGGTACCATGGAGTCCCACATAGGGACGCTGGGGTAAAAGGAAATATATCCAATCTACATAGTATTGGGCTTATAGTAGAAAATATGACAGGATTCCAGGAGCCATTAATTTGGAGTCAACTGAGCTTTGAGCCCACACTCCTTTCATGTTTACACAAGAAAGAGATCTCTTTGACACAAAGCTCTGGCCTATAGACATGCAGATGGTTTATATAGAGGAGAGGAATCCCAAATGCAAAGATCCAGGGCAAATGGTTGGGGCGTCACCCCACAGTAGGTGTGGTGTTCGATTAATCGACAAATCTTGGTCTCAGTGAAAAATGGAAGAGAGTCACTTAAATTCATTATCCTGACTGAATGTGTTTCAAGTTTGGGATTTGTCTTTTATTATACTTGTGTTTATTTTTCTTATTTATTTTTTATTTTTGAACCCCATACACTGGTGCTTGATTCTGATTCCCACCTCTGTGTTTCAGGGATGACTCCTGGTGGACTTGGGAGAAATATGAAGTGCAGGAGGAATAATCCAGGATGGTCATTACAAAGCAAGCACCCTACTCCCTCTATTATCTCTTTAGTCCCTAAAGCTGTGTTTAGTATCTCAGAATGCTCTTGTCTCTGAGAACAGAAGTAGTGTAAAACATGGAAAAATTCCTTGATATTGTTGGTCTTCATATTCTCTTTGGGTGGAAATAGGGGCCCCCTTATCTCTAGTGAGGTCTCTGCAAAGCCAAGCCATTTTGGCACACCCTGATGTTGGTGAGCATAGCTGGGGTGTGGGGGGGGCAGGTAAACTATTATCGAACATCCTCTGTCCTGTGAGGTGGTGACTTACCACCCACTTACATAGCATGAAATATGTCCTTTTGCTAGAGTTATTATGTTGTCTGGAAATAGTTACCAGGTTTTCAAGGTAAAAATCTATGTTATATGCTTTATTCATATGACGTGAAACTATTTACAACTGCGTATAAAAGTTTTTGAAGACAAGCACTTCAACCTGTTTATTCTTACTCAAAAATAGTCTGTTTTCTAGCATTTGGGCTGTCACCTGGGATGACCTAGGATGGCCCAAATGCAAGGGGCGTGCTCTGCCACTCTCCCCTTCCCAGCTCTTGCACTGTGCTCTTTTAAAAATGCATTTAGTGGTAGACATTTTGTCTTCTTTTTGAGTGGGTGGGGAGTAAACCCAGTAGACCTCAGGACTTCTGTCTGGCTGTGACCTCGGGAAACCTCCATGTGGGATTCTAGGCAATGTGTGGTGCCCAGAATTAAACCAGGACATCAGGGTATAAGGCAAGTGCCTGACCTGCTTCGCCATCTCTCTATTCCATGATAGAGTTTTAATCACATATGCAGTTGAAATTTTATTTCTATTTTAATTCTACCTAGAGATTGACAATATCCAATGTTTTAGTAAAGGGAGAGATAGTACGGTGGGTAAGGCACTTGCCTTGTATGTGGCTGACCATGAATTATACCACGTACCTGCTCTCATCCCCGAGCTGTGCCAGGAATAATTCCAGAGTACAGAGTCATGAAAAAGTCCTGAGTACCATCGGTGTGGCCCCAGAACAAAAACAGAAGCAACCAACTCATTTGTTGTTGCATTTACAATCTGGAGAGCCTGTGGGGAAGGAAGAAGGAGCATGGGTACTCTAATGCGGACAGAGAGAGACGGGCTCATGCTGCTATAGTTCTCCAGGGCTGGAGGAGCCGAGACAGATGCAGAGAGGTTTGGGTCTCACTTCCCCTCTGTCTGTGTCACTGTGGGAATTATTATTGTCCCACACTGCACAGTAATAGTCACCCTCATCCTCAGCCAGGAGCTCCCGTGATGGTCAGGGTGGCCTGGTTGCCCGAGTTGGAGCCAGAGAAGCGGTCAGGGATCCCTGAGGGCCTGCTGCTGTCACTCATGATGAACACAGGGGCCAGGCCGGGCTTCTGCTGGTACCAGTAAGCATATTTGCCTCCAATATTGTTCCCTGTGCAGGACAGCCTGACTGTCTGTCCGGGAGTGGCCGACTCCGCAGGAGGCTGAGTCAGCGTGTAGGCTGCCACAGGACCTGCCAAGACAAAAGGAGAGGAGGTCAGACAACAGAGGGTCGGTCTGTGCTGAGCTCAGGGAGTCAGTGAGCCCCAGGAAACCCCTTTCCATGTCTCAGTCCAGGAATACTGCAGCCGGACTCATAGATGGAAATCTGATGGAATGAGAAAATGCCCTTTTCCTTTCTCTGGGCTGGTGCATCCCTCCCTGATCGCTGCTGGTGGTGTCAACCCCAGCAGACAGGAGCCCTGGGATTGGGGGTGTCCATGAGCCTGGGGTGGCACCTGTGCAGTGAGCCAGGAGGCTGAGGAGGAAAGGGGTCCAGACCATGCTGAGCGTCCCTGGTCCTGCTGCCTGAGACAGGCTGGTTGGGTCCCTGCTCTGCATCTCTTATGACCCTGCTGGAGGGAGATGCTGGTATGCAAAGCAGCTGGGACTCTGGGGTCTGGTGTGCGCTGCTAGAGGAAGCTGGTGGTTTCCCAAAGGGGCTCAGGTCTGGGACAGAAAGGGGGAGAGAATAGCCTCTGCAAATCTCTTCTCAGCTTGCACCTCCTCTTCCTGCCAATTCCATAGTATGGGCCGTCTCTGCCCTGTGTCCTGACCTGTAATTGCTTCTAGGCTGGCCTGCTCATGTACAGCAGGAGGTGAATGTGTCTGAGCGATCTGTTCTAAGGGGTGGTATCAGCTGACTTACAACGACAGGCCCAGATCAAAGCTCCTGACAAGCAGAGCCGAGTAAACCACGACTACCGAGAACACATGGAGCCACTGAGAGGCTGAAAGTCTCTGCCCTGGGTGGGCGCCTGGTGCTGGTCATAGGGTGTGCCCCAGTATCCCCAGGTGTACTGGGCACACTTTAAGCTCCTGTGCTCTGCTCCAAAGACATGCTGTGCAGGAGGGTGTGTCTCCCTGCTCTGACAGTGCTTCAAGTGAGCACTTATGTAATAAAGTGCAATCAGGTGCCTGGGAAATGTTACAAATTTCAGGGCCTAGAGAGATAGTACATTGGTAGGTGCATTTTTATTTGGGGGGGGGATCACACCCGGCGATGCTCAGGGGTTACTCCTGGCTCTTCGCTCAGGAATTATTCCTGGCGGTGCTCGGGGGACCATATGGGATGCCGAGGATCATAACCGGCCGACATAGGCCGGCTGCATACAAAGCAAACGCCCTACCCGCTGGAGTATTGCTCCAGCCTTGTAGGTTCACTTTTGCACCAGACCAATATTGGTTTGATCCCTAGCACCCGGTTTTGGTCCCCTAAGCGCTCTAAGAGTGATTCCGCTGTCAGAATTAAGACCTGAGCATCCCTGGTGCCTGTTGCTCCTCTCCCAATCCATGAAGTTCCATATCTTTGGTCTTTTAGGGCCAACCAAAGTCTCTGAGCTCTGTTGTGTGCTACATAGCCTGCAGGAAAGGGGAGTCTTACAGGTAGGTCACTCTCCCAACACATGGAGAATGACGTCACAGTGAGAGTCTGAGCAGATGCAGTAAAAGCAGCTGCACCTTGACAGAAAAGCTGGCAGTTTCCGTCCTAGCTCACAGAGCACATTCAGAAGCTCCCTCATATCGCTGTCACAGACCATCTTATAGCTGAGGACCCCTTTACATGGTGTCTGGATATTGACCCTCTGCCCTTTAGTCCTCTGCCCTTCCTGTCAGCCCCATCCCTGGGAGCCTTTGCCTTTGAGCAGTCTGATAATCGCCTCTCTGCTGCCCTCTGGTGGTTTCTCCACACTAGCTGCTGGAGGCCAATGGGGGTCCTTTTGGTGGATTTCAGAAACCCCACTGCTAAGGGGGTGAAACTCTTGATTCCTGCTCTGACCATCCTGGGAGGACTTATTCTTCTCCTAGTGGTTCTTCCCTCCTCAGATATGGGGCTCAGATCATACATGTAAATATGATCTTATTCTATTGAAAGATACGGTGCGGGGCTCATTGAAGCATCCCTGGATATGCCTGTAGGATCCTGGTGTCCCTGGGGCTTGTCTCTGGATCACAAAGGAATCAAGGGTGGCCGTTCTCAGAGCAGACACGGTACAGAGGCTTCCTGGTAAGGAGAGGTTACTGTGCTAAAGAAAGAGACAGGAGAATCCACCCAGCAGGTACTTCTGACGCCTTTTATTGTGGCACATTCCAACATGGTTCTGCGCAAAACCAGACACAGTCCCTGTCGTCAGGACCTTCTATTGTGGGAGATCTGGTGCGACTTCCTGTGTTTGAGACTCCACAGACAGGTTCTAACTGTGCATGATCCCTCTGTTGATTATAAAGTCAGACGAGGCAACCTGCCGTCTCTTCTGGATATCTATCTGGCCTAGAGCTCTTTGAGGGATACAAGTCAGATGGACCTATTTGCACTCAAAGAATGTTTTCCAGGAGAACTGAATTAGTTTGGAGATCTTTTCCTATTTACATAGGAAAATATGTAAATTTTTTACATAAAAAATTGTGTGATGATAGCTGGAGCCACAGCAGCCATCCTGAAGCGCTGGAGCAACAAGAGAAAAGTTCAATTTCCATAGCAGAGATGGTGGGGCAGAACAGGGATGACGTGAGACCTTTTGGACATGGTGAGTAGAACAATGGTCTTCCCCTAGATTTATATTTGCATGGAGTGAGGGTGGCTTTTTTTTATTTTCATGTGTGTGATGAATATAAAATTTCCCAAGTACTTTGAAAAGAACTTAGCACAAAGCATTTATTCATAAAAATTGTGATTGGAAGTAATTGATTGAGGTTTCCAATAAGCAAATAATTGATTGAAGTCAGAAAATATGACTAGTGGGTATGTGAGAAGTTAGCAGCGACTTCTAGGGTCAGGGTCTGATGGAGAGAACTGACAGAGTTTGACAGTTACTCAGAGGGGCAGGACAGTGTCCTCTGGAGAAAGGTTGACTGTCCAGATAAATAACAGTGAGACCATCTGATGCGCTGGGGTGAGTGGAGAGACAGGACAGCGGGAGGGAGCTTGCCGTGCACACTGCCGTCCCTGTTCATTTCCACCCACATGGTGACTGAGTGCTTGAAGGAGTGATCCCTGAGATCAGAGAAGGACTAAGCACTGATCCAAAAAGAAATACACTATTACTTTGCTATTAATCTAAATATTTTATTTTCTTTCTTTCTTTCTTTCTTTCTTTCTTTCTTTCTTTCTTTCTTTCTTTCTTTCTTTCTTTTCTTTCTTTCTTTCTTTCTTTCTTTCTTTCTTTCTTTCTTTCTTTCTTTCTTTCTTTCTTTCTTTCTTTCTTTCTTTCTTTCTTTCCTTCCTTCCTTCTTTCTTTCTTTCTTTCTTTCTTTCTTTCTTTCTTTCTTTCTTTCTTTCTTCTTTTCTTTCTTTCTTTCTTTCTTTCTTTCTTTCTTTCTTTCTTTCTTTCTTTCTTGTCTGCAATGGACCCTAGTTCTCCTATAGCTCCTAAGGCTCTGCCTGGTTGATTCTGGAACAGCATTCAGAAAGTGTCTTAACTCTTCCTTTCTCTTCAGACTCTTAAATGTTCCCTTCTTTCCTTCCTTTATTCCTTCCTTTCATCCTCTCTCCCTGTTTTGTTTCCTCCTCCCTTTCTCCATTCCTCTTGCCTTCCTTCTTTCCTCCATCCCCACCTCTCTCTCTCCTTTCTCTCTCTCTTTCTCTCCTCCCTTCCTTCCTTCCTTCCTCCCTCCCTCCTTCCTTCCTTCCTTCCTTCCTTCCTTCCTTCCTTCCTTCCTTCCTTCCTTCCTTCCTTTATCCTTCTTTTTTTCCTCCTCCCTTTCTTTTTGGTGTTTGTGTCACCCTGAGAAATACTCAGAGTGTTCTCCTGACTCTGTACTCAAGGATCACTCCTGCTCTGGCTTGGGGACCATATGGGATGCTGGAATCTGAACCTATGTCTGCCACACACAACACCAGCACTACTCACTCATCTCGCTCCAGGCCATAGGTTACGTCTCTTTTATCTTCTCTTTTGTTCTCGCCCACACCTAAGGGTGGTCAGACCTTACTCCTGGTTCTGTGCTCAGGGATCAGTCATAAGCAAGGCAAAAGTTCACATACTCAGCTCTCTCTACATCAGCCCCTACTACTGACCTGGGGACAAAGTAGCCTGTTGTTAGATGTAGGATGTTATTTGGTTTTTGCTCTACAATCCTTTTATTTATTTCGCAAAATGATTTCAAAGTTAAACAACTGGACTATATTTTCAGATAATAGTGACTTTTTAATTTTATTTTTTTATTTTTTAAAAATATTTTATTATACCACCGTGAGATATACAATTACAATGTTGTTCATGTTTAGAAGTTTCGGTCACATAGTGTTCCAGCACCCGCCCTCCACCAGTGCCCATTTCCCACCACCGATGTCCCACACTCCCTCCCCCTCCCATAGCATGCCTAAATGGCAGGTTCTTTATCTCTTTTCTCTCTCCCTCTCTCTCTTTTCCTTCTCTTACACATTGTCGGCTGTACTACATACACTTAGAGGCCATCATGTGCTTTTTTTTTTGCAAGTATTTAATGCTCAGTTCTAGGTTGGTATTAGCACTTTCGACATTTATTCACACATGTTCCCTTCTCTGTCTTACCTAACCTCTGACTCCCACACGTTTGCGGTAATTTCCACTTTTGGTGAGACCTCCTGCTCTACGTTTCGCCTGACATTGGATTTTGGTGTCATAATATGTATATATATATATATATATATATATATATATATATATATATATACACACACATTTATGTCATGCAAATAAATGTAGTCATTCTTTTTTTACCTTTATTTTCATTTTTTTTTAATTTTTATTTTACCACCGTGAGACATACAATTACAAAGGTGTTCATAATTGGTTCTTGGTAATACAGTATTCCAGCACCCATCCCTCCACCAGTGCCCCATTTCCACCACCAATGTGCCCTACCCCTCCCGTCCACCCCCCAGGCTGCGTCAATAGCAGGTAGCTGCGTTTTCCTCTCTTTCTCTCTCTCTGTCTCTAAATGCAATCATTCTATATCTCTCTTTCCTTCTGACTAATTTCACTCAACACAATCCTTTCCATGTCCATCCATTTATAGGCAAATTTTATAACTTAATTTTCCTAACAGCTGCATAGTATTCCATTGTGTAGATGTACCACAGTTTCTTTATCCAGTCATCAGTTCTCGGGCATACTGGTTGTTTCCAGGTTCTGGCTATTGTGAATAGTGCTGGTATGAAAATAAAAGTGCAGATTGTGTTTCCACTGTGTGTTTTTGGCTTCCCAACACACAGTGAGGTATATTCCCAGGAGTGGTATGGCTGGGTCAAAAAGGGAGCTCAATTTCTAGTCTTTGGAGGAATGTATTGTAGCTTTTTAAAAATATCACTGTCTGCATGCATACAATTACCTTTATAATTAGATTGATGGTTAACTACGGTGCTGCCTTGACAAGGTGCACAGAAATAACTTTATGATTTACAATGTTTGTGAGTACATGTCTAGATAGGATCAGCAGTAGAGCTGCACACCCAGTTACGGCAGATTATCCTCCCCGTGTGGTATTATTCAGTCCATTGAAGACCTGAAAAAATCATGAGTCACAGTCAGGTAGAAGGACTCCCTCTCTCCTCAAAGGCTGAGAGGGCTGCGATAGCTTCTCATGTTCTATGACCTGATCCGCCGGTCCTGAGAACTCTGACTGACCTACAACACTGAATTCTTTAATCGCAAAAGCACATTGTGGGGTTGGAAACCATCAAACTCATATAGGAGAATTCTGCATAGCAGATCCGTTTAATATCACACACACACACACTCACACACACACACACAATGGGTTCTGCTCCTCTAGAGGAAGAAGATATGAGGCATGGCAGGGCCGGGCTCCATGATCTGAGGGCAGGCACCTGCTCCTGCAGGAATCTCGGTGCTTCTGAGGGGAGGGAGGAGGAGTCTGATGCCTGCACGGAGCGGAGATGATGAGCAATCAGGAGAGAGAGACATACCGAGAGAGAGAGAGAGACAGACAGACAGAAAGAGAGAAAGAGAGAGAGACAGAGACAGAGAGAGACAGAGAGAAAGAAAAAGAGAAGACTTGGGTGAATGTGGGCCGCAGTTACATCCAATCTCAGAATATTATAACAATCTAAACTGTGTAAGGCATACTCAGCTGTCTCTACACCAGCCCCAACCAAGACCACGGGATCAATTATTGTTAGATGTAGGGAGAGGATATTTGATTATTGCTATACAATCCTTTTATTTATTTTGCCAAATGATTTCAAAGTTAAACAACTTAAACTTCATAATCAGATTATAGTGACTTTTTAAATATCACAGACTGCATGCATACAATTACCTTTTTTTTTCTTTTTGGGTCAACCCGGCAATGCTCAGGGGTTTCTCCTGGCTCTGCATCAGGAATTACTCCTGGCGAGTGCTCAGGGGACCATATGGGATGCCTGGGATCGAACCGGGCCATCATGGGCCAGCCGCGTGCAAGGCAAACGCCCTACCTGCTAGGCTATCGCTCCAGCCCTACAATTACCTTTTAATCAGAGTGATGGTTTGCTATGGTGTTGCCTTGACAAGGTGCCCAGCAAAAACTGATTTACAGTGTTTGTGAGTACATGTCTAGATAATATCAGCAGTAGAGCTGCACACACAGCATGGCAGATTATCCTCCACATGCGATATTATTCAATCCATTGAAGACCTGAGAAAAATCACCAGTCACAGTCAGGTAGAAGGACTCTCTCACTCCCCAAAGGCCAAGGGGGCTTGCGATATAGCTTCTTGGGCTGTGGGGCCTGCTCCCCAGGTCCTGAGGACTCTGACTGACCTACAACACTGAATTCTTTAATCGAAAAGGCAGGTGGTAGGGTTGGAAGCCATCAAAGTCGTGTGGGTTCATTCTGCATAGCGGATCCCTTTTAATATTACACACACACACACACACACACACACACACAGACACACATATTGGGTTCTGTTCCTTTAGAGGAAGAAAAATCCGAGGATTGGCAGGGCCGGGCGTCATGAGCTGAGGGCAGGCACCTGCTGCTGCAGGAATCTCGGTGCTTCTGAGGGAGGGAGGAAGAGTCTGATGCACTGCACAGAGCGGAGATGACACAGCAACCAGAACCAGTTACTGAGACTGGGATTGACCAAACACTGTGGCCGCAAAGGCTCCAGAGCCCCGTATTCCCAGGCAGAATCTATCAGGTGCTAAGCAAGTCTGACCCTGCTCAGTCTCTGAGATTAGACGAGATCAGGGAAATTGAGCGTCTGTGAGAAGGACTTAGACAGGACAGTGGAGATCCTTCTCTGGGGCCCATGAAACGAATGTGCAGTCCGGCCTGACCCCTCTTGAGGCCTGCGGTTTCTAATGCCACCCACTGTGCATGGCGTGCCCCTAGGAGCCCTGCAGCCTCATTCTATCTGCCCAGTCCAGGTATCCACAGGACATCTATCCTAAGTCCCCCGGAATGACTCTCACAAGATGCACAGTCAGAGTCTTTGCAGGTGCGCATGTTTATTAGGTGGAGAGAGAGAGGAGAGAGAGGAGAGAGAGGAGAAGAAAGAAAAGATAGTTGAGAGAAAGAGAGAGAGGAGAGAGGAGAGAGAGAAAAGAGAGGAGAGAAAGGAGAGAGGAATGAGAGAAGAGAGTGAAAGAGAGGGAGGAGAGAAGATAGAGAAAGAAAAGAGAGGGAGAGAAGAGAAAGAGAGAAGAGAGAGCAGTGAGAGGAGAGGGAGAAAGAAAGGAGAGAGAAGAGAAAAAAGAGAGCAGTAGAAAAGAGTGAGAAGATAAGAAAGAGAAAGGACAGAGGAGAGTGAAAAAGAGAGGAGAGAGAAGAAAGAGAGAGAAAGAGGGAAGAGAGAAATAGAGGAGAGAGAATAGCTGAGAAAGAGCACATGTGCATAAGTGTGAGCATGTGTGTGTGCGGCGTGCGTGTCTCTGATCTCGGTGACAAGAGGCAGGGAGACCCCCATTTCCCGCCCTCAATGCTTTCACAGTGGTTACCTGGCTTGCCTTTGGATGGGGCCACAGCACCCCGGTATGAATGGGGAGGTATGGGGATGTGGTTCATCTCTTCAGCCCCTGGTTGTTGCCTCTGAATTCTGGGTTTCCTACTGACTTTCCCGCTCACTCTGTCAAACCCCATGCTCTGATTCTGGGGTTCTTAGGCAGCCTGTGGCCAGGATGCTGGGAACTGAAGGAGGATGTCCAACAGCGAGCAAGAGAAATGAACTCTTGAGTGTGGGGAAGGAGAGGAGAAGGGACATCCCACAGGGGAGATATAGAGGGTCTGGATGGTCGCCCCATCTATGACCATACCACACTGAGTGCGCCTGATCTCGTGTGATCTGGAAGCAGGCGGAGTTAGTGCTGGGATGGGGGACGCCGGGAAATCCTGGGGATGTGATGCCAACGGCTTTTGGCTCTAACCACGGCCTCTGGCTCTTGCCTTTGGCCAGTCCCTCTTCCAACTCCCGGATCAGTTCAGACCAGCACAGCTCAACCCCCTCACCGACACCAGGCCAGATCTCCTTTCCCCTGATGCCCACATTGCACCCCACACGCCAAACCCAAGGCTGGAGGCAGGTCAGGGCCAGGGTCAAACTGTTGCTGCCTACTGGATCTGGATCTGGCCAGGAGCTCAGAGTCCAGCACTGCAGGAGCTCGTCCTCTGCCTCCAGCACCCTGTGAGGGGAGCCCAGGCCAGGGGTGAGCCCAGGTGCTCATCCTTGCGACCAACCCACCCAGGGGCTGCCCTCAGCTAGCCAGAGCCCCTTAGGCTTAGCCTGACTCTCACTCCCGACCCCAAATCCTTTGCTGACCCCAAGAGGGACAGGGTAACTGGAGCTACTACCCCAACTACACAAAACCCACTGCCCTCCACACGCCAGGCTTCCCCCACCCTCTGCCAACTTTCAGTCCCACATACCCTCACGTGCTGTGATACAAAAACCATCTTCCAGGGCCTTGCATTTCGCAACAACCTTTATGGCCCTCCCACTATGATGGGGGGGGGTGGGCTCGCCGGGAACGCCCCACCACCCCCCCCCGCAAAAGAAAAACAGAGAGTATCAGAGAGAGAGAGAGAGAGAGAGAGAGAGAGAGAGAGAGAAACAAAGAAAAGACTTGGGTGAATGTAGGCTGCAGTCACACCCCTTCTCAGAATATTACACAGTCAAAGCTGAGTAAGAAAATGGCCCAAGCATGGCAGAGCACAGGAGAGCGAGCTCTGGGCAGCAGAGATTTTGCCCCCACTTCCCCACTGCTGTGTGTCACAGTGCATAATGCAAGCTACTCCCGCTTCCTTCAGATACGCCACAGTAATAGTCAGCCTCATCCTCTGCCTGGGCCCTGCTGATGGTCAGGATGGACTTGTCGCCTGGAGAGGAGGCTGAGAATCGGTCTGGGATTATTGTGGTCCGATTATTTTTATCGTAGATCACCTGCACAGGGGCCTGGCCTGGCTTCTGCTGAAACCACCGAGCATATTTTTCCTTTAGTCTCTGTCCCTGACAGGTGATCTGGACTGTCTCTCCTGTGCCCACTGACACCGAGGGTGTCTGGGTCAGGCCAGAGGAGGTCACAGAACCTGGAAGAGAGAAGAGGAGAATGAGCGTGAGGGTTTCACTCACAGATGCATGCAGGGGCACCTCAGCTGTGCTGAGCCTAGCTCCCAGTGAGGGACCACCCTGTTTCTCTCCAAGGGGCAGCCTGGGAGAGGGAGGGAGGAGGCAGCACCTGCGCAAGAGAGTGAGGATTGGGGGCAGCTGAGCAGCCCAGGCCATGGTGGCTCAGCCCGGAATGTCACTGTGAGCAGAGACACACTTGGGGCTCAAAAGGTCCCCTTTTATTTCCCTTAGGGCCCCCTGAGACTTGAAGCTGTGGAGTTTATGCAAATTTAGGCCTACACTGGGGTGCTCTAAGATGGGGCATCATCATTCCAGTAATGACAGGAGGAGGACTGCAGAACAGTGTTGGGTCCTAGCACCCTACCAGGCATCACAATGAACCATTAGCCACGCGTGATGCAAGCACCTAAACCATCTCTCTGGGGCCACACCTGTATCATTCTTGTTCTTTTTTTTGTTGCATGTAGGCATAGGGGTTGGGGAGGGAAGCGTCACATTTAACAAATTCAGTAAATGGAATTTGCAGATATTCTATGAGCCCCTTTCACTTCTCCTTATGATGAAATCAGCCAGTGGAGCAGAGCAGTTCTGGGTGTGATGGATGTCAGGGGTAAGAGTTTGTTTGCTATCTGGATTTCCATGTAGCAATAAATCCTCACTACTGGTGGGCAGGTATGTGTGTAGCACGCACACATGTACTAGTTACTGTATCGTGATTACAAGCAGAATCTACACCAATCAATTCAATGTTGATAAAACATCCAATATTGATCATGAATCCAAACATTCCCAATGGAGGTTTGGATATTTCAACTAGCCACACATCTACATAAGGTACCTAGGGGGTTTCCTGCTTGTTTGTTTTATTTTGCTTTTTGGGCCACACCTGACAATGTTCAGCATAACTCCTGACTCTACTCAGGAAGTATTTCCAGTTATGCTTGGGTAAATAGATGGGATGCTTGGGATGAAACCTGCATCAGCTGCATGCAAGAAAAGTGCTTTCCCTGCAGGCTGATGTCTCCAGCCCCCTACTTAAAGGACTCGTGAGGGCAGAAAACAGAGTGAAAGGGCCACCATGCAGCAGATTTTGGTCCCTGAACCCCACCTCGGAGCGCCCCTGAGCACCTGCTGATAGGGCACCCAAAGACAAACAAAAGATAAATCAAATGAAGATAGTCTCAAGGATCATTGAGGACTACTGATCAGCATAATGGGCACTTCTTTATTTACAGGTGAATGTGCTTGAATTCAATATGGGTTGTGGTGTTTTTTATTTGGTCACTTTTACCTCATGTATGAAATTGCCATCTAAGGTGGAAAATGAGTTGAATAGTTTTAAAAATTTGTATTACTGAAATTACAGGATAGCTAAAAAGAAGTGAATGTCCTGGGAGAAAAATATCAATAGAATAAAGTGTTGTTTTCCAACTGTCATTTGTTTTTCTCCAGGAGAGCCAGTCCCTACTGTTCTCTAGGATCTCCTGATTCTACTCTCAGGTGTCACCAGGGAGTGCATTAGGAGTCTTTATGATGCCAGGCACTGTAGCAGTAAGTAGATCTAAGGATATGCAAAGGAAGTCTGGTATACTGCCTGTTAACAGATACATGGGGTCTTCTGGCAGACTGTCTCCCAATAGATTTAGTATGTAGAATTCCCTAGTGAGACTGTTAATCAAGCTGCAGTTACACAGACAAGGCTATCCTAGGTCATTTCTGTGCACATTCCCTTGTTGGCTCTAATTAGCCCTAGATGGAGTCTTATGAACAAGACCTTGTCTTCTGGGGAAATTTAGGCAGCCTAAGTTAACAAACTGTTGCATTCTTTGCTTATCTCACCTCACTGAGATAGCACCACCTACAGGCTTCTGGCTCCTGAGTATCTCCTCCCTATCACCATAAATCCTATGGTAAAAATGTAAAATGTCCTTGCAGTGTCAATTATGTAAACTTAACTCTAAGTTTTACTGCCCTTTGTTATGTTGGCATATAAGGAAGTTGGGGTCTTTGTTTGAGGGTCAGTCAGCTCTCCTCAGTCAGCTCTCCTCAGTTAGCTGCGGTCAGTCAGCCAGCTCTGGTCAGTTAGCTGCAGTCAGTCAGCTGCGGCCAGTTAGCCACCAAGATGAGAGCTGCTGCCCCTCCGGCTGGTGATTATTAAACATATTAATGGAAATAGGTCTTGTGCCTGGAGTCTCATCTCTGTGCATCCGACCCTGTTGGAGGACATGTTTAGCTAATCTGGGAGTTTTGTTGTTTTGCTCACTCCCAGCTTAATCTTATTTAAGCCAATGTTCATTCTAATGAGATCTCTCTTCTATGTAAACACTCTAGAGGGGTGGCAGTCACCTTGATTGAATAACTCGACTTATACATCTACTAAGACTTCTATGTTTTCTAGATTGGGCACGCTCCTCTTTATACCCACTGCACCCAACGTGGGACAGTTAGAATTTACCAGGAGACTACCACCCTGGCTACGCTGAGACTAAAGTAGACTATAGGAAGGATCATACTAGTGCTCTAAGCGCGAGTATGACCTTTCAGACATGAGAACAAGATACTCGAATCACCCTTGCAGATAATAAGGACCTTGTGGGTACCATCTAGATTACATGAAGCTCATGAAGTTAAGATATTACTAATCAGCCCCCTCTCTCTCCAGTGTTTTACATAAGAGATAATCTGGGGATTAGTCCGGGTAACCTGTTTATACCTACAATAGGGGGGCACACACCTGTTTAGGGTCTTGTGCATGACAACCCTCCCGAGATTACTTTGGGTATATAAGGGGCGACTGAGGCACCCTTCACCCTTTTACCTTTTGCCTTTGGTTCCCCAGCCTTCAGCTTTTGGCTCCCGCGGTTTTGGCTGGCTTTGGTCTTTTGCTCTTTGGCCTTTTGCTCCATCTTCTAGTGCTGTGGAAGAGCTTTTATACTATTAAAAGCCATTTTTGGAACTGCACCGACTCGTGAGTTTTCATCTGTTCTCCCGGCGCCCCGGAGGTAGAAGACAACCCGCCTGACACTGCGGGGACCCCGGCGGCGCTCCCGACACGACCCGGCGGGACATTCCTGCTTCAAGGTACTGAACCACGCAGGGTAGCTGTGAGTTAGGCACGGTGTCTTACTGGATGTACTATCTCTTTGGACATGTTTCTTATAATTTTTTTTGTGTGTGTGACAAGGGTCACAAGTGCTCATGAGATAGATTAGTCATCTTAAGGGCATCCAAGTCTATTGTTATTCTACAAGTGAGCGTGCTTTCTGATGACTGTGTGGATTTATATTACAAGAGGTGAAGTGGGATAACTGATTAAATATTGACATACCTTGCGATGAAATATAATTTACAAGGTAATTCTGCCTAGATCTCTGGTTGGCGGAGTATAGGAGAGATTTTTCAGCAGCATTTGGAATCTAAAAATGGAAGAATCCATGTTGCATGACCCACACCTGATCTGTTATTTTATGACTCACTTTGTAGGAAGAGAAAATGCCACCTTCATGTACACCTAATCCCAACAAACATTCAGGAATTTTATTATTTGCTAGGCCGGGCATTTTCATTTGTTTTTTTTTCTGTTTGGGACCGTACCATGCAGTAATCAGTGGCTCTCCCTGGTTCTGTCTTAGGCTTGGCAATAGGCACTGCTCTGAGACCATACTCGGTACATTCGATGAGAATCAGAGTTTGCAAAAGCCCGGCAAGAGCCCATCCTTCCAATGTCTCTCAAGTCCTGAGGTCTCTTGTCATTCCATGGATATATGAGGAAGAATCTTTTCTAAGTAGTATAGATCAAGGATTGAAGAAACTCCAAATTGGTCCCTTCCCTTCCCTTCCCTTCCCTTCCCTTCCCTTCCCTTCCCTTCCCTTCCCTCCCCCCCCCCCCCCCCCCCCCCCCCCCCCCCCCCCCCCCCCCCCCCCCCCCCCCCCCCCCCCCCCCCCCCCCCCCCCCCCCCCCCCCCCCCCCCCCCCCCCCCCCCCCCTCCCCCCCCCCCCCCCCCCCCCCCCTCCCCTCCCTTTCCTTCCCTCCCCTCCCCTCCCTCTCCTCCCCTAGCCTCTCCTCTCCCCCTCCTCTCTATTTCCCTTCCCTCCCCTTCCCTCCCCTTCCTTTCCCTTCCCCTTCCCTCCCTTCCTTTCCCTTCCCATTCCCTTCCCTTCCTTTCCTTTTCCTCCCATTCCCTCCCTCCCATCTTTCCCCCTCCCTTTCCTCCGGAACCTCCCCTTACTTATCCTCCCCCTCCCCTCCCAACCGCACCTCTCCCCATCCCCTCCTCTCTCCCGTCTCCTCCCCCTCTTTCCTTCCCTTCTATAATATAGAGTATTATAGCTCTAGCCCCTGTTAATATATTTTTCAGCTGAACACCTAGCAGTGCACATCACTGTCTTACTCTGTTTCCTTTCCCCTAGTTTACTTGACCAAGCCTTCGTAATTGTCAAACTCAATAATCTTCAGTGCCCGTCATATCAGTTATAGCCAGTGTGTATTAAACTCTTAGATTTTAGTTTTAACTTCTCATAGTACAGTTAGGATCCCCCATTGTTTCACCTGCTTAACAGGTGACCCAGCTTCTCCTTTAAAGCCACAGGCCCAAAGGTGCCTGAGTCACTTCACAAAGGGCCATGAAGAAGGAAATAGAGGGTTGAAGAGGAAAGGCCCTTCCCTAGGTGATGCCCATTGGCATGACAGAGCCTCTGGATACTGTGACCCCAGGACCACCTCCCCACCCCGCTCTCAATCACTCTTATCCCTGTGCTGTGGGCCTGGGTGGTGGGTGAGTCTCTGCCCACTTGTTTCTCCCACACCTTTCTCCTGTCACCTGCAGCCTCTCGGCTCTCACAGACTCGGTCCATAAGGGTCCGGCTCTCCAGGCCAAGGATGCTGCCCTCCTGCAGTGCCCTGCAGAACGCAGGGAGCAGGACTCGGGCTGTCCCTGTGAGCCTGGATGCAGCCCCTGTGCGATGAGGCAGGAGGTCTGGGAGAGGGTCCAGGTCACGGTGTGTCCCTGATTCTCTTCCCTGGCGTCAAAGCTGAGCATGTTTAATCCTGGAACTTCTGTCCTCATGCTGGAGAGACATATTGTACATGAAGGACGGTGCGGGTCCAGGAGTGCGGTTGGAATAACTTTATGGTTTCGGGAGAAAGCTCAGTCCCCAGGGACACAGAGGGAGGGGCTGCCCCGAGACCCACCTGCTGCCCAGGCTTCCTCCTTTCAGCCCCATGTCTATGCAGTTTGTGTCCTGTGTTTCCTCAGCATGGCTGGGTTCTGCAAGTTTAGAGGTTTCTCTGAAACCGCTGTGCTTAGACAGAGACTAAATGAATGGGAACACAGATCCTTGGCAACCAAACCTCAGTTAAATCAAATTCTTCTTTTGCCCAATGCAAATGGAGGTTTAGAGGACATTTTAAAAGGCTAAAATATTTTATCTTTATTGAATCTAAGAAATATCTATTTCAAAGGTCCAAACACTGCAGTGCTCAGGGCTTCCTCCTGGCTCTGTGCTCAGGGATCATCCTGGTGGAGCTCAGAGGACTCTCCCTAGTGCAGGGAAACTAATCTGGGAGCTGCGAACAAGGCACCTCAGCTGCGGGACTCACTGTCCAGCCCGTGACAGGAGTTACCGCACAAGCTACAACGAATTTGCAGAAAAGCTGTTGGGTCTTTTTTTTTTTTTTTGTCTGTGTTTATGTTGGGGCCACAAGTGCTAGTGTTATGTCCCTAGCTTGTTGCTATGAACCTGCAAATATATTCCTTTGTAGAGAAAGTAAGCTGTCTATTTTTTTTTAATTATCAGCTCTTAGACCTATGTACAAAATATGACTTTATGACTTTTGAAGTTTATAGAAACGATTTTCCCACTGAAAGGTAGTTCTGCACTAATAATTTAGAAAGATGACATGTATTTCTTTTTTTTTTTTCTTTTTTTGAGTCACACCCGGCAATGCTAAGGGGTTTCTCTTGGCTCTGCTGTCAGGAATTACTCCTGGCGGTGCTCGGGGGACCATATGGGATGCTGGGGATCGAACCTGGGCCAGCAGAGGCCGGCCACGTGCAAGGCAAACGCCCTACCTGCTGGACTATGGCTCTGGCCCTGTTTTTTTTTTCTTGCTCTTTTTTTTTTTGGGGAGATCACACGTGGTGACACTAAGGGGTTACTTCTTGACTCTTTGTTCAGGAATTACTCCTGGTGGTGCTAGGGGACCATATGGAATGCCAGGCATTGAACCTGAGTCGGCCGTGTGCAAACGCCCTACCCATTGTACTATCGCTCCGTCCCCGACATGTATTTCTTCAAGGAAGATATATAGGCAACCAGGAGGATACCTCTATGATAAAAGCTCACCATCACTTTCTATCAGGGAATATTATTTTTTAGAACACAAGTACAAAAAACCACACTGCTGCCAGAGAGATAGTACAGCGTGTACTATCTCTTGCCTTGCAAGTGGCCAGCTGGGATTTGATCCCAGCATCCCTTATGGTCTCTGAGCCCAGAAGCAGTGATTCCTGGGAGCAGAACCAGGAGGAAGCTTGGATCACAACTTGGAGTAGTCCAAACAGCAAAAGGAACACAACAGTCAACAATTGGATATCAACTTATTCCAGAGAATGAAAAAAATAAAATAAAAAGAATGGGAACAATCAGTACTATTGTAACTATGGTGAAAAGGAAGCTTTATTCATTGGAGATGGGAATGTTGACAGGTTCAAGCTCCTTTGAAAGCAACACGGACACTTCCCAAGAAACGGACTGAGCTTTCTTATGACCCAGAAATCCCACCATGGGTGTCCACCCCAAGACCCAAAACGCTATTCTGAAAAGATATCTGTGCCCCTATGTTCATTGTAGTGCCCCCCCCCCCACATAGCCCGATCTGGAAAATAGTCTAGTGCTGGAAAACAGGCGGTGGATAAAGAAATTGTGGTGTCTGTAGACAATGGGACACTATCAATGAGAGAAGGTGAGACCATGCAAAGTGCTGTTAGGCGGATGGAGCCTGAAAGTATCATGCTGAGGAAGTCAGCCAGGAGAGAGAGATACAAAGAAACATCTCTCATATGTGGGATGAGAAGAGCCTTAGCAATGAAGCAGCAGATGGCTCAGGGAAATAGAGCTGAGAATTGATTATAGAAAAGGGGCTGAGATGGGCCCTCGGGAATTGGTGGAGGGAAGCGGACTTTGTTCTGCGGTAGGTGAAGTGTTGGAATGATGTATGTATTCAACTGTCACTGAGTGTACCACAAATCATGTTCTCTCAGAAAACAATGGAAGATATTGACTTAATGTTCATCATCCTGAATCACTTTGTTTGATGTTTGAGATTCATCTTTTATTTGATAGTTGAGCTTTTTTTCTTATTTACTTTTCATTTTAAGGCTCCACCAATTGGTGCTCAACGCTAGCTCCTGAATCTGTGTTCATGGATCCCTCCTACTGGGCTTTTAAAAATATGAGGTGCAGGAATCTAATCCAGGCTGGTCGTTCAAAGCCAGCTCTCGTACTCACTCTCCTATCTCTCTTGAGTGACAATATCAGATATTTTGGAAAAGGCAGAGATAGTACTGTGGGTAAGGCACTTGCCTTTTATACACTGACCATGAATTGGACCCTGAACTCCGTACTGCACTGTGTGCAGTGGCAGGAATAATTCCAGAGTGCAGAGTCAGTAAAAAGTCCTGAGACCCACCGGTGTGCCCCCCCAAAAAAAAAACATGAAAAACAAACTCAATCTGGAGAGCTGTGGGGGAAGAGAGGGGGAGCCTACGGACTTTGATGTGGGGCAAGAAGACACATTTGGATTGATTTGCAATTTAAAAACATTGCATTTAATGCTATTTTATAGCTGTAGGGGTGAACGTCCACGGGTCACTTGGTGCCAGGGATCAAACTCTGGGCCTTGCACTTGCCAGGTATATACTCTACCACATTCCTGACCCCAGTGTTAGTTGTCTGACTGCTGTTTTCAGAAACACTCCCTTAAACTAGTCCTAACTCTGTCAGTAACTCCTGAAAACCATTTACATTCAGTACCTGAAACAATCCTTGAAAGGGTCTCCACCACAGGGAGTGTGGAGGGGTGGGAGTAGGGAGGGCCAGCACTCAAGAGATAGTGCCTCACCTGAGCAGGTGGATTTACATCAGCAATACAGTCTCCTGTTTACTAGTCCTTAGACACCTGGGAAAGGTCCACATCTAACACAAAGATAGCCTGTGGCAGGTGGTAGCTTTGTAGGCAGGACCGGGTCCGCTTGGTCATTAATAAAGGGGCCTAAGCAGGTGTCCAGTCTTTCCATTCAGATGAGTTGTAGTGTTAACCATTCTGAACGCCCATAGAAATGGAATGTGATTTATAGTTGAATTAAATTTCTAACTTAATTCTTCATAAAAGCCCCAAATACCCAAAACATAACTCTTGTTGGTCATATAATAATTCATTTACAGCTTAAAGAATAAAATAAAAATCTAGGGACTTCAATTTTTTTTAGTGTTAATATAAAATAAGTCAAATATGTATCTGCATTTATCATTTGATGATGACCTCACCAGATACACCCTTTAACTTCTTGACTTGAACGAAGCTAACCCAGATTTTATCTACTGCATCCTATATGGTCCCTTAAGCAGTGCCAGGTGTAATTTATGAGTGCTGAGCCAGGTTTAAAATACTGTGTAGCACTGGATGTGGCTCCTAAACAAAATAAATGAAGAAAAAAATGTATGAGAAATACAAATACAGTGAATTGGTCTCATATGGAAAAAATTATTTCCTCATTTCTCTTCAAGAAGAAGAAAAATAAATGGCGGTAGAGGGTCAGAAAAGGAGGGATTAAATGATTGGGGGAAATCCCTCAAGAGTGGGGACCAAGTCAAAGTGATATTTGTTTCCAATCAACATGCATAGAAGAGTGACATAGAACTCTTACAAACTTCTGATAAAAATTCTCAGCAGCATACAAAAAGTCAGGAGTCATAGATACCAGTTCTAAGAAGAGAGTAGGTGATGGTATTCCAGCCCTCTCCTTCAGAGGATGTTCTTCTCTAGCACTGGGAGACCTGCAGTCTGATCAAGGGACAAAAGGAGGGGGACAGTAAGGAAGGACACAGCAGCCAGGCACCACACAGAGCCGAAGATGCCCTTCCTGTGCCTGAATCTCGCCCTCCTGCGAGGAGGAAGTGAAGACACTACACAGACACTGGAAGAGTCTGTAGCTGGCCCGCGGCTAGATGAGAGACTCCGTTGGAAGGTGCTGGCCAAAGTTGAAGAACTCAAAAAGGGTTAAAATTCTTTTTTTTAATTTTTTTTTCCCTGGAAGAGCCTGGCAAGTTTCCGTGTCATATTTGATATGCCAAATCACTGTCACTGTATCACTGTCTTCCCGTTCATCATCGATTGGCTCTAGCAGGCACCAGTAACATCTCCATATGTCCTGTCTCATGCTAGTAGAGCCAAAGGGCACCGCTTGCTCCAAGGAACATAAAGAGCCTCAAACCATTCCATCAGGTCATGGGGAATGAGGTCTAAAATTGTTACTGGTATTTGGGATATCAAATACAACACGGGTAGCCTGCCAGGCTCTGCCGTGATATCACTGTATCACTGTATCATTGTCTTCCTGTTCATCATCGATTGGCTCAAGCGGGAACCAGTAACATCTCCATATGTCTGTCTCATGCTAGTAGAGCCCAAGGACACCAAATGCTCCAGGAACATAAAGAGGTCTTTCTACTGGGGTCTCTTCTTCCGGGTACGCATCCAGCTTCTTGGATCTGGATGCCTTCATTCTTTAACTCGGGGAACTTTTCAGCCAGGATGTTTTTAACTGTTTTAATTTCCTTGGGGTTACTTTCCTGTCCCTCTGGGACTCTGATAATTCTTATGGTGTTCCGCCTGGCTTCATCCCTTTGTTCTCTGTTCCATTGCTGATCCATTTTCCGGTCTTTTTCCATCTTATGTAGTTCTCTGAGTGCTTTCTGCAGCTCATCTTCAGACTCACTGATTCTCTCTTTCGCTGCTGTCATCCTACTGTTGAGAGCCCCTATTGTGTTTTTCATTTCATCTACTGAGTTTTTAAGCGATGATATTTCTATTTGCTGGTTCTCATTTCTGCTCTCATTTCCTCCGTAATTTATTGACTGCCCTTTCAACTGCTTTGTTTATGTTATCCTGTATTTTATTGGACATCTGCTCCATTATTTCGTTGAGCTCCTTAAGCATCCTACCAATTTCTTCTCTAAATTCATTGTCAGAGAGATCATGCACATCTGCATTCTTCTTTGAGTCTTTAGGGTTGATTTCTTCACCTGTTCTTCGAACTGGGGATCTGCCTTGTTTCCCCATGGTGCTGTGGTGTTCAGGGATAGATTCCTCTAGTGTACTGTTTCTTTTTTTCTTGAGAGTATTACCTTCCCTTGGTGTTGCATTTCCTAGTATTTGTATTAATAAGCATCCAGTCGCACACCCCAGGGAGAATACCTGATATGCCAAATACCAGTAATAATTATAGACCTCATTCCCATGATCTGAAGGAATGGTTTGAGGCTCTTTATGTTCCCAGAGCGGCGGATGCCATTGGGCTACACTAGCATGTGACAGGACATATGGAGATGTTACTGGTGCCTGCTCGAGCAAATCTATGAACAATAGTAAGACAAGTGATACAAGTGATACAAGTAATTTTTTTCCCCTCTAGATTTAGGACATGCTTGATTATATGCCAGATTTATTCTACATTCAGGGCTCACTCGGGGCACTCTATGGGAAGATGAGGATCAGACCAGTCTACTACTGAGAGAAGCACCTTACCACTGTATTATTGCTCTGGCCTGAGGGTCCAGAGCTATAACACTCTCTTGTTTTGTAGAAGGAGAAATGAAGGCCCAGGGCATGGAGAAACAGCTCTTGCTCCAGAAGAGAGAGTCTGAGCGGGGCTCTGTGGTGTCTGACCCTCAAGAATAACCTACAGCTGCCAAGAGCATGGAGGAGAGTGAGCCCCAGCGGAGCAGGAGGTTCTTACCACACTTCCCCAGGGTCTGTGCCACTGTGGCCACTGAAAGCTGCTCCCACTGCCATCAGCTACTCCACAGTAATAGACAGCCTCATCCTCAGCCTGGACTCCCGTGATGGTCAGGGTGGCCTGGTTGCCCGAGTTGGAGCCGGAGAAGCGGTCAGGGGATCCCTGAGGGCCTGCTGCTGTCACTCATGATGAACACAGGGGCCAGGCCGGTCTTCTGCTGGTACCAGTGGGCATATTTGCCTCCAATATTGTTCCCTGCACAGGACAGTCTGACTGTCTGTCCAGGGAGTGGCCGAGTCCGCAGGAGGCTGAGTCAGCGTGTAGGCTGCCACAGGACCTGCCAAGACAAAAGGAGAGGAGGTCAGACAACAGAGGGTCGGTCTGTGCTGAGCTCAGGGAGTCAGTGAGCCCCAGGAAACCCCTTTCAATGTCTCAGTCAGGAGTCCTGCAGCTGGACTCACTACTGCAAATCTGATGGAATGAGAAAATGCCCCTTTCCTTTCTCTGGGCTGGTGCATCCCTCCCTGATCGCTGCTGGTGGAGTCAACCCCAGCAGGCTAGACCCTGGGATTGGGGTGTCCATGAGCCTGGGGCCGCACCTGTGCAGAAAGCCAGGAGGCTGAGGAGGAAAGGGGTCCAGACCATGCTGAGCGTCCCTGGTTCTGCTGCCTGAGACAGGCTGGTTGGGTCCCTCCTGTGCGTCTCTTATGACCCTGCTGGAGGGAGATGCTGGTATGCAAAGCAGCCGTGACCTTGGGGTCTGGCCGGATGCTGCTTGAGGAAGCTGGTGGTTTCCCAAAGGAGCTCAGGTCTGGGACAGAAAGGGGGAGAGAATAGCCCCAGCAAATTACTCCTTAGCTTGCAAGTCCTCTTCCTGTCCATCCCATAGTCAGGGGGCATCTCTGCCCTGTGTCCTGACCTGGTATTGTTTTGGGCTGGCCTGCTCTGATATAGCAGGAGGTGAATGTGGCTCAGTATCTCCAGGTGAACTGGGACACTTTAAGCTCCTGTGATCTGCTCCAAAGACATGAAGCGCAGGAGGATGTGTCTCCATGCTCTGAAAACTCTTCAAGTGAGCACTTTTTGTCATAAAATGCCTGGGAAATGTTAAGAAGTCCAGAGCCTGAAGAGATTGTACATTGTAGGGGCGTTCTTCTGCACCAGGTCAACATGGGCTTTATCCCTAGTACAGACATTGGCCCCTAGGCTCTGTTAGAGTGATTCCTCAGCCAGAAATAAGATCTGAGCATGCCTGGATCCGTTTTTGCCCCTCTCCCAATCCATGAAGTTCCAATCTCTTTGATTTGCTTTAGCCAACCAAAGTCTCTGAGCTCTGTTGCATGCTACGTAGCCGTGCAGGAAAGGAGAGTCTCGGCAGGCAAGAAGCTCACCCATTATGTGGAGAATGACATCACAGTGAGAGCCTGAGCAGATGGAGTAAGCGCTGATGCACCTTGACAGAGCAGCGGGCAGTTTCCTTCCTAGCTCACAGACCACATTCAGAAACTCCCTCATATCGCTGTCAAGGACTTTTGTACAGACTGAGGACCCCTTTGCATGGTGTCTGGATACTGAACCTCTGCCCTTTAGTCCTCTGTCCTTCCAGTCAGCCCCATCTTGGGAGACTTTGCCTTTGAGCAGTCTGATAATTTCTGTTTCCGCTGCCCTCTGGTGGCTGCTTCACTCTAGCGGCTGGAGGCCAATGGGGGTCCTTTTGGTGGATTTCAGAAACCCCACTGCTAAGGGGTGAAACTCTTGATCCCTGCACTGGTGATCCTGGGAGAACTTATTCTTCTCCTAGTGGTTCTACGCTACTCAGATATGGGACTAGTTTTATAAATAAATGCTTTGTGATAACTAATTTCTAAAATACTTAGGAAATTTTTTTGTTCAACACAGTCATGAAAAGAAAAAAGCCCCCCCCCCACCCCTCGCTCCATGCAAATATAAATCTAGGGCAAGATGATTGTTGTACAGATAATCGCCATGTCCAAAAGGTCTCACATCACCACTGTTCTGCCCCACTCTCCTTTCCTCCCTCCCTCTCTCCCTCCCTCCAATCCCTCCCTCCCTCCCTTCCTCCCTCCTTCCTTCCTTCGTTCCTTCCTTCCTTCCTTCCTTCCTTCTTCCTTCCTTCCTTCCTTCCTTTCTTCCCTTTCTCTCCCTCCTTCCTTTCTTCCTCCTTCCTTCATTCCTCCCTCCCTCCCTCCGTCCCCTCTCCCTCCCTCCCTCCCTTCCTCCCTCCTTCCTTCCTTCCTTCCTGCCTTCCTTTTTTCTTTCATTCTTTCCTTCTTTCTTTTCTCCTTCCGTTCTTTTGTTTTTGTGTCACACTGAGCAATGCTGAGTGTTTCCTCCTGACTATGCACTCAAGGATCACTCCTGCTCTGGCTTGGGGATCATATGGATGCTGGAGATCAAACCTGTGACTGATACATACAACATGAGCACCCTACTGCTGTACTCACTCCAGGCCATAGTTTATTTCTCTTGTTATTTTTCTTTTGGATCACACCTAAGGTGTTCAGACCTTACTCATGAAACTGTACTCAGGAATCAGTCACAAGCAAGGCAAAAATTAACTTACTCAGTTGTCTCTACACCAGCCCCAACCAAGACCACGGGACCAATTATTGTTAGGTGTAGAAAGAGGATATTTGATTGCTGCTATACAATCCTTTCATTT
Source organism: Cryptotis parvus (assembly GCA_021461705.1). Lineage (NCBI taxonomy): Eukaryota > Metazoa > Chordata > Mammalia > Eulipotyphla > Soricidae > Cryptotis > Cryptotis parvus. The sequence goes on from JAJIBD010002370.1 coordinate 51,980, forward strand.
ATTTTGCCAAATGATTTCAAAGTTAAACAACTTGAACTTTATAATCAGATTAGAGAGACTTTTTTAAATATCACAGACTGCATGCATACAATTACCTTTTAATCAGAGTGATGGTTTACTATGGTGTTGCCTTAAGAAGATGCCCAGAGAAAACTTTATGATTTACAGTGTTTGTGAGTACATGTCTGCATAATTTCAGCAGTAGAGCTGCACACACAACACGGCAGATTATCCTCCACATAAGGTATTATTCAATCCAGGAAGACCAGAAAAAAAATCATAAGTCACAGTCAGGTAGAAGGACTCCCTCACTCCCCAAAGGCCAAGGGGGCTGCGATATAGCTTCTCGGTCTGTGGGACCTACTCTCCCAGGTCCTGAGGCCTCTGGATGATCTACAACACTGGATTCTTTAATCGAAAAGGCACATGGTGGGGTTGGAAGTCATCAAAGTTGTGTGGGTTCATGCTGCATAGCGAATCCCTTTAATATCACACACACACACACACACACACACACATACACACACACTGAGTTCTGTTCCTCTGAGGAAGAAGAATCCGAGGCTTGGCAGGGCCGGGCTCTATGAGCTGAGGGCAGGCACCTGCTGCTGCAGGAATCTCGGTGCTTCTGATGGAGGGAGGAGGAGTCTGATGCACTGCATGGAGAGGAGATGATGCAGCAACCGGATCCAGTTACTGGCCTGGGATTGACCAAATGCTAAACACTGTGGCCCCCAAGGCTCCAGAGCCCCTTATTCCCAGGCAGAATCTATCAGGTGATAAGTAGGCCCGACCCTGCTCAGTCTCTGAGATTAGACGAGATCAGGGCAGTTGAGCATCTGTGAGAAGACTTAGGCAGGACACTGGAGATGGCTTCTCTGGGGCCCATGAAACAGATTGCAGTCTGGCCTGACCCCTCTTGAGGCCTGCGGTTTCTAATGCCACCCACTATGCTGTCCTTCCCATGGAGTGTCCCTAGGAGCCCCATGCAGCCTCCCTTCTATCTGCCCAGACTAGGTGTCCACAAGGCATCTATCCTAAGTCCCCCGGAATGACTCTCACAAGATGCAGTCAGAGTCTCTGCAGGTGTGCATGTGTATGAGGGAGAGAGAAAAAGAGAGAGAGAGGAGAGAGGGGAGAGAGAGGAGTGATAGGAGAAGAGAGAAAAAAAGATAGTTGAGAGAAAAGAGAGAGAGGGAGAGACTGAGGAGAGAGAGAAAAGAGAGAGAGAGAGAAAGGAGAGAGGAATGAGAGAAGAGAGAGTGAAAGAGAGGGAGGAGAGAGAAAAGAGTGAGAAGATAGAGAAAGAAAAGAGAGGAGATAGGGAGAAAGAGAGAAGAGAGAGAGAGAAGTGAGAGGAGAGGGGAGAAAGAGAGGAAAGAGAGAAGAGAGAAAAGAGAGCAGCAGAGAAGAGTGAGAAGATAAGAAAGAGAAAGGACAGAGGAGAGAGTGAAAAAGAGAGAGAGAGAAGAGAGAGAGAAAGAGGGAAGAGAGAAATAGAGGAGAGAGAATAACGAGAAAGAGCGCATGTGCATAAGTGTGAGCATGTGTGTGTGCGCGTGTCTGATCTTGGTGACAAGAGGCTGGGAGACCCCCATTTCCCTCCCTCAATGCTTTCACACTGGTTCCCTGGCTTGCCTTTGGGTGGGGCCACAGCACCCGGTATGAATGGGGGAGGTATGGGGATGGAGTTCATCTCTTCAGCCCCCTGGAAGTTGCCTCTGAATTCGGGGTCTTCTACTGACTTTCCCGCTCACTCTGTCACACCCCCCATGCTCTGATTCTGGGGTTCTTAGGCAGCCTGTGGCCAGGATGCTGGGAGCTGAAGGAGGATGTCGAACAGCAAGCAAGAGAAAAGAACTCTTGAGTGTGGGGAAGGAGAAGAGAGAAGGGGGCAACCCGTAGGGGGTGACGTAGAGGGTCTGAGCGGTCGCCCCCATCTATGACCATACCACACTGAGTGTGCATGATCTCGTGTGATCTGGAAGCAAAGGCGAGGTTAGTGCTGGGAAGTGGGATTCGGGGTAAATCCTGGGGCTGGGATGCCAACGACTTTGTTTCCTTGTACATCTTTAACAGTTGTTTCCGAAATTCCTTTTCTGAGAGGTTATATACTTCATCGTTATTGCTGGACTCATCTGTATTAGTGACTTCAATCGTAGAGCTTGAAGGACTTCTGCGCTGCTTTACCATAATGACTATCATAGGTTGAAAATGTGTGTTCTAGGTGACTAGTCAATAGAGTTAGTAGGTGCCTGAATTACTTTGCAGCTAGGACATATAGCAAAGAGTGTAGGGCCAATGCTTAGTGGTATCTCAGGTAGATAGACAATACTTCACGCGGATGAATTTTGGGGTGTCGGTGGGTGGTTCCGGAGTCAGGGGGTCGGGGGTGGGGGTCGTGCAGTGGAAAGTCTGAGGACGCTGGGTGGGGCTTGGTCCCCTCCTCAAAGCTGGAGCCCTTTCTCCTGGAGGCGGAGTGGCTCGGGGGCTGCCGCGTGAGGCGCACCTGGTGGGAAAAGCACGGGGGATCTGCTGGGCGTCAGGGCTGGATTGCGTCAGGTGGGAGGTCCGACGACCCTGGGTGGGGCTTGGTCCCCTCCTCAAAGCTGGAGCCCTTTCTCCTGGAGCAGAGAGGCTGGCGGCTGCCCCAACAACGACTTTTGGCTCTAACTACAGCCTTGCGCTCTTGTCTTGGCCAGTCCCTCTTCCAGCTCCCGGGTCAGTTCAGACCAGCACAGCTCAAGCCCCTCACCCACACCAGGCCGGATCTCCTTTCCTCTGCTGCCCGCATTGCACCCCATACACCAAACCCACTGCTAGAGGCAGGTCGGGGTTCAGGGCCAGACTGTTGCTGCCTGCTGGATCTGGGCCTGGCCAGGAGCTCAGAGTCCAGCACTGTAAGAGCTCGTCCTCTGCCTCCTGCACCCTGTGAGGGAGCCCAGGCCAGGAGTGAGCCCAGCTGCTCAACCTTGCAGCCAACCCACCCAGGGGCTACCCTCACCTAGCAGGTGTCCCTTGAGGCTTAGCCTTACTCTCACTCCAGCAGCAAAGCCTCTGCTGGCTCTGAGAGGGACAGGGTAACTGGAGCTACTACCCCAACTACACAAAACACCCCTCCCCCTCCAGATGCCAGGCTTCCCCCACCCTCTGCAAACTTTCAATCCCACACCCTCACGCGCTGTCATACAAAACCGTCTTACAGGGCCTTGCATTCCGCATCAACCCATATGGTCCTCCCAGTATGATCAGGAGTGCTCCCTGATTGCAGTCAGAAGGGACCCACACCACTGTGGCAGAAATATATAAGGCAGATAGAGATAGAAAGAAACAGAGAGTCTAGGGAGAAAGAGACAGAAAGAGAGAGAGAGAGAGAGAGAGAGAGAGAGAGAGAGAGGGAGACTTGGGTGAATGTAGGCTGCAGTCACACCCCTTCTCAGAATATTACACAGTCAAAGCTGTGTAGAAAATGGCCCAAGCATGGCAGATGCAGGAGAGCGGCGCTGGGCAGCAGAGATTGTGCCCTACTTCCCCACTGGTCTTGTCACGGTGCATAATGCCAGCTACTCCCGCTGCCTTCATTTACACCACAGTAATAGTCAGCCTCATCCTCTGCCTGGGCCCTGCTGATGGTCAGGATGGACTTGTCGTCTGGAGAGGAGGCTGAGAATCGGTCTGGGAATCCTGTGGTCCGATTATTTTTACCGTAGAACACCTGCACAGGGGCCTGGCCTGGCTTCTGCTGATACCAACCAGCATATACTTTCTTTAGTCTCTCTCCCTGACAGGTGATCTGGACTGTCTCTCCTGTGCCCACTGACACCGAGGGTATCTGGGTCAGGTCAGAGGAGGTCACAGAACCTGGAAGAGAGAAGAGGAGAATGAGCGTGAGGGTTTCACTCACAGATGCATGCAGGGGCACCTCAGCTGTGCTGAGCCTAGCTCTCAGTGAGGGACCACCCTGTTTCTCTCCAAGGGGCAGCCTGGGAGAGGGAGGGAGGAGGTGGCACCTGCGCAGAGAGTGAGGATTGGGAGAAGCTGAGCAGCCCAGGCCATGGTGGCTCAGCCGGAATGTGACTGTGAGCAGAGACACACTTGGGGCTCAGAAGGCCCCTTTTATTTCCCTTAGGGCCCCCTGAGACTTGAAGCTGTGGAGTTTATGCAAATTTAGGCCTACTCTGGGGTGCTCTAAGATGGGACATCAATCACTCCAGTAATGACAGGAGGAGGACTGCAGAACAGTTCGGGTCCTAGCACCCTACCAGACAACTCAATGAACCGTTAGCCACGCGTGATGCAAGCGCCTTAACCATCTCTCCGGGGCCACACCTGTTTCATTCCTGTTCTTGTTTTTGTTGCATGTAGGCATAGGGGTTGGGGAGGAAGCGTCACATTTAACAAATTCAGTAAATGGAATTTGCAGATATTCTATGAGCCCCTTTCACTTCTCCTTATGATGAAATCAGCCAGTGGAGCGGAGCTGTTATGGGTGTGATGGATGTCAGGGGAAGAGCTTGTTTGCTATCTGGATTTCCATGTAGCAATAAATTCTCACTACTGGTGGGCAGGTATATGTGCACGCACACATGTACTAGTTTCTGTATCGTGATTACCAGCAGAATCTACACCAATCAAGCCCATGTTGGTACAACATCCGATATTGATCATGAACCCAAACATTCCCAGTGGAGGTTTTGATACTTCAATTAGCCACACATCTACTTAAGGTACCTAGGGGTTTCCTGCTTGTTTGTTTTATTTTACTTTTTGGGCCACACCTGACAATGTTCAGCATAACTCCTGACTCTACTCTGGAAGTACTTCTGGTTCTGCTTGGGGAAACATATGGGATGCTTGGGATGAAACCCATGTCAGCTGCATGCAAGACAAGTGCTTACCCTGCAGGCTGATGTCTCCAAGCCTCATACTTAAAGGACTCGTGAGGGCAGAAAACGGAGAGAAAGAGCCACCATGCAGCAGAGTTTGGTCCCTGAACCCCACCTCGGGCGCCCCTGAGCACCTGCTGGTAGGGCACCCAAAGACAAACGAAAGATAAGTCAAATGAAGATAGTCTCAAGGATAATTGATCAGCATAATGGGCGCTTCTTTATTTACAGGTGAATATGCTTAAATTCAATATGGGTTGTGGTTTTATTTGGTCGCTTTTACCTCATGTATGAAATTGCCATCGAAGGTGGGACATGAGTTGATTAGTTTTAAAACTTTGTATTACTGAAATTACAGGATAGCTAAAAAAGAAGTGAATGTCCTGGGAGAAAAATATCAATAGAAAAAAGTGTTGTTTTCCTGCTGTTATTTGTTTTTCTCCAGGAGAGCCAGTCCCTACTTTTCTCTAGGATCTCCTGATTCTACTCTCAGGTGTCACCAGGGAGTTTGCAAGAAGCACGGCAAGAGCCCATCCTTCCAATGTCTCTCAAGTCCTGAGGTCTCTCGTCATTCCATGGATATATGAGGAAGAATCTTTCGTAAGTAGTATAGATCAAGGATTGAAGAAACTCCAAATTGGTCCCTCCCTTCCCTTCCCTTCCCTTCCCTTCCCTCCCTTCCCCCTCCTCTCCCTCCCTCCCCTCCCCTCCCCTCCTTCCCTTCCCTTCCCTTCCCTCCTTCCCTCACCTTGCTTTCCCTTCCTTTTCCTCCCATTCGTTTCCTTCCCCTCTCTACCCTTCCCCTTTCCTCCCGACCCTCCCCTTACTTTTCCCTACCCTCGCTCTCACAACCGCACCTCTCCTCATCCCCTCCTCTCTCCCATCCCCTCTCTTCCCTTCCCTTCTATAATATAGAGTATTATAGCTCTAGCCCCCTGTTAATATATTTTTCAGCCGGAATACCTAGCAGTGCTCATCACTGTCTTACTCTCTTTCCTTTCCCCTAGTTTACTTGACCAAGCCATCGTAATTGTCAAGCTCAATAATATTCAGTGTCCGTCATATCAGTTATAGCCAGTGTGTATTACACTCTTAGATTTTAGTTTTAACTTCTCATAGTACAGTTAGGTCCGCATTGTTTCACCTGCTTAGCAGGTGACCCAGATTCTCCTTTAAAACCGCAGGCCCAAAGGTGCCTGAGTCACTTCATAAAGGGCCACAGAAGAAGGAAATAGGGGTTGGAGAGGAAAGACACTTCCCTAGGTGATGCCCATTGGCCTGAACAGAGCCACTGGATTCTGTGACTCCAGGACCACCCTCCCCCACCCGCCCTCAATCACTTTTATCCCTGTGCTGTGGGCCTGGGTGGTGGGTCAGTCTCTGCCCATTTGCCTCTCCCACACCTTTCTCCTGTCACCTGCAGCCTCTTGCTCACACAGACTCGGTCCATAAGGGTCCGGCTCTCCAGGCCAAGGATGCTGCCCTCCTGCAGTGCCCTGCAGAACGCAGGGGGCAGGACTCTGACTGTCCCTGTGAGCCTGGATGCAGCCCTGTGCGGTGAGGCAGGAGGTCTGGGAGGGGTCCAGGTCATGGTGTGTGTTCCTGATTCTGTTCCCTGGGATCAAAGTTAAGTGGGGTTTATATTGGAACTTCCACCTCACACTACAGAGAAATATTGTGCATGCAGGAGTGCGGTTGGAATAACTTTATGGTTTCGGGCAAAAGCTCCGTCCCCAGGGACACAGAGGGAGGGCTGCCCAGAGACCCACCTGCTGCCTAGGCTTCCTCCTTTCAGCCCCATGTCTGTGCACTTTGTGTCCTGTTTTCCCTGAGGCTGCCCTGCACTCTGAAAGTTGCAGGTTTTTCTGAAACTCGCTGTGCATAGAAAGAGATTAAATGAATTGGGACCACAGATCCATGGCAGCCAAACCTCAGTGAAGTCCAATTCTTCTTTTGCTCAAACGCAAATGGTGGTTTAGAGAACATTGTAAAATGCTAGAATATTTTATCTTGACTTGGTTTAACAGATATTTATTTCAAAGGTCCAAACACCACAGTGCTCAGGGCTTCCTCCTGGCTCTGTGCTCAGGGATCATCCTGGTAGGGCTCAGGAGACTCTCCCAAGTGCAGGGAAACTAATCTGGGAGCTGCGACCAAGGCAGGACCTGAGCTGCGGGACTCGTGGCCCATGAAGGGAGTTACCACACAAGCTAAAACGAATTTCAGAAAAGCTGTTGGGTCTTTTTTTAATTTGTATGTCTTTTACACTGCGGCCACAAGTGCTAGTGTTATGGCCCTAACTTGTTGCTATGAGCCTGCAAATATATTCCTTTGTGGAGAAATGTAAGCTGTCTATTTTTTTTTTAAGAATTAGCTCTTATTCCTATGTACAACCTATAACTATGACTTATGAAGTTTATAGAAACGATTTTTCCACTGAAAGGTAGTTCTGCACTAATAATTTAGAAAGATGACTTGTATTTCCTCTAGGAAGATATACTGGTAATCAGTTCACTGTCCTTTCTATCAGAGAATTTTATTTTGAAAAGACAAGTGAAAAAAAATACTGCTGCCAGAGAGATAGTACAGCATGTAGGGCACTTGCCTTGCTTGTGGTCATTGGGGTTGGATCCTATCATCCTATATGGTCTCTGAGCCCAGAAGGAGTGATTTTTAGTGCAGAGTTAGGAGGAAGGTCTGTGCCCAGCTTGGAGTAGTCCAAACACTAAAGAAAACAATCCTTAACAACTGGATATCACTTAATACCAGTGAGTGAATAAAAATAACAGGAACAATCAGTACTGGTGTGACTATGGGGAAAAGGAAGCTTTATTCATTGGAGATGGGGATGTTGACAGGTTCAAGCTCTTTTGAAGGCAATATGGACAGTTCCCAAGATATGGACCGAGCTTCCTTATGACCCAGAAATCGCACTTTGGGCGTCTACCCCAAGAACCCAAAACACTGTTTTTGAAAAGGTATCTGTGCCCCTATGTTCATTGTAGTGCCCCTCACATAGCCCGATCTGGAAAATAGTCTCGTGTCAGAGAACAGGCGGTAGATAAAGAAATTATAGTGTCTGCAGACAGTGGGACACTATTGATGAGAGAAGGTGAGACCATGCAATGTGCTGTTAGGCGGAAGGAGCCAGAGAGTATCATGCTCAGGAAGTCAGCCAGGAGAGAGTTATAAAGAAACATCTCTCGTGTGGGATGAGAAGAACCGTAGCAATGAAGCAGTAGATGGCTAAGGGAAATAGAGCTGGAGATTGATTATAGAAGAGGGACTGAGACGGGCCCTCAGGACATTGGTGGAGGGAAGTTGACATTCTTCTGCGGTAGGTGCAGTGTTGGAACGATGTATGTGTGAAACTGTCACTGAGTGTACCACAAATCACGTTCTCTCAGAAAACAATGGAGGAAATTGATAATGTTCATCATCCTGAATAACTTTGTTTGATGTTGGAGATTCATCTTTTATTTGATAGTTGTGATATTTATCTTATTTACCTTTTTTTTTAGCCCCTACACACTGGTGCTTATCGCTTGCTCCTGACTCTGTGCTCATGGATCCCTCCTGCTGGGCCTGGGTGAATATATGAGGTGCAGGAACCTAATCTAGGCTGGTCGTTCAAAGCAAGTGCCGTACTCACTCTCCTATCTCTGTAGAGCGAAAATATCAGATATTTTGGAAAAGGGAGAGATAGTACAGTGGGTAACGCACTTGCCTTTTATGTACTGACCATGCTTTGGACCCCATAATCCATAGTCCATATGTGCTGAGTGGAGTGCCAGGAATAGTTCCACAGTGCAGAGTCAGGTGATAGTCCTGAGACACACCGGTTTGGCCCCAAACAAAAACAACCAACAAACTGAATCTGGAGAGCCTGTGGGGAAGGAGGAGGGATCCGGGGACTCCGATGCAGGCAGAGACCTGCTCACTGCTGCTATAGTTCTCCAGGGCTGGAGGAGCAGAGACAGATGCAGAGAGGTTTGGGTCTCACTTCCCCTCTGTCTGTGTCACTGTGGGAGTTACCACTGCCCCACACTGCGCAGTAATAGTCAGCCCTCATCCTCAGCCAGGACTCCCGTGATGGTCAGGGTGGCCTGGTTGCCCGAGTTGGAGCCGGAGAAGCGGTCAGGGATCCCTGAGGGCCTGCTACTATCAGCCATGATGAACACAGGGGCCAGTCCAGGCTTCTGCTGGTACCAGTAAGCAACTTTGCTTCCAATATCGTTCCCTGTGCAGGACAGCCTGACTGTCTGTCCAGGAGTGGCCGACTCCGCAGGAGGCTGAGTCAGCGTGTAGGCTGCCACAGGACCTGCCATGACAAAAGGAGAGGAGGTCAGACAACAGAGGGTCGGTCTGTGCTGAGCTCAGGGAGTCAGTGAGCCCCAGGAAACCCCTTTCCATGTCTCAATCCGGAGTCCAGCAGCCGGACTCATGTCTGCAAATCTGCTGGAGTGAGAAAATGCCCATTTCCACTCTCTGGGCTGGTGCATCCCTCCCGATCTCTGCTGGTGGTGTCAACCCCAGCAGACTAGACCCTGGGATTGGGGTGTCCATGAGCCTGGGGCAGCACCTGTGCATTGAGCCAGGAGGCTGAGGAGGAAAGGGGTCCAGACCATGCTGAGCGTCCCTGGTCCTGCTGCCTGAGACAGGCTGGTTGGGTCCCTCCTGTGTGTCTCTTATGACCCTGCTGGAGGGAGATGCTGGTATGCAAAGCAGCCGCGACTCTGGGGTCTGCTGGGCGCTGCTAGAGGAAGCTGGTGGTTTCACAAAGGGGCTCAGGTCTGCTACAGAGGCGGGCAGAGGGGGTAGCCCCCTACGAATCTCTCTTAGCCTGCTCGTCCTTTCCTGCCAATTCTATAGTCTGGGGGCTTCTCTGTCCTGTGTTCTGACCTGTAATTGCTTCAGGGCTGGTGTGCTCAGTACAGCATGAGGTGAATGTGTCTGAGTGGATCTGCTCTAAGGGTGGTATCCGCAGACTTACACAGATGGGCCCAGATCACAGCTCCGACAAGCAGAGCCCAATTAAACCACGACTACCCGAGAACACATGGAGTCACTGAGAGGTGGAGAGTCTCTGCACTGGGTGGGAGCCTGGTGCTGGTTATAAGGATGTGCCTCAGTATCCCCAGGTGTACTGGGCACACCTTAAGCTCCTGTGCTCTGCTCCAAAACATGCTGTGTAGGAGGATGTCTCCATGCTCTGAAGTGCTTCAACTGAGCACTTATGTAAAAAGTGCATTCAGGTGCCTGGGAAATGTTACAATGTATGAAGTTCAGGGTATAGAGAGATAGAACATTGCTACATTGCTAGGGGGCAGTTTTTTTTGCACCAGGCCAACATGGCTTTGATCCCTTGCACCCGATTTTGACCCCCTAGGTGCTCTAAGAGTGATTACTCAGCCAGGAATAAGACCTGAGCATCCCTGGGTGCATGTTACCACTCTCCCAATCCATGAAGTTCCAATCTCTTTGATCTTATAGAGTCAGCCAAAGTCTCTGAGCTCTGCTGTGTGCTATGTAGCCGTGCAGGAAAGGGGAGTCTTGCAGGTAGGTCAATTTCCCGACACATGGAGAATGAATGACTCCACAGTGGGACCTGAGCAGATGGAGTAAACACTGCTGCACCTTTCAGAGCAGAGGGTAGTTTCCATCGTAGCTCACAGACCACATTCAGAAGCTCCCTCACATCGCTGTCATGGACCGTGTTACAGAAGCTGAGGACCACAATGCATGGTGTCTTGATACTGACCCTCTGCCCTTTAGAGCTAATGCCCTTCCCATTGCCCCATCTCTGGGGGATTTTGCCTTTGAGCTGTCTGATAATCGCTGTTTCTGCTGCCCTCTGGTGGCCGCTTTACACTAGCGGCTGGAGGCCAATGGGGTCCTTTGGTGGATTTCAGAAACACCATTGCTTAGGGGTGAAACTCTTGATTCCTGCTCTGACCATCCTGGGAGGACTTATTCTTCTCCTAGTGGTTCTTCCCTCCTCAGATATGCAACTCAGCTCATACATGTAAATATGATCTTATTCTATTGAAAGATACGGTGCGGGGCTCATTGAAGCATCCCTGGACATGCCTGTAGGATCCCGGTGTCCCTGGGGCTTGTCTCTGGATCACAAAGGAATCAAGCGTGGCTGTTCTCAGAGCAGACACGGTACAGAGGCTCCTGGTAAGGGGAAGTTACTGTGCTAAAGAAAGAGACGGGAGAATCCACCCAGCAGATACTTCTGACGCCTTTTATTCTGGCACATTCCAACATGGTTCTGTGCAAAACCAGACACAGTCCCTGTCGTCAGGAGCTTCTATTGTGGGAGATCTGGTGCGACTTCCTGTGCTTGAGACTCCACAGACAGGTTCTAACTGTGCATGATCCCTCTGTTGATTATAAAGTTAGACGGGGCAACCTGCCGTTTATTCTGGATATCTATCTGGCCTAGAGCTCTTTGAGGGATACAAGTCAGATGGACCTATTTGCACTCAAGGAATGTTTTCCAGGAGAACTGAATTAGTTTGAAGATCTTTTCCTATTTACATCTGTGTGATAGCTGGAGCCGCAGCAGCCATCCTGAAGCGCTGGAGCAACAAGAGAAAAGTCCAATTTCCATAGCAGAGATGGTGGGGCAGAACAGGGATGACATGAGACCTTTTGGACATGGTGAGTAGAATGGTCTTCCCCTAGATTTATATTTGCATGGAGCGAGGGGCGGCTTTTTTCTTTTCATGTGTGTGCTGAATATAAAATTTCCCAAGTACTTTGAAAAGTATTTAGCACAAACCATTTATTGATAAAAATTGTGATTGGATGTAATTGAAGTTTCTAACAGGCAAATAATTGATTGAATTAAGAAAATATGACTAGTGGGTATGTGAGAAGTTGGCAGCGACCTCTGAGGGTCAGGGTCTGATGGAGAGAACTGACAGTTTGACAGTTACTCAGAGGGGCAGGACAGTGTCCTCTGGAGAAAGGTTGACTGTCCAGATAAATAACAGTGAGACCATCTGATGCGCTGGGGTGGAGGAGAGACAGGACAGCGGGAGGGGAGCTTGCCGTGCACACTGCCGTCCCTGTTCATTTCCACCCACATGGTGACTGTGTGCTTGACGGAGTGATCCCTGAGATCAGAGAAGGACTAAGCAGTGATCCAAATTCAAAAAGGAAGTACATTATTACTTTGCTATTAATGTAAATATTTTGATTTTTTTTTTTGGTCTGCATTGTACACTAGTTCTCCTATAGCTACTAAGGATCTGACTCGTTAGTTCTGGAACATTATTCAGAAATTGTCTTAAGTCTTCCTTTCTCTTCAGACTCTTAAATGTTCCCTGCATCCCTTCCTTTATTCCTTTCCTTCACCTCTCTCCCTGTTTCGTTCCTCCTCCCTTTCTCCATTCCTCTTACCTTCCTTCTTTCCTCCATCCCTACGGCTCTCTTTCTCATCTCTCTCTCTTTCTCTCTCTCATTTCTCTCTTTCTCTTTCTTTCTTTCTCTTTCTTTCTTTCTTTCTTTCTTTCTCTCTCTCTCTCTTTCTTTCTTTCTCTCTGCTTTCTATCTTTCTTTTATGTGTGTGATGAAAATAAAATTTCCCAAGTACTTATGAAAGTTCTTTCTTTCTTTCTTTCTTTCTTTCTTTCTTTCTTTCTTTCTTTCTTTCTTTCTTTCTTTCTTTCTTTCTTTCTTTCTTTCTTTCTTTCTTTCTTTCTTTCTTTCTTTCTTTCTTTCTTTCTTTCTTTCTTTCTTTCTTTCTCTCTTTCTCTTTCTTTCTCTCTCTCTTTCTCTCTTTCTCTCTTTCTCTCTTTCTCTTTCTCTGTTTCTCTCTTTCTCTCTTTCTCTTTCTATCTCTCTCTTTCTCTCTTTATCTCTTTCGTTTCTTTTCTAGATATTATCTAGTATGCACCTAGATAATATCAGCAGTAGAGCTCCACACCCAGCATGCAAACTGTCCTCCCCATGTGCTATTATTCAGTCCTTTGAAGACTTTAAAAAGTCATGAGGCACAGTCAGGTAGAAGGACTCCCTCACTCCCAAAAGGCCAAGGGGGCTGCGATAGCTCCTCAGGATGTGGGACCTGCTCTCCCAGGTCCTGAGGCTTCTGGACTGACCTACAACACTGAACTCTTTAATCGAAAAAGCACATGGTGGGGTAGGGAAGCCATCAAAAAGTGTGTGGGTGCATTCTGCATAGCAGATTCCTTTTATGCCACACACACACACGCAAACAGAGAGAGAGAGAGAGAGAGAGAGAGAGAAAGAAACACACACACAGATGCCCACTGGAATATGTTCCTCTAGAGGAAGAAGATCCGAGGCGTGGAAGGGCCGGGCTCCATGAGCTGAGGGCAGGCACCTGCTGCTGCAGGAATCTCGGTGCTTCTGAGGGAGGGAGGAGGAGTCTGATGCACTGCACGGGCGGAGATGATGCAGCAACCGGAACCAGTTACTGAGTCTGGAACTAATCAAGGGCAAACGCCAAAGACTGTGACCGCAAAGGCTCGAGAGCCCCGTAAGCCCAGGCAGAATCTATCAGGTGCTAAGCAGGCCCGACCCTGCTCAATCTCTGAGGTTAGACGAGATCGGGGCAATTGAGGGTGCCGAGGTCTTAGAAAGGACACTGGAGATGGCTTCTCTGGGGCCCATGAAACAGATGTGCCGTTCGGCCAGACCCTCTTGAGGTTTGCGGCTTCTAATGCCCACCCACAGCGCTGTCCTTCCCATAGCATGCCCCTAGGAGCCCTGCAGCCTCCTTCTATCTGCCCAGACTAGGGATCCACAGGGCATCTATCCTAAGTCCCCGCAGAATGACTCTCACAAGATGCACAGTCAGTCTCTGCAGGCGTGCATGTGTATTAAGGAGAAAGAGAGAGAGAGAGAGAGAGAGAGAGAGAGAGAGAGAGAAAAGAGAGGAGAGAGAATGAAAAGAGAGGAGAGAGGAGAGAGATGAAAGAGAAAGGAGAGGAGAGAGAGGGGAGAGAAAGAAGAGAGAGTAGGAGGAAGTGAGGAGTGAGGAGGAGAGAGAAGAGAGTGAAGAGAGAAAGGAGAGAGAGGAGAGAGAAAGAGTAGAGAGAAGGGAGAAAGAGAGAGGGGAGGGGAGAGGATAGGTAGAAAGAGAGAAGAGAGAGAAGAAAGGAGAGAGAAGAGAGAGAGGTGAGAGAGGAGAGAAGAGAGAGTGAGAAGAGAGAGAAAGAGATAAGAGAGAGGAGAGAGAAGACAGAGAGAAGACAGAGGAGAGCGAGAAGAGTGAAGAGAGCGCGTGTGCATGAGTGTGACCGTGTGTGTGGCGCTCCTGTTGATCTCGGGGACAAGAGATTGGGAGACCTCATTGCCCACCCTGCATGCGCTCACAGTGGGTTACCAGACTCGCTTTGGGTGGGGCCACAGCACCCCCTGTATGAATGGGAATGATGGGGTATGGGGTTCATCTCTTTAACCCTTGCAGTTGCCTCTGAATATGCGGTCTCCTCACTGCCTTCCTAGCTCTCTCTGTCCTGCCCTTTGGGTTTGATTCTGGGGCTCTTAGGCAGGCTGTGGCCTTAAGAAGACCCAGGATGCTGGGACCTGGAGTAGGATGTCCAACAGGGAGCAAGAGAAAAGAACTCTTGAGTGTGGGGAAGGAGAGGAGAAAGGGCAGCCCGGAGAGGTGAGGTAGAGGGGCTGGGTGGTTGCCCTGATCTATAGCCATACCACACTGAGTGTGCCTGATCTTGTGTGATCTGGAAGCTCGGCAGGGTTAGTGCTGGGATGGGGAGATGCCTGGGAAGTCCCGGGATTGTGATGCCAACGGCTTTTACTGCTAACCAGAGCCTCTGGCTCTTGCCTTTGGCCAGTCCCTCTTCCAGCTCCCGGGTCAGTTCAGACCAGCACTGCTCAAGCCCCTCACCCACACCAGGCCGGATCTCCTTTCCTCTGCTGCCCGCATTGCACCCCCATACCCCAAACCCAAGGCTAGAGGCAGGTCGGGGTTCAGGGCCAGACGTTGTGCCTGCGGATCTGGGCCGGCCAGAGCTCAGAGTCCAGCACTGTAGGAGCTTGTCCTCTGCCTCCTGCACCCTGTGAGGGGAGCCCAGGCCAGGGGTGAGCCCAGCTGCTCAACCTTGCGGCCAACCCACCCAGGGGCTGCCCTCACCTAGCCAGGGCCCCTTAGGCTTAGCCTGACTCTCACTCCAGCCCCAAATCCTCTTCTGATTCCGAGAGGGACAGGGTAACTGGAGCTACTACCCCAACTACACAAAACCCCACTCCTCCACATGCCAGCCTTTCCCCCACCCTGTCCCAACTTTCACTTCCACATGCCCTCATGCACTGTCATACAAAACATCTTCCAGGGCCTTGCATTCATCATCAACCCATATGGTCCTCCCAGTATGATCGGGAGTGCTCCCTGATTGCAGTCAGAAGGGACCCACACCACTGTGGCAGAAATATATGAGAGAGAGAATGACAGAGATAGAAAGAAACAGAGTGTCAGAGAGACAGACAGACAGACATACACACATACACAGAGAGAGAGAGAGGGAGAGAGAGAAAGAGAGAGAGAAAAGACTTGGGTCTAATGCAGGCCACAGTCACACCCCTTCTCAGAATATTACACAGTCAAAGCTGTGTAAGGAAATGGCCCAAGCGTGGCAGAGCGCAGTAGAGCGAGCTCTGGCCAGCAGAGATTGTGCCCCACTACCCCACTGCTCTGTGTCAAGGTGCATAATGCAAGCTGCTCTCGCTCTCTTCATATACACCACAGTAATAGTCAGCCTCATCCTCTGCCTGGGCCCTGCTGATGGTCAGGATGGACTTGTCGTCTTGATAGGAGGCTGAGAATCGGTCTGGGATTCCTGAGGGCCGCTTGTTACTATCGTAGATCACCAGCACAGGGGCCTGGCTTGGCTTCTGCTGAAACCAATCAGCATATACTTCATTTAGTCCCTCTCCCTGACAGGTGATCTGGGCTGTCTCTCCTAAGCCCACTGACACCGAGGGTATCTGGGTCAGGCCAGAGGAGGTTACAGAACCTGGAAGAGAGAAGAGGAGAATGAGCATGAGGGTTTCACTCACAGATGCATGTAGGGGCACCTCAGCTGTGCTGAGCCTAGCTCCCAGTGAGGGACCACCCTGTTTCCTCTCTGGGGGCAGCCTGGGAGGAGGGAGGGAGGGGGCAGCACCTGCGCAGAGAGTGAGGATTGGGAGCAGCTGAGCAGCCCAGGCCATGGTGGCTCAGCCTGGAATGTCACTGTGAGCAGAGACACACTTGGGACTCACAAGGTCCCTTTTATTTCCCTTAGGGCCCCCTGAGAGTTGAAGCTGTGGAGTTTATGCAAATTTAGGCCTACTCTGGGGTCCTCATTGTGAAGTGAAAGCAATTGGTGTAGGAAGGGAAGTGAGTGCAGGTGCTGAAAGGAAGGACAGGGTTAAAGGGTGCAGGGACTAGAGTAACCAGGAGGAAACAACCTGGAGACCAAACCACATGTGCATAAGGTCTAACTAGGACTGGGCAATTACTAGATGAAAATTGAACTGAATGTGCGCCTGTTTCAGCATAATCACACATTCCGCTACTCTACCAGGCTTTGCTTGCTCTTCTTAGGTATAAAGGACATATATCCTGTTGCTTAACCGGATGCTTATTGTTACAAAAAGTTTAAAAGTTCTGCCTTTAGCCAGGTTCAAAATTTTTGGTGTAGGTCAAGATCCCAGCATGTGAGTTCTCAGGGCTGAGTTTTGCCTCAATTAATTAATTTTTAACCAATTCTCTATGGCAGCTCTTGATTCTGTGGCGCAAGAACCAGTCCTGTGACAGTCATGAAATGGGGAATTAAATCCGCAGGTATGACAGGACAAGGACTGAGAAAGAACAGAGTCGGGCCCCAGCAACACACCAGAGTTTCGCAACAAACCTTTAGCCATGCATGAGGCAAGTGCCCCTAACCTAGGCACCATGTCTCCGGCCCATCCTCCTCAGGGTCTATATTGGTTCCAGATACCGAACCGGGTTAGCTGGGAGTGAGGCCCAGTGCTCCTCCAGACGACGATCTCTTTGGACCTGTTTCTTCTCCCTCATTTGGTGTGGCAAGGGTGAGCATATTCCAAGTGCTCAGTGGATAGATGGGTCATATTAAGGGCATCCATGTCCATTGTTACTCTACATGCGAGTGTGCAGTCTGATGACTGTGGATTTATATTCATAAGAGGCGAAGTGTGACAACTGATGAAATATTGACATACCTTGAGCTGAAATATACTTTATGAGGGAATTCTGCCTAGATCTCTGGTTGGCGGCATAAGAGAGATTCTTCAGCAGCATTTTGAAAGTTAAAATGGAAGGTTCCATGTTGTATGACCCACACCTGATCTGTGACTTCATGACTCTCCCTGCAGGAAGAAGTAAATGCCACCTTCAGGCACATCTTATCCTAACAAGGCTTTCAGAACTATTATTATTTGCTAGGCTGGGCTATTTCTTTTGTTTTGTTCTGTTTGTGACCGTATCATGTAGTAATGAGGGGCTCTTCCAGGCTCTGACTTAGGCGTGGCACTTGGCACTGCTCTGAGACCAGACTTCGGTAACATTGATGAGTATCAGAGTTTGCAGGAGGCACGGCAAGAGCCTAAATCCCTCCACTGTCTCTCTGGTCCAGAGCTCTTTTGGTCATTCTATGGAAATATGAAGAAGAATCTGTCTAAGTAGTATAGATTATGATTGACAAAACCCCAAATTGGTCTTCTTTTCCTTTTCCTTTGTTTTCTTTTTTTTGCTTTGGCCTCACCTGGGGATGCTCAAGGGTTAGGGGACCATATGGCATGTTGAGAATTAAATCAAGGTTAATGCCTTCCAGGCAAGTGACCTCCCTGAATATTATAGCTCCAGCCCAGTTACTATATATATTTTAGCGGGGACACCTGGCAGTGCTCACCCCTGACCTCACTATTTTCCTTTTCCCTAGTTTTCTTGGCCATGCCATAATGATCGTCAAGCCCGATAGTCTTTTTCAGCATCTGTCATCTCAGTTGGAGCCTGTGTGTTTAAACTCTTAGATTTTGTAGTTTTACCTTCTCATATATCAGTTTGCACCCCCCACCCCTTGTTTCACCTGCTTAAAAGGTGACCCAGCTTCTCCTTTAAAGCCGCACGGCCCAAAGGTGCCTGAGTCCCTTCATACAGGGCCACAGAAGAAGGAAATAGGGGCTGAAGATGAAAGGCCCTTCCCTAGGTGATGCCCATTGGCCTGACAGAGCCTCTGGATACTGTGACTCCAGGACCACCTCCCCACCCCGCCCTCAATCACTCTTATCCCTGTGCTGTGGGCCTGGGTGGAGGGTGAGTCTCTGCCCACTTGTCTCTCCCACACCTTTCTCCTGTCACCTGCAGCCTCTCGGCTCTCACAGACTCGGTCCATAAGGGTCCGGCTCTCCAGGCCAAGGATGCTGCCCTCCTGCAGTTCCCTGCAGAACACAGAGGCAGGACTCGGGTTGTCCCTGTGAGCCTGGATTCAGCCCCTGTGTGGTGAGGCAGGAGGCCCAGGAGAGGGTCCAGGTCGCGGTGTGTGTCCCTGATTCTGTTCCCTGGGGTCAAAGCTGTGTGTGTGTTTTTTTAAATATTTTATTATACCACCGTGAGATGCACAATTACAAAGATGTTTATAAGATGTTCATATTTGGGTTTCAGTCATACATTGTTCCAGCACCCATCCCTTCACCAGTGCCCATTTCCCACCACCAATATATCCCCGATTCCCTCCCCCCCTCCCCTAGCTTGCCTCTGTGGCAGGTTCTTTATTTCTTTCTCTTTCTCGCTATCTCTTTCTCTTTTCCTTCCCTTCCACATTGTGGATTACAATACATACATTAAAATGATGTCATCTGCATCTTTTTGAAAGCTGTGTGGTTTTAACCTTGGGTTTTCCATCCTCATGCTGGAGAGAAATATTGTACGTGCAGGACGGCGCGGGTCCAGGAGTGAGGTTGGGATAACTTTATGGTTTCAGGAAAGCTCAGTTCCCAGGGACACAGAGAAAAGGACCGCCCGAGACCCATCTGCTGCCCAGGCATCTTCCTTTCAGCCCCATGACTGAGCAGTTTGTGTTCTGTTTTCTCTTGAGGCTCCCCTGCACTCTGAAAGTTTACAGGTTTCTCTGAAACTGCTATGCCTAGAAAGAAACTAAATAAATTAGGAACACAGACCCTTTGCAGCCAAACCTCAGTTAAATTAAATTCTTCCTTGTCCCAATGCAAATGGAGCTTTAGAGAACATTTTAAGATGCTAAACATTGTATCATTGACTGGAATCAACAAATATTTATTTCAAAGGTCCAAACACTGCAGTGCTCAGGACTTCTTCCTGGCTCTGTGCTCAGGGATCATCCTGGTGGGGCTCAGGGGACTCTGCCTAGTGCAGGGAAACTAACTAATCTGGGAGCTGGGAACAAGGCAGGACTTGAGCTGCAGGACTCGCTATCTGGCCCGTGACAGGAGTTACTGCACAAGCTACAAAGAATTTGCAGAAATGTTGTTTGGTCCTTTTTTTTTTTTAGTTGTTTTTATGTTGGGGCCTGAAGCGCTGGTTTATGGCCTCTAGCTTGGTGCTCATGAGCCTGCATATATATTTCTTCGTGGAGAAAAACAAGCTGTCTATTTTTTACGTTAGCTCTTAGAACAATGTACAAAATATGACTTTATGACTTATAAAGTTTATGGAAATGATTTTCCCACTGAAAGGTAGTTCTGCACTAATAATTTCCAACGATGACATGTATTTCTTCTAGGAAGATACACAGGTCACCAGAAGGTTACCTTATGATAAATGATCACCATCGCTTTCTATCAGGGAGTTTTATTTTTAAAAGACAAATAAAAAAAAAACTGCTGCCAGAGAGATAATACAGCGTGTAGGGCACTTGTCTTGCATGTGACCAGCTAGGATTTGATCCCGGCATCCCAGAAGCAGTGATTCCTGGGTGCAGAGCCAGGAGGAAGCTTTGATCACAGCTTGGGGTAGTCCAAACACCAAAAGAAACACAACCGTCAAGAATTGGATATCAACTTATACCGCTGAGTAAAAAAAAAATAGAATAGGAACAATCAGTACTGGTGTGACTATGGGGGGAAAGGGAAGCTTTATTCATTGGAGATAGGAATATTGACACGGTCACGCTTTTGAAAGCAACACGGACACTTCCCAAGAAATGGACTGAGTTTCTTTATGACCCAGAAATCCCACTTCAGGTGTCTACCCCAAGAACCCAAAATACTATTTTGAAAAGATATTTGCGCCCCTATGTTCATTGTAGTACCCCCACATAGCCCGATCTGGAAAATAGTCTAGTGTCGGAGAACAGTCAGCGGATAAGGAAATTATGGTGTCTGTAGACAATGGGGCACTATCTGTGAGAGAAAGTGAGACCATGCAACATGCTGTTAGGTGGATGGAGACAGAAAGTATCATGCTCAGGAAGTCAGCCAGGAGAGAGAGATACAAAGAAACATCTCTCACATATAGGAATAGAAGAACAGTAGCAATGAAGCAGCAGATGGTTAAAGGGAATAGACCTGGAGAATTGATTATGGAAAAGGGACTGGGCTGGGCATTTGGGACATTGGTGGAGGGAAGTGGACATTCTTCTGCGGTAGGTGCAGTGTTGGAACGATGTATGTATGAAATTGTCATTGAGTGTACCACAAATCATGTTCTCTCAGAAAACAATGGAGGAAATTGTCTTAACGTTCATTATCCTGAGTAACTTTGTTTGATGTTGGAGATTCATCTCTTATTTGATAGTTGTGCTTTTTTCTTATTTACTTTTAATTTTTAGGCCCCACCCACTCGTGCTCACCGTTGCCTCCTGACTCTGTGCTCATGGATCCCTCCTGCTGGGTTTGGGTGAATGTATGAGGTGCAGGGATCTAATTCAGGCTGGTCATTCAAAGCGAGCACCATACTCACTCTCCTATCTCTCTAGAGCGACAATATGAGATATTTTGGGAAAGGGAGAGATAACACAGTGCGTAAGGACTTGCCATGATTTGAACTGACCATGATTTTGGCCCTGTACTCTGTACCGTACTGTATGAAGTGGCAGAATCAATTCCAGAGTTCAGAGTCAGTAGAAAGTCCTGAGATTCACCAGTGCGGCCTCCAAATAAAAACATAAAAATAAAACTCAATCTGGAGAGCCTGTGGGGAAAAAGGGGGAGCCTAGGGACTCCGATGTGGGGAAAGTAGACACATTTATATTGATTTGGATTTTAAAAACATTGTATTTAATGCTATTTTATAGCTGTAGGGGGTGAATGTCCATGGGTCATTTGGTGCCAGGGATCAAACCCAGGGCCTCTCACTTGCCAGGCATATACTCTACCACATTCCTGACCCCAGTGTTACTAATCTGACCGCTGATTTTGGAAACACTCCCTTAAACTAGTCCTAACTTTGTCTGGAACACTTGAAACCATTCACATTCAGTACCTGAAAGTGTCCTGGACAGGGTCTCCACCACAGGGAGTGTGGAGGGGTGGGAGTAGGGAGGGCCCAGCAACCAAGTGATACCGCCCCACCTGAGCAGGTGGATTTACATCCGCAATACAGTCTCCTGTTTACTAGTCCTTAGGCACCTGGGAAAGGTCCACACCTCACACAAAGAAAGTCTGTGGCAGGTGGTGGCTTTGTAAGCAGGATGGACTGCTTGGTCATTAATTTAGGTTCCTTAGCATGTGTCAAGTCTTTCCATTCAGATGAGTTGTGGTGTTAGCCATCCTGAAGGCCCATAGAAATGGAATGTGTTTTATACATGAATTAAATTTCTAACTTAATTCTTTTTTTAAAATATTTTATTATACCACCGTGAGATTCACAATTACAAAGATGTTCATAAGATGTTCATATTTGGGGTTTGGTCATACCCCAAATGACCAAACCCCAGCACCCATCCCTCCACCAGTGACCATTTCTCACCACCAATGTCCCCAATTCCCTCCCTTCCCCTAGCCTGCCTCTATGGCATGCTCTTTATTTCTTTCTCTTTCTCACTATCTCTTTCTCTTTTCCTTCTCTTCCACATTGTGGATTACAATACATACATTAAACTGATGCCATGTGTATCTTTTTGCCTGTATTTAATGCTCAGTTCTAGGTTAGTATTAGCACTTTTGACAATTATTGGCACACTGTCTAACTTAATTCTTAATAAAAACCCCAACCACCCAAAACATAACTCTTGTTAGTCATACAATAATTCGTTTGCAGCGTGCAAAATAAAATCAACCTAGAGACTTCCCCTTTTTTAAAAAAATTAATATAAAATAAGTAAAGTATGTATCTGCATACAGGCCCCCCCACAGAGCCGGAGATGCCCTTCCTGTGCCTGAATCTCACACTCCTGGGAGGAGGAAGTGAAGACATCACACTGGAAGAGGCTGCAGCTGGCCTGCGGCTAGATGAGAGACTCTAGATGGCAGGTGCTGACCAAAAGTTGAAGAACTCAAAAAGGGTTAAAATTCTTTTTTTAAAAATTTATTTTTATATTTTTCCTGGCGGAGCCTGCCACACTTCCTGTGTCATATTTGATTTGCCAAATACCAGTAACAATTATAGACCCCATTCCCATGACCTGAAGGAATGGTGTGAGTCTCTTTATGTTCCTGGAGCAAGCAGATGCCATTGGGCTACACTAGAAAGTGATAGGACATATTGAGATGTTACCAGTGCCCGCTCAAGCAACGGGAAGACAAATGATACAAGTGATATTTTTCCCTCTAGATTTAGGCCAGGCTTGATTATGTGCAGGATTTATTCTACATTCAGGGCTCACTTGGGGCGCTCTATGGGATGATGGGGATCAGACCAGTCTGCTACTGAAAGAAGCACCTTACGCACTGTTTTGGGTTTTGTAGAAAGAGAAATGAAGGCCCAGGACATAGAGAAGCAGCTCTTGCTCCAGAAGAGTCTGAGCGGGGCTCTGTGGTGGCTGACCCTCAGGAATAACCTACAGGTGCTAAGAGCACGGGGAGAGTGAGCCCCAGACTGGAGCAGGAGGTTCTTACCACACTTCCCCAGGGTCTGTGCCACTGTGGCCACTGAAAGCTGCTCCCACTGCCATCAGGTACTCCACAGTAATAGACAGCCTCATCCTCAGCCTGGACTCCGGTGATGGTCAGGGTGGCCTCGTTGCCGAGTTGGAGCCAGAGAAGCGGTCAGGGATCCCTGAGGGCTTCCAGCTGTCTCTCATGATGAACAAAGGGGCTAGGCCGGGCTTCTGCTGGTACCAGCTGGCATATTTGCCTCCAATATTGTTCCCTCTGCAGGACAGCCTGACTGTCTCTCCAGGAGTGGCCGACTCCGCAGGAGGCTGAGTCAGCGTGTAGGATGCCACAGGACCTGCCAAGACAAAAGGAGAGGAGGTCACACAACAGAGGGTCGGTCTGTGCTGAGCTCGGGAGTCAGTGAGCCCTAGGAAACCACTTTCCACATCTTAGTCCAGGAGTCCCGCAGCCGGACTCATGACTGCAAATCTGCTGGAATGAGTAAATGCCCTTTCCTCTCTCTGGGCTGGTGCATCCCTCCCGATCTCTGCTGGTGGTGTCAGCCCCAGCAGACTGGACCCTAGGATTGGGGTGTCCATGAGCCTGGGGCGGCACCTGTGCAGTGAGCCAGGAGGCTGAGGGAGGAAAGGGTCCAGACCATGCTGAGCGTCCCTGGTCCTGCTGCCTGAGACAGGCTGGTTGGGTCCCTCCTGTGCGTCTCTTATGACCCTGCTGGAGGGAGATGCTGGTATGCAAAGCAGCTGGGACTCTGGGGTCCGGCGGGAGCTGCTTGAGGAAGCTGGTGGTTTCCCAAAGGGGCTCAGGTCTGGGAGTTAAAGTGGGAGGGAGTAGCCCCTACAAATCTCTCCTCAGCCTGCATGTCCTCTTCCTGCACATCCCATAGTCAGGGGGCATCTCTGCCCTGTGTCCTGACCTGGTATTGTTTCGGGCTGGCCTGCTCCAGTACAGAAGGAGGTGAATGTGGCTCAGTATCTCCAGGTGAACTGGGACACTTTAAGCTCCTGTGCTCTGCTCCAAAGACATGAAGTGCAGGAGGATGTGTCTCCATGCTCTGAAAACACTTCAAGTGAGCACTTTTTGTCGTAAAATGCCTGGGAAATGTTAAGAAGTTCGGGGCCTAAAGACATAGTGCATTGTAGGGGCTTTCTTTTCCACCAGGTCAACATGGACTTTATACCTAGTACAGACATTGGTCCCCTAGGCTCTGTTAGAGTGATTCCTCAGCCAGAAATAAGATCTGAGTACCCCTGGGCCCGTTTTGCCCCTCTCCCAATCCATGAAGTTCCAATCTCTTTGATTTGCTTTTAACCAAACAAAGTCTCTGAGCTCTGTTGCGTGCTACAAAGTCTCTGAGCTCTCTTGTGTGCTACTTATCCATGCAGGAAAGGGGAGTCTCTGCAGGCAGGACGCCTCTCCTAAATGTGGAGAATGACTCACAGTGAGAGCTTGAGCAGATGGAGTAAACGCTGTTGCATCTTCATAGAGCAGCGGGCAGTTTCTGTCCTAGCTCACAGAACACATTCAGAAGCTCCCTCACATCGCTGTCAAGGACTGTGTACAGACTGAGAACCCCTTTGCGTCCTGTCTGGATACTGAACCTCTGCCCCTTTAGAGCCTCTGCCCTTCCTGTCAGCCTCCTCTCTGAGGGATGTTGCCTTTGAGAAGTCTGATAATCGCTGTTTCTGCTGCCCTCTGGTGGCCGCTTCACTCTAGCTGCTGGAGGCCAATGGGGGTCCTTTGGTGGATTTCAGAAACCCCACTGCCAAGGGATGAAACTCTGATCCCTGCACTAGTGATCCTGGGAGAACTTATTCTTCTCCTAGTGGTTCTACACTACTCAGATATAGGACTAGTTTTATAAATAAATGGTTTGTGATAACTAATTTCCAAAATACTTAGGAAATTTTTTGTTCAACACAGTCAGGAAAAGAAAAAAGCCCCCCTCGCTCCATTAAAATATAAATCTAGGGGAAGATGATTGTTCTACAGATAATCGCCATGTCCAAAAGGTCTCACATCACCACTGTTCTGCCCCACCCTTCCTCCTTCCCTCCCCTCCCTTTCTCCCTCCCTCCCTCTCCGTTAGTCATCGATTTGCTCTAGCAGGCGCCAGTAACATTTCCATTAGACCCTATCATGTGCCAGTGTAGCCCAATGGCATCTGGTTGATTCAGGAATATGAAGAGCCTCAAACAGTTCCTTCAGGGTCTTGACAAGGAAGTCTGACCACCTTGTAGGTGGGTGGCCAGGTGATCTTTTGACATCCCGTGGGATCCAGTCGGTAATGGCTCTAGTCCAGCGGTTGTCTCCAAATCGCATTACATGTCCAGCCCATCTGATTTTCGATGCCTTGGCAAACAAGACAGCATCCCTGATTCTGGAATAGCAACGGAGGTCAGAACTCTGGATTCCTTCTCTCACTTGAGTGAGGTGTAATATTCCAAGCATAACTTTTTCGATTCCTCTCTGGGAGACCTGAATAGCATTCTCATCCTGCTTTCTAGGGCCCAGGTCTCTGAGGCGTATGTTAATGCAAGGAGAACAGTGAAGTCAAAGAGATGGCCCGGAGCCGGAGGTTCTTTGTCCTTTTAGCTATTTCTTCGATGCCTTTGAAGGCATTCCATGCCGCTCTCTTCCTCCTGCGCAGCTCAGGTTTTAGGTTGTTCATCATGTTGACTTCTCGACCTAGGTACACATAACTGCTGCATTCAGAGATGTTTGTTCCATTGAGAGTGAATGGGGCCTCAGAAAGTAGTTCATTTTTCATGAACATAGTTTTCTTCAGATTCAGCTGTAGACCTATCTTTCCACATTCTCGGTCAAAGTCAGCCAGCATTTGTGCCGCTTGGCTAATGTTTGGTGTTATTAGAACGATGTTACCAGTGAAGTGGAGGTGGTGTAGTTGCCGACCATCTATCTTCACTCCCATTCCTTCCCATTCTAATTGTCGCATGATGTTCTCGAGGATGGTGCTGAAGAGTTTTCGTGAAATGGTATCAACCTGTCGAACCCCTCTTTTGACATCAATGATCACTTCTTTGTAGAATGGTGAGATCCTGGTGGTGAATCCGTAATGCAGCTCATGAAGGATATTGATGTATTGGGTTTGAACACCCTGTATGGCTAGGGCTTTGATGACTGCTTCAGTCTCCACAGAATCAAAGGCTTTCTGTAAATCAATTAACGTGAGACAGAGCGGCATCTTGTACTCCCTACAAACCTCGATGAGCTTGGTTGCTGTGTGGATATGGTCTACTGTGCTGAATCCTTTCCGAAAGCCAGCTTGCTCACATGGTTGCCCCTTCATCTACTGTTCTGCCAATCCTGTTCAGGATGACTCATGTAAACAGCTTGTAGATGACGGACAACAGGCAGATGGGGCGATAGTTGCCAATGTCGTGAATGTCTCCCTTCTTGAACAGTAGAACTGTCCTGCTGGTTTTCCATTGGGAGGGTACCTTGCATTCGGACAGGTAGTGTGTGAAGAGCCGAGCCAGTGTATTGATGAGTACCGATGGCAGATTCTTCAGGTGTTTGGGTCCTACTTTGTTTGGGCCTGGTGCTGTTCCCTTCTTTACCGACGCCGATGGCATGTCGGATTTCAAAAAGGGAGAACGTTGGGAATGACATATCCATCCTGTGGAATTTGGTATGTGGGCAGGTGGATGTGGCTATCAAAGAGATCTGAGTAGAAATCATGGATAATCTTCTCCATTGCCTTTCTGGAAGATGTGATAGATCCATCAGGACGTCGGAAAGCAGCTCATCTTGGTTGGTGAAGGACAGGCGGGCGGTGCAAATGCTTTTCCCAGCTTCTGCTGCATCTTCCAGTATTTCTGCTCTTCTGTCTTTGAGGTCTTCTTTTATCGCTTCTCTGCCCCTTTTAGCAAGCTTGGATGTTAGCATTTGGTCTCCTGAGGCTCATGCCTTACCACGTTGGTGAATGAGCTCGAGAGTTCCTGAAGACAGGTGTCCTTTTGTGTCTTTCTCTCTTGGCATTCTTCACACAATCATGGAGGTGCTGAACCAGTAGGTTGTATTCTTCATCGATGTCATCAATGGTGGTATCTTCCGATGTTTCTGCAATGGTGTCAAAAGTTCCCTGTTGGTGGTCGTTCTGGGAGTTCTCTTCTTAAACTTTGCTGCCTTTTCTCCCCGTTGTGGAAAGTAGAATTTTGCACGAAGGAGACGGTGGTCCGATCCTGTTTGGAATTTGGGGACGACAGCAACATCGGTCAGTCAAAACCGTCGATTGAAGATGATGTGGTCAATTTCATTGTGGAACTGTCCACCAGGAGATTCCCATGCCCAACATTTCGCTTCAGCCTTCTGGAAGAGAGAAATAGAGGAGAGACAATAGCGAGAAAGAGCACATGTGCATAACTGTGAGCATGTGTGTGCGCATGTGTGTCTCTGATCTCGGTGACAAGAGGCTGGGAGACCCCCATTTCCCGCCCTCAATGCTCGCACAGTGGTTACCTGGCTTGCCTTTGGGTGGGGCCACAGCACCCGGTATGAATGGGGAGGTATGGGGATAAAAGTTCATCTCTTCAGCCCCTGGTAGTTGCCTCTGAATTCGGGGTCTCCCTACTGACTTTCCCACTCACTCTGTCACACCCCGTGCTCTGATTCTGGGGTTCTTAAGCAGCCTGTGGCCAGAATGCTGGGAGCTGAGGGAGGATGTACAACAGTGAGCAAGAGAAATGAACTCTTGAGTGTGGAGGGAAGGAGAGGAGAAGGGACAGCTCGCCGGGGTGACATAGAGGGTCTGGACGGTCGCCCCATCTATGACCATACCACACTGAGTGCGCCTGATCTTGTGTGATCTGGAAGCAAGGCGGGGTTAATGCTGGGATGGGGGATGCCTGGGAAATCCTGGGGCTGGGATGCCAACGGCTTTTGGCTCTAACTACAGCCTTTCTCTCTTGCCTTGGCCAGTCCCTCTTCCAGCTCACGGGTCGGTTCACACCAGCACTGCTCAAGCCCCTCACCAACACCAGGCCGGATCTCCTTTCCTCTGCTGCCCGCATTGCACCCCATCCCCAAATCACAGACTGGAGGCAGGTCAGGGTCAGGGCCAGACTGTTGCTGCCTGCTGGATCTGGGCCTGGCCAGGAGCTCAGAGTCCAGCACTGCAGGAGCTTGTCCTCTGCCTCCTGCACCCTGTGAGGGGAGCCCAGGCCAGGAGTGAGTCCAGCTGCTCATCCTTGCGGCCAACCCACCTAGGGGCTGCCCTCACCTAGCCAGTGACCCTTAGGCTTAGCCTGACTCTCACTCCAGCAGCAAACCCTCTGCTGACTCTGAGAGGGACAGGGGTAACTGAAGCTACTACCCCAACTACACAAAACCCCCTCCCCTCCACATGCCAGGCTTCCCCCACCCTCTCCCAACTTTCACTCCCACATACCCTCATGCGCTGTCATACAAAACCATCTTCCAGGGCCTTGCATTCATCATCAACCCATATGGTCCTCCCAGTATGATCGGGAGTGCTCCCTGATTGCAGTCAGAAGGGACCCCCACCTCTGTGACAGAAATATATGAGAAAGGCAGATTGAGATAGAAAGAAACAGAGAGTGTAGAGAGAAAGAGACAGACAGACACACACACACACACAGAGAGAGAGAGAGAGAGAGAGAGAGAGAGAGAGAAGACTTGGGTGAATGTAGGCTGCAGTCACACCCCTTCTCAGAATATTACACAGTCAAAGCTGTGTAAGAAAATGACCCAAGCATGGCAGATGCAGGAGCGAGCGCTGGGCAGCAGAGATTGTGCCCCACTTCCCCACTGCTCTGTGTCATGGTGCATAATGCCAGCTACTCCCGCTGCCTTCAGATACGCCACAGTAATAGTCAGCCTCATCCTCTGCCTGGGCCCTGCTGATGGTCAGGATGGACTTGTCTTCTGGAGAGGAGGCTGAGAATCGGTCTGGGATTCCTGTGGTCCGATTATTTTTACCGTAGATCACCTTCACAGGGGCCTGGCCTGGCTTCTGCTGATACCAACCAGCATATGCTTTCTTTAGTCTCTCTCCCTGACAGGTGATCTGGACTGTCTCTCCTGTGCCCACTGACACCGAGGGTATCTGGGTCAGGTCAGAGGAGCTCACAGAACCTGGAAGAGAGAAGAGGAGAATGAGCGTGAGGGTTTCACTCACAGATGCATGCAGGGGCACCTCAGCTGTGCTGAGCCTAGCTCTCAGTGAGGGACCACCCTGTTTCTCTCTGAGGGGCAGCCTGGGAGAGTGAGGGAGGAGGCAGCACCTGCGCAGAGAGTGAGGATTGGGAGAAGCTGAGCAGCCCAGGCCATGGTGGCTCAGCCCGGAATGTCACTGTGAGCAGAGACACACTTGGGGCTCAAAAGGCCCCTTTTTATTTCCCTTAGGGCCCCCTGAGACTTGAAGCTGTGGAGTTTATGCAAATTTAGGCCTACTCTGGGGTGCTCTAAGATGGGACATCAATCACTCTAGTAATGACAGGAGGAGGACATAAGAACAGTTCGGGTCCTAGCACCCTACCAGACAACTCAATGAACCGTTAGCCACGCGTGATGCAAGTGCCTTAACCCGTCTCTCCGGGGCCACACCTGTTTCATTCTTGTTCTTGTTTATGTTTCATGTAGGCATAGGGGGTTGGGGGAGGGAAGCGTCACATTTAATAAATTCGGTAAATGGAATCTGCGGCTATTCTATGACCCCATTTCACTTCTCCTTATGATGAAATCAGCCAGTGGAGCGGAGCTGTTATGGGTGTGATGGATGTCAGGGGAACAGCTTGTTTGCTATCTGGATTTCCATGTAGCAATAAATCCTCACTACTGGTGGGCAGGTATGTGTGTAGCACGCACACATGTACTAGTTTCTGTATCGTGATTACAAGCAGAGTCTCCACCAATCAAGCCAATGTTGATACAACATCCAATATTGATCATGAACCCAAACATTCACAATGGAGGTTTGGATACTTCAACTAGCCACACATCTACTTAAGGTACCTAGGGTTTTCCTGCTTGTTTGTTTAATTTTGCTTTTTGGGTCACACCTGACAATGTTCAGCCCATCCTTCCAATATCTCTCAAGTCCTGAGGTCTCTTGTCATTCATGGATGTATGAGGAAGAATCTTTTCTAAGTAGTATAGATCAAGGATTGAAGAAACACCAAATTGGTCCCTTCCCTTCTCTCCCCTTCCCTTCTCTCCCCTTTCCTTCTCTCCCCTTCCCTTCCCTTCCTTTCCCTTCCCTTCCCTTCCCTTCCCTTCCCTCCCTTCCCTTCCCTACTCTTCCCTTCCCTTCCTTTCCCTCCCTCCCCTCCCTCAACTCCCCTTCCTTTTCCCTCCCTCCTCTCTCTCCTCCCCCCCCCCTCGCCTCCCCTCCCTTCACTTTCCTCCCTTCCCTTCACTTCCCTTCCTTTCCCTCCTTCCCTTCCCTTTCCTCCCTCCCCTTCTCTTTCCTCCCTCCCCTTCCCTTCCCTCCCTCCTCCTTTCCCTTCCCTTCCCTTCCTTCCCTTCCCTTCCCTTCCCTCCCCTCCCTTCCCTTCCCCCTTCTCTCCTCTACCCTCCCTCCCCTCCTCTTTCCTCCCCTTCCCTTACTTTTCTTCCCATTCCCTTCCTTCCCTCCCCTCCCTTCCCTCCCCTTCCTTTCCCTCCCCTCCCTGTCCCTCCCCTTATGTTCCTGTTCCTTCCCCTCCCCTCTCCCATCCCCACCTCTTCCCATGCCCTTTTCCTCCCTCCCCTACTTCCCTTCCCTTCTATAATATAGAGTATTATAGCTCTAGCCCCTGTTAATATATTTTTCAGCGAGAACACCTAGCAGTGCTCATCACTGGTCTTACTCTGTTTTCTTTCCCCTATTTTGTTGACCATGCCATTGTAATTGTCAAGCTCAATAATCTTCAGCATCCGTCATATCAGTTATAGCCAGTGTGTATTAAACTCTGAGATTTTGTAGTTTTAACTTCTCATAGTTCAGTTAGGATTCCCCATTGTTTCACCTGCTTAGCAGGTGACCCAGCTTCTCCTTTAAAGCCGTAGGCCCAAAGGTGCCTGAGTCACTTCATAAAGGGCCACAGAAGAAGGAAATAGGGGTCTGAAGATGAAAGACCCTTCCCTAGGTGATGCCCATTGGCCTGGACAGAGCCTCTGGATACTGTGACTCCAGGACCACCTCCCCACCCCGCCCTCAATCACTCTTATCCCTGTGCTGTGGGCCTGGGTGGTGGGTGAGTCTCTGCCCACTTGTTTCTCCCACACCTTTCTCCTGTCACCTGCAGCCTCGCGGCTCTCACAGACTCGGTCCATAAGGGTCTGGCTCTCCAGGCCAAGGATGCTGCCCTCTTGCAGTGCCCTGCAGAACGCAGGGGGCAGGACTCGGGGCTGTCCCTGTGAGCCTGGATGCAGCCCCTGTGCGGTGAGGCAGGAGACCTGGGAGAGGGTCCAGGTCACTGTGTGTGTTCCTGATTCTGTTCCCTGGGGTCAAAGCTGAGTGGGGTTAATATTAGAACTTCCACCTCACACTACAGAGAAATATTGTACATGCAGGAGTGCTGTTGGAATAACTTTATGGTTTCGGGTGAAAGCTCCGTCCCCAGGGACACAGACGGAGGGGCTGCCCCGAGACCCACCTGCTGCCCAGGCTTCCTCCTTTCAGCCCCATGTCTGTGCACTTTGTGTCCTGTTTTCCCTTGAGGCTGCCCTGCACTCTGAAAGTTTACAGGTTTTCTGAAACCGCTGTGCATAGAAAGAGATTAAATGAATTGGGAACACAGATCCATGGCAGCCAAACCTCAGTTAAATCCGATTCTTCCTTTGCTCAACGCAAATGGAGGTTTAGAGAACATTTTAAAATGTTAAAACATTTTATCTTGACTGGGTCTAACAACTTTCTATTTCAAAGGTTCAAACACCACAGTGCAGGGCTTCCTCCTGGCTTTGTCTCAGGGATCATCCTTGTGGGACTCAGGAGACTCTCCCTAGTGCAGGGAAACTAATCTGGGAGCTGCGAACAAGGCAGGACCTGAGCTGCGGGACTGGTGGCCCGTGACAGGAGTTACCGCACAAGCTAAAACAAATTTGCAGAAAAGCTGTTGGGTCTTTTTTTTTTCTTTTTCTTTTCATTGTGGCCACAAATGCTAGTGTTATGGCCCTAACTTTTTGCCATGAGCCTGAAAATATATTCCTTTGTGGAGAAACGTAAGCTGTCTATTTTTTTTAAGAATTAGCTCTTAGACCTATGTACAAAATATAACTCTGACTTATGAAGTTTATAGAAATGATTTTTTCCACTGAAAGGTAGTTCTGCACTAATATTTCAGAAATATGACTTGTATTCCCTCCAGGAAGACATACTGATAATCAGTTCACCGTCACTTTCTATCAGAGAATTTTATTTTTAAAAGACAAGTGGAAAAAAAAACATACTGTTGCCAGAGATATAGTACAGTGTGTAGGGCACTTGCCTTGCTTGTGACCAGTTAGGATTGGATCCTAGCATCCTATATTGTCTCTGAGCCCAGATGGAGTGATTCCTGAGTGCAGAGTCAGGAAGAAGCTCTGTGCCCAGCTTGGAGTAGTCCAAACACCCCAAAAAAAAAAAAACCCTCAACAACTGGATATCACTTACTACAAGTGCGTGAATAAAAAGAATAGGGACAATCAGTACTGGTGTGACTATGGGGAAAAGGAAGCTTTATTCATTGGAGATGGGAACGTTGACAGGTTCAAGCTCTTTTTGAAAGCAACACGGACAATTCCCAAGATATGGACCGAGCTCCCTTATGACCCAGAAATCCCACTTTGGGCATCTACCCCCAAGAACCCAAAACACTATTTGAGAAGATATTTGTGCCCCTATGTTCATTGTAGTGCCCCTCACATAGCCCGATCTGGAAAATTGTCTAGTGCCGGAGAACAGGCAGTGGATAAAGAAATTTGGTGTCTGTGGACAATGGGACACTATCTATGAGAGAAGGTGAGATCATGCAATGTGCCGCTAGCTGGGAGGAACCCAAAAGTATCATGCTCAGGAAATCAGCCAGGAGAGAGAGAGAGTTATAAAGAAACATCTCTCATATGTGAGATGAGAAGAACCGTAGCAATGAAGCAGCAGATGGCTAAGGGAAATAGAGCTGGAGATTGATTATAGAAGAGGGACTGCGATGGGCCCTCGGACATTGGTGGAGGGAAGTGGACATTCTTCTGCGGTAGGTGCATTGTTGGAACGATGTATGTGTGAGACTGTCACTGAGTGTACCACAAATCATGTTCTCTCAGAAAACAATGGAGGAAATTGACTTAAATTAATGATCTTTATATTGACTAACTTTGTTTGATGTTTGAGATAATCTTTTATTTGATAGTTGTGCTTTTATTCTTATTTGCTTTTTATTTTTAGGCCAACTGTGCTCACCTCTGGATCCTGACTCTGTGCTCATGGATCCCTCCTGCTGGGCTTGGGTGAATATGTGAGGTGCAGGAACCTAATTCAGGCTCGTTATTCAAAGTAAGCGCTGTAATCACTCTCCAAACTCTCTAGAGTGACAATATCAGATATTTTGGAAAAGGGAGAGATAGTAGAGTGGGTAAGGCAATTGCCTTATGCACTGACCATGATTTGGACCGAATACTCTATACTCTACTCTGTGTAGTGCCAGGGATAATTCCACAGTGCAGAATCAGGCGAAAGTCCTGAGAACCAGTGATGTGGCCTTCAAACAAAGACAGAAAAAACAAACTCAATCTGGAGAGCCTGTGGGGAAGGAGGAGGGATCCCGGGGACTCCGATGTGGGCAGAGACCTGCTCACTGCTGCTATAGTGCTCCAGGGCTGGAGGAGCAGAAACAGAAGCAGAGGGGTTTGGGTCTCACTTCCCCTATGTCTTTGTCACTGTGGGAATTATTACCATCCCACGCTGCACAGTAATAGTCAGCCTCATCCTCAGCCAGGACTCCTGTGATGGTCAGGGTGGCCTGGTTGCCCGACTTGGAGCCGGAGAAGCGGTCAGGGATCCCTGAGGGCCTGCTGTTGTCTCTCATGAAAAACACAGGGGCTAGGTCAGGTTTCTGCTGGTACCAGTGGGCAAATCTGCCTTCAATATTGTTCCCCTGTGCAGGACAGCCTGACTGTCTGTCCAAGAGTGGCCGACTCCGCAGGAGGCTGAGTCAGCGTGTAGGCTACCACAGGACCTGCCAAGATAAAAGTAGAGGAGATCAGACAATAGAGGTTTGGTCTGTGCTGAGCTCACTGAGTCAGTGAGCCCCAGGAAACCCCTTTCCATGTCTAAGTCAGGAGCCCTGCAGCCGGACTCATGAATGGAAATCTGATGGAATGAGAAAATGCCCCTTTCCTCTCTCCGGGCTGGTGCATCCCTCCCTGATCTCTTCTGGTGGTGTCAACCCCAGGGTACTGGAACTCTGGGATTGGGGTGTCCATGAGCCTGGGGCGGCACCTGTGCAGTGAGCCAGGAGGCTGAGGAAGAAAGGGGTCCAGACCATGCTGAGCGTCCCTGGTCCTGCTGCCTGAGGCAGGCTGGTTGGGTCCCTTCTGTGCGTCTCTTATGACCCTGCTGGAGGGAGATGCTGGTATGCAAAGCAGCTGGGACTCTGGGGTCCCATGGGTGTTGCCTGAGGAAGCTGGTGATTTTACAAAGGGGCTCAGATCAGGGACAGAAATTGGGAGGAAGTAGGCTCTACCAATCTCTCCTCAGCCTGACGTCCTTTTCTTCCCTATCCTATATATTCTGGGGTTATTTCTGCCCTGTATCCTGACCTGTAATTTCTTCTGGGCTGGCCTGCCTAGGTACAGCAGGAGGCATACATGTCTGAGAGGATCTGTTCTAAGAGTGGTATCAGCAGAATTATACGGGATTGTCCCTGATCATGGCTCCCGACAGGCAGAGCCCAATTAAACCACGACTACCCAAGCACACACGGAGCCGTTGAGAGGCTGAGAGTCTCTGCCCTGTGTGGGAACCTGGAGCTGGTCAAGGGAATGCCTCAATATCCCAAGGTGCACTGGCACACTTTAAACTCCTGTGCTCTGCTCTAAAGACATGCTGCATAGGATGATGTGGTCTCCATGCTCAGCAAGTGCTTCAAGTGAGTGCTTATGTAAAAAGTACATTGAATGCCTAGGTTATGTTACGAAGTTCAGGGCCTAGAGAGATAATATATTGGTAGGGGCGTTCATTTGCACCAGGCCACCATGGACTTGACCAGATATTGGCTCCCTAGGCACTCTAAGAGTGACTCCTCAGTCAGGAGTAAGACCTGAGCATCCCTGGGTGCATGTTGCCCCTCTCCCAATCCATGAAGTTTCAATCTCTTTGAACTGCTAGAGCCAACCAAAGTCTAAGCTCCATTGTGTGCTATGTAATCTTGCAGGAACGGAGAGTCTCTGCAGGCAGGAAGCTCCACCAACACATGGAGAATGAGGTCACAGTGAGAGCCTGAACAGATGGAGTAAATGCGGCTGCACCTTGGCAGTACAGCAGGCAGTTTCCGTCCTAGCTCACAGACCACATTCAGAAGCTCCCTCACATCACTGTCATGGACTGTTACAGAAGCTGAGGACCACAGTGCATGGTGTCTGGATACTGACCCTCTGCCCATTAGAGCCTCTGCCCTTCCTGTCTACCCCATCCTGGGGGATTTTGCATTTGAACAGTTGGATGATCACAGCTTCTACTGCCCCCTGGTGGCTTATTCACACTAGTTGCCTTAGGCAAATAAGGGCTCTTGGCCCAAATTCAGAACCTCACAGCTAAGGTGGTAATACCTAGATCCATGCTCTGGAGGTCCTGGTAGGACTTATAATGCTCCTAGTTGTTCTTCCTGTTTCAGACATGGTACCTAGGACTCAGATCATGCAGGAAAGTACGTGTGTGCTCTCTTGAAAGATACTGTGTAGGGCTCCTTGAAGCTACCCTGGACATGCCGGTAGGTTCTTGGGGTGTCCTCAGGGCTTTTCTCTGGATCACAAAAGAGTCAAAGGATGACTGTTCTCAGAGCAGATGGGGTACAGAGGTTTCCTGGTAAGAGACAGTTATATACCAAAGGAAAGAGACAGGAGAGTCCACCAGCAGATACTTCTGACACCTTTTATTCTGGCACATTCCAACATGGCGCTGTGGCATAACCAGACACAGTCCACTTAAACAGGAGCATCTATTCTGTGGGAGAGCTGGTGTGTCTTAGGGTGTTTGAGACTTTGCAGACAGGTTCTCCCTGTGTATGATCCCTCTGTTGATTTAAAGGCAGACATATCCACCTTTGAACATAGACCAGCTCAGTGGCCCAGTGCTGCCTGAGGGATACAATGTCAGTCCAATGGAATTATATGCACTTGGAGAACCGATAAGAGTGTCTAGAGAACTGATTAGATTGAAGAACTTTTCCTCTTAAGCATGGTGTGATAGCTGGAGCCGCAACAGCCATCCTGAAGTGCTGGAGCAGCAAGACAAAAGTCAAATTTCCATAGTAGAGATGGTGGGGCAGAACAGGGATGATGTGAGACCTTTTGGACATGGTGATTATCTGTAGAACAATCCTTTCCCCCTAGATTTATTTTGCATGGAGTGATGGGGCTTTTTTCTCTTCATGAGTGTGTTGAATATAAAATTTCCCAAGAAATTTGGAAAGTAATTCACACAAAACACTTATTAATAAAAATAGTGATTGGAAGTAATTGATTGAGTTTCCTAGTAAGCAAATAATTGATTGAAGACAGAAAATAGGACAGGTGAGTATGGGAGAGAGTTGGCAGGAACCTCTGAGGAAAAGCGTCTGATGGAGAGATCTGACAGAAGTGTGACCGTTACTCAGAGGGGCAGGACAGTGTCCTCTGGAGAAAGGTTGACTGTCCAGATAAATAACAGTGAGACCATCTGATGCGCTGGGGTGGGTGGAGAGACAGGACAGCGGGAGGGAGCTTGCCGTGCACACTGCCGTCCCTGTTCATTTCCACCCACATGGTGACTGAGCACTTCAAGGTGTGATCCCTGAGATCAGAGGTTTAAGCAGTGAACCAAATTAAAAAAAATACACTATTACTTTCCTATTAACGTAAATACTTTTTTTTAAATTTTGTTATGCATTGGGCCCCTAGTTCTAATAGTCAGAGTCTCTGAGGCTCTGACTGGATAATTGTGGAACATTATTCAGGAAGTGCCTTAACTCTTCCTTTCTCTTCAGACTCTTGAATGTTCCCTTCTTCCCTTCCTTTATCCCTTCCTTTCATGCTCTCTTCTTCCTTCTTTCCTCCTTCCCTTTCTCCATTCCTCTTGCCTTCCTTCTTTCCCTCACCCCTACCCCTTTCTATTTCTCTTTTCTTCCTTCCTTTCTTTCTTTCTTTTCTTTCTTTCTTTCTTTCTTTCTTTCTTTCTTTCTTTCTTTCTTTCTTTCTTTCTTTCTTTCTTTCTTTCTTTCTTTCTTTCTTTCTTTCTTTCTTTCTTTCTTTCTTTCTTTCTTTCTTTCTTTCTTTCTTTCTTTCTTTCTTTCTTTCTTTCTTTCTTTCTCTCTCTCTCTTTCTTTCTTTCTTTCTCTCTCTCTCTTTCTTTCTTTCTTTCCTTCTTTCCTTCCTTCCTTTCTTCCATCCCATATGGTCCCCAAGCATTGCCAGGAGTAATTCCTGAGTGCAGAGCCAGGAGAAACCCCTGCGCATTGCTGGGTGTGACCCAAAAAAGCAAAAATAAAAAGCACATTGTGGGGTTGGAAGCCATCAAAGTCATGTGGGTGCATTATGCATAGCAGATCCCTTTAATATCACTCACTCACTCACTCACTCACTCATTCACTCACTCACTCACTCACTCACTCTCTCTCTCTCTCTCTCTCTCTCTCTCTCACACACACACACACACACAGACCGGCTCGGTTCTGTTCCTCTAGAGGAAGAAGAATCCGAGGGAGTGGCAGGGCTGGGTTCCATGAGCTGTGGGCAGGCACCTGCTGCTGCAGAAATCTCAGTGCTTCTGAGGGAGGGAGGAGGAGTCTGATGCACTGCATGGAGCGGAGATGATGCAGCAACCGGAACCAGTTACTGAGTCTGGGACTGACCAAGGGCAAATGCCAGAGACTGTGGCCTCAAAGGCTCCAGAGCCCCGTATTCCCAGGCAGAATCTATCAGGTGCTAAGCAGACTCGACCCTGCTCAGTCTCTGAGATTAGACGAGATCAGGGCAGTTGAAGGTGACGAGGCCTTAGACAGGTCAGTGGCGGTGGCTTCTCCTGGGCCCAGGAGACAGATGTGCAGCCCGCCTGGCCCCTCTTGAGGGCTGCGGTTTCTAATGCCGTCCACTACGCTGACCTTCGTAGAGCGTTCCCTCTGCACCCCCCACTGCCTCCTTCTCTCTGTCTGCCCCCTCCAGTGCCCACAGGTACCCACAGGGCCTCTGTCTCCCACATACCATCTGAAATGAACCAAGATGCACAGCCAAAGTCTCTCCTGGTGCGCATGTGCATGCAAGTGTGATTGTGTGTGTGTGCGTGTGTGTGTCTGTGTGTTTATGTGTGTGTCTGTATTTGTATGTGTGTATATGTCTGTGTGAGCCTGTGTTGTGTGCATGTGTGCCTCTAATCTTGGGAACAAGAGGCTTGGGAGACCCCTATTGCTGACCCTGCATGCATGTGCAGTGGTTTCCAGGTTCTCCTTTTGGTGGGCAACATAGGTCTTGTATACATAGGAAGGGGTGGGAATGGGCTTCATCTCTTTCACCCCTGGTGGTTGCTTCTGAATTCTGGGTCTCCCTCACTCCTCTCCTGCGCACTCTACCCAGCCCGGGTGTCCGATTATGGGGCTCTCAGGCTGCTGTGACCTTAAGAAAACCAAGGATGCAAGAGAGAGTGTGGGGGCAGGATAGTAGAATGGGCAGCCCACAGGGGGTGACTTAGAGGGGCTGGACCATTGCCCCAGTCTATGGCCAAACCACTCTGAGTGTTTTTCAATCTCATCTCATCTTGGGAGCTGGGCGGGGTTAGTGCTGGGATCCGAGATGCCTGGGAACACCGGGCTCTGTTCCTGGAGGCGTCTGCTGCTATCACATTCTTTGGTTCAGCCTTTTGCCAGTCCTTTTCCCAGCAACCAGGTCAGTTCACATCAGCACAGCTCAGGCTGCTCACCCAGACCCTGCTGGATCCCCTTTCTTCTGCTCCCTGCATTGCAGCCCGCCCCTAGGCTGGAGGCAGGAAGAGCCAGGGGCAGACTGTTTGCTGCCTGCTGGATCTGGGACTGGCCAGGAGCTCAGAATCCAGCACTGCTCATCTCTTTGCCTCCTGCAACCCTGATAGGGGAGCCCAGGACACAAGTCAGTCCAGTGACTGGTCCTTGCTGCCAACCCACCCAGGGGTTCCCCTCACCTAGCCAGGGCCCCTTAGGCTCAGCCTGGCTCTCTTTATGACCTCAAATCCTCTGTTGGCTCTGGAGAGACAGGGTATCTGTAGCTACTAACCACCCACCCCTTTCCCCAAGCATCCTACACATGAAGTTTTCCCCCAACTCTGTCCCAACTCTCACTCGCACACACTCTCATGGACTCACATTCACAACCCTCTCTCACAGTCCTGCCATCCCAACAACCCAAAATGTTTTCCCAGTGCAATGGGTAGTGATATCAGATTGCAGAGTAAGAAGGGACCCCCAGCCCCTACTGTGGCAGAAATATGGGGGGAGAGTTATAGATAGAGAGAGAGAGAGAGATGGACAGAGACAGAGAGAGACAGAGTCAGAGAGACAGAGAGAGACAGAAACAGAGACAGAGACGAGAGAGAGAGAGAAAAGACTTGGGAGAATGTAGGCTGCAGTCACACCCCTTCTCAGAATTTTACAACAGTCAAAGCTGTGTAAGGAAATGGCCCAAGCATGGCAGATGCTGGAGAGCGAGCTCTGGGCAGCAGAGATTGTGCCCCACTTCCCCACTGGTCTGTGTCATGGTGCATAATGCCAGCTACTCCCGCTGCCTTCATTTACGCCACAATAATAGTCAGCCTCATCCTCTGCCTGGGCCCTGCTGATGGTCAGGATGGACTTGTCGTCTGGAGAGGAGGCTGAGAATCGGTCTGGGATTCCTGAGGGCCGATAATTATTACCATAGGTCACCAGCACAGGGGCCAGGCCTGGCTTCCGCTGAAACCAATCAGCATATTTTTCCTTTAGTCTCTGTCCCTGACAGGTGATCTGGGTTGTCTCTCCTGTGCCCACTGACACCGAGGGTGTCTGGGTCAGGCCAGAGGAGGTCACAGAACCTGGAAGAGAGAAGAGGAGAATGAGCGTGAGGATTTCACTCACAGATGCATGCAGGGGCACCACAGCTGTGCTGAGCCTAGCTCCCAGTGAGGGACCACCCTGTTTCTCTCAAGGGGCAGCCTGGGGTGGGGAAGAGGAGCAGGACCTGCGCAGAGAGTGAGGATTGGGAGCAGCTGAGCAGCCCAGGCCATGATGGCTCAGCCCTGAATGTCACTGTGAGCAGAGACACACTTGGGGCTCACAAGGTCCCTCTTATTTCCCTTAGGGCCCCCTGAGACTTGAAGCTGTGGAGTTTATGCAAATTTAGCCGTACTGTGGGGACCTCAAAGATGGGGTATCAATTACTCCAGTTATGACAGGACAAGGACTGGAGAAGAACAGTGTCAGGTCCCAGCACCCTACCAGGCATCACAATGAACCTTTAGCCACGCGGTGACGCAAGAGCCTTAACTTAGGTACCATCTCTCTGGGCCACACCTGTTTCATTCTTGTTATTGCTTTTTTGCACGTAGACATGGGGGCCGATGTGGGGAGGGGAGCACCACAAAAATTTGGTAAATGGAATTTGTAGATATTCTATGAGCCCCTTTCACTTCCCTTATAATAAAATCAGTCAGTTGAAATGAGTATTTATGGGTGTGATGGATGTGAGCTCAGGGCATGAGCTTGTTTGCTATCTGGATTTCCATGTACATATAAATGCTCAAAAATGGTGGGCAGTTATGTGTGTAGCATGCACACATGTACTAGTTTCTGCAGTGATTACAAGCAGGACCTACACCATTCAATTCAATATTGATACAACATCCAATACTGATCATGAAAAACCAAACATTCACAGTGAAGTTGTGGACATTTCAGCTAGCCACACATCTACTTAAGGTTCCTGGGCAGGTGGGGGGGGGAGGAGGTTCTGCTTGTTTGTTTTATCTCGCTTTTTAGACCACATCTGGCAGTGCTCAGCATAACTCCTGACTCTGCACTCAGGAATTAATTCTGGTTCTGCTCTGCTTGGGGAACCATATGGGATGCCTGGGATGAAACCTTACATCCTTCCTTTCTTTTTTTTTTTTTTTTTTGCTTTTGGACCACACACAGGAACACTGAAGGATTAGGGGATCATATGGTATATTTAGGATTGAACCCATGTTGACCCCTGAAAGGCAAGCTCCCTCCCTGGTGTACTGTATTTCCAGCCCTGCTGCTTAATTTTGGGGGTGGGGTACTTGGCAGTGCTCACCACTGCCCTCACTATGTTTCCTTTTGCCTAGTTCATGAAGTTCACTAGTTCTTTTAGTCATGCCATCATTATTGTCAAGCTCAATAATCTTTTGCAGCATCCTGTCAGCTAAGTTATATCCAGTGTGTTTTATTTTTTTATATTATTTGGGGGTATCACACCCGGAGATACTAAGGAGTTTCTCCTGGTTCTTTTCTCAGAAATTACTCCTGGTGCTGCTCAGGGGAACATATGGAATGATCCAATGATTGGATCCACTAGTTTGATGTACCGGGTCCGTCCGGACCACGAAAATGGCAACTAATATGGTGAGTGACTCTCATACAACTGCTACTGAGGCCCTACAGAGGTGATAGGCCCACTTCCAAAACCCATCTTGCCTCCTGGGAGCCTCATGGTCAGCTGAGCTAGGGGAGAGCCAGATGGCAGCTTTCCCCGTGCATCTGATTCTATGCATCATGGCAGAGAGCCCTGAGGCAGTTTGTGGGTGGG
This sequence comes from Cryptotis parvus, assembly GCA_021461705.1. Classification (NCBI taxonomy): domain Eukaryota; kingdom Metazoa; phylum Chordata; class Mammalia; order Eulipotyphla; family Soricidae; genus Cryptotis; species Cryptotis parvus. The sequence continues at coordinate 93,865 of JAJIBD010002370.1, forward strand.
GCCACCAGGCCTTGGGACACGTCAGAGAGAGGAATGGGGACCCCAGCTCCATCTCCAGGAACACCTGGTGACTTCTGCCTCCAAGAGCCGCCTACCTGGGCTTGAACTCAGCTGCTCTGAACTGGTCATGCGATCAGCATCTCTCTTGCATGGGATCTGATGAGCTGTGGGGTTCAGACCACAAAAAATGGTGGCTATTAGGGTGAGTGAGTCTCATCCGGCTGCTTCTGAGGCCCTACAGAGGTGATGGCCCACTCCCAAAACCCATCTTGCCTCCTGAGAGCCTCATGATCAGCGGAGCTAGGGGGAGAGCTGTCAAACCTAGGATGGCCCATATGCTAGGCATGTACTCTACCACTTATACACATTCCAGCTCCTTCTACTCTTTTAAAATGCAAGTAGTGGTAGAAGTTTTGTTTGCTTTTTTGAGTGGGTGAGAGGTACACTGATATTCTCAGGACTCCTTTCTGGCTGTGAGCTCAGGGAAAACTCCATGTGGGATTCTAGGCATAATGTGTGGTGCCTAGAATTAAACCAGGTCATCAGGGTATAAAACAAATGCCTAACCTGCTGCACCATCTCTCTGGTCAATGATAGAGTTTTAATACATATGCAGTAGAAATTTTGTTTATATTGGACAATTCTACCTAAAGAACAAATATATCCAATGTTTTAGTAAAGGGAGAGATAGTACAGTGGGTTACACTTGCCTTTTATGTTGCTGACCATGATTTGGACCAAGTATCTGCTATCATCCCCGAGCTGTGCCAGGAATAATTCCATAGTGTAGAGTCATGAGAAAGTCCTGAGAACCACTGGTATGGCCGCCAAACAAAAGTAGAAAGAAAAACTCAATCTGGAGAGCCTGTGGGGAAGAAAGAGGGAGCCTGGGGACTCCAATGCAGGCAGAGAGAGATGGGCTCACTGCTGCTATAGTTCTCCAGGGCTGGAGGAGCAGAGACAGATGCAGAGGGGGTTTGGGTCTCACTTCCCCTCTGTCTATGTCACTGTGGGAACTATCACTGTCCCATGCTGAACAGTAATAGTCAGCCTCATCCTCAGCCAGGACTCCCGTGATGGTCAGGGTGGCCTGATTGCCCGACTTAGAGCCAGAGAAGCGGTCAGGGATCCCTGAGGGCCTGCTGTTATCAGTCATGACACAAACAGGGGTCAGGCCGGGCTTCTGCTTGTACCAGTTGGCATGTTTTCCTCCAATATCGTTCCCTGTGCAGGACAGCCTGACTGTCTGTCCAAGAGTGGCCGACTCCGCAGGAGGCTGAGTCAGCGTGTAGGCTGCCAAAAGACCTGCGGAGACAAAAGAAGAAGTGGTCTGACAACAGGGAATCGGTTTATGCTGAACTCAGGGAGTCAGTTAGCACCAGGAAACCCCTTTCCATGTCCAGTCAGGAGTCCTGGAGCCGGACTCATGACTGCAAATCTGATGGAATGAGAAAATGCCCTTTGCTCTCTCTGGGCTGGTGCATCCCTTCCTGATCTCTGCTGGTGGTGTCAGCCCCACCAGACAGGAGCCCTGGGATTGGGGTGTCCATGAGCCTGGGGCGCACCTGTGCAATGAGCCAGGAGGCTCAGGAGGAAAGGGGTCCAGACCATGCTGAGCGTCCCTGGTCCCTCTGCCCGAGACAGGCTGGTTGGGTCCCTCCTGTGAGTCTCTTATGACCCTGCTGGAGGGAGATGCTGGTATGCAAAGCAGCTGGGACTCTGGGGTCTGGCGGGCGCTGCTAGAGTAAGCTGGTGGTTTCCCAAAGGGCTCAGGTCTGGGAGATAAAGGGGGAGGAAGTAGTTCCTACAAATCTCTCCTCAGCCTGCAGGTCCTTTTCCTCCCCAACCTGTCTAGGAATGCCTCTTCCCTGATTTCTAACCTGTCAATTCCATTGGGCTGGCCTGCTCAGGTACAGCCGGAGGTGAATGTGTCTGAGTGGATCCCTTCTAAGAGTATCAGAAGACTCTTGTGGGACTGGCCCAGGTCACGGCTCCCGACAAGCAGAGCCCAATTCAACCACGATTACCCAAGCACACTTGGAGTCACTGAGAAGCTGAAAGTCTCTGTCCTGGGTGGGAACCTGAAGCTGGTCATAGGAATGTGCCTCAGTATCTCCAGGCAAACTAGGGGCACTTTAAGCAGTTGTGCTCTGCTCCAAAGACATGCTCTGTAGGAGAATATGTCTCTATGATCTGAAAGTACTTTAAGTGATCACTCTTTGTAATAAAATGCCTGGGAAATGTTACAAAGTTCAGGGCCTAAAGAGATAGTACATTGTAGGGTTTTTTTTTTTTTTTTTTGCACCTGGCCAACATGGGCTTGATCCCTAGAACTGGCATTGGACCCTAGGCTCTGTTAGAGTGATTCCTTAGCCAGAAATAAGATCTGAGCATCCCTGGGTGCGTGTTGCCCCTCTCCCAATCCATGAAGTTCCAATCTCTTTGATCTCTTTTAGCCAACAAAGTCTCTGAGCTCTGTTGTGTGTTATGTAGCTGTGCAGTAAAGGGAGTCTCTGCAGGCAAGACGCTCTCCCAACACATGGAGAATGACTCACAGTGAGAGCCGAGCAGATGGAGTAGACGCGGCTCATAGTTTACTTTGGCAGAGCAGCGGGCAGTTTCTGTCCTAGCTCACAGACCACATTCAGAAGCTCCCTCACATCGCTGTCACAGGATGGAGTCGCCGGGAAAGTCCCGGGGCTGTGATGTCAACGACTTTTGGCTGCTAACCACAGCCTTGGCTTTGCCTTTGTCCGGTCCCTCTTCCAGCTCCCGGGTCAGTTCACATCAGCACAGCTCAAGCCCCTCACCCAGACCCTGCCGGATCTCCTTTCCTCTGCTGCCAGCATTGCACCCTGCCACCTCCAACCCCAGATAGTAGGCAGGAATGGCCATGGCCAGGCTGTTTGCTGCCTGCTGGATCTGGGCCTGGCCAGGAGCTCAGAGTCCAGCACTGCTCGTCCTTCCCCTCCTGCAGTCCTGATAAGGGAGCCCAGGCCAGGGGTGAGCCCAGTCCAAGGCTGCCCTCACCTAACCAGGGCCCCCTTAGGCTTAGCCTGTCTCTCATTGTGACCCCAAATCCTTTGCTGACTCAAGAGGGACATGGTATTTTTGGCTACTACCCACCCACTCCTTTCCGGAGCCTCCTCCACATGCAAGTGTTCCCCTCACCCTGTCCCAACTCTCACTCACACACACCCTCACCCACTCACATTCACAACCTCTCTCACAGTGTTACTATCCCAAAACCTCAAGCAGGAGTGTCCTGTCAGGTCGGAGGCTCAGAGATGTGACTCTGGGAACAAGACATATTTCCATTAATATTTTTAATAAGCACCAGCCGGAGGGGGCAGCAGCTCTCATCTTGGCAGCTGACTGATCGCCTAAACAAGGACCCCAACTTCCTTATATGCCACCGGATCAATAGGCAGTACAACTTATAGTTAAGCTTGCATAGCTTACACTACAAGGACATTTTATTTTTATCATAGAATTTTAGGATAATAGGGAGGAGACAACTAGGAGCCAAAAACCTGCATATGGTGCTGTCTAAGTGAGGTGAGATAAGCAAAAAAAATGTAACAGTATGTTAACTTAGCCTTCCTAATTAGCTCCAGAAGTCAAGGTCTTGTCAGACTTTGAAGTAACAGAAAAACAAGAAAAATCTGTTTTCTGTCTAACTTCAAGCAGCTTCCATTAGACTCCATCTTGGGCTAGTTACAGCCAACAAGGAAATGTGCAGAGAAATGACCTAGGATAGCATTGTCTGTTTAACTGCAGCTTGATAACAGTCTCACTAGGGAATTCTACATACTAACTCTATTGGGAGACAGTCTGCCAGAAAATCCTGTGTATGTTAACAGGCAGAATGCATCAGACCTTCCTTCGCATATCCTTAGATCTACTTACTGCTACAGCAACCTGAATATGGTCCTCCCAGAACAATGGGTAGTGATCTCAGAGTGCAGAGTAAGAAGGGACCACCAGCCCCCACTGTGGCAGAAATCTGAATGGGGGAGGGGAAGATAGAGAGAAACAGAGACAGAGAGAGAGAGACAGAGTCAGAGAGACAGAGACAGAAACAGAGAGAGAGAGAGAGAAAAGACTTGGGAGAATGTAGGCTGCAGTCATACCCCTTCCCAGAATGTTACAACAGTCAAAGCTGTGTAAGGAAATGGCCCAAGCATGGCAGATGCTGGAGAGCGAGCTCTGGGCAGCAGAGATTGTGCTCCACTTCCCCACTGCTCTGTGTCACGGTGCATAATGCAAGCTACTCCCGCTGCCTTCAGATACGCCACAGTAATAGTCAGCCTCATCCTCTGCCTGGGCCCTGCCGAAGGTCAGGATGGACTTGTCGTCTGGAGAGGAGGCTGAGAATCGGTCTGGGATTCTTGAGGGCCGCTTGTTATTACCGTAGATCAACTGCACAGGGTCCTGGCCTGGCTTCTGCTGATACCACTCAACATATTTTCCCTTTAGTCTCTATCCCTGACAGGTGATCTGGGCTGTCTCTCCTGTGCCCACTGACACTGAGGGATCTGGGTCAGGTCAGAAGGGGTCACAGAACCTGGAAGAGAGAAGAGGAGATGGAGCATGAGGGTTTCATTCGCAGACACATGCAGGGGCACCTCAGCTGTGCTGAGCCTAGTTCCCAGTGATGCGATCACCCTGTTTCTCTCTGGGGAAGCCTGCGGGTGGGGGAGGCAGCGGCACCTGCGCAGAGAGTGAGGATTGTCAGCAGCAGAGCAGCCCAGGCCATGGTAGTTCAGTCCCTAATGTCACTGCGAGTTTAGACAGCACTTGGGGCTCACAAAGTCCCTCTTATTTCCCTTAGGGCCCCCTGAGACTTGAAGCTGTGAAGTTTATGCAAATTTAGCCCTACTCTGAGGTCCTCAAAGATGGGGCATCAATCACTCCAGTTACTACAGGACAAGGACTGGAGAAGAACAGTGTTGGGTCCTAGCACCCTACCAGGCATCACGATCAACCGTTAGTCACGCGTGCGGACGCAAGCGCCTTAACTTAGGCACCATCTCTCTGGACCACATCTGTTTCATTCTTGTTATTTTTTTTGTTGCATGTAGACATGGGGGGGGGGGGTAGGGGAGCACCACAAAAAAATTTGGTAAATGGAATTTGCAGATATTCTATGAGCCCCTTTCACTTCCCTTATAATGAAATCAGTCAGTTGAAATGAGTATTTATGGGCATGATGGATGTGAGCTCAGGGCATGAGTTTGTTTGCTATCTGGATTTCTATGTACATATAAATGCTCAAAAATGGTGTGCGGTTATGTGTTTAGCATGCACACATGTACTAGTTTCTGCAGTGATTACAAGCAGGACCTACATCATTCAATTCAATATTGATACAACATCCAATACTGATCATGAAACCAAACATTCACAGTGAAGGTTTGGATATTTCAACTAGCTACACATCTACTTTAGGTACCTGTGGGGGGGGTGTTTCTCCTTGTTTGTTTTATTTTGATTTTTGGACTATGCCTGGAAATGCCTGGCATAAATCCTGATTATGCACTCAGGAATTAATTCTGGTTCTACTTGGGAAACCATATGGGATGCCTGGCATGAAACCTGGGTCAGCTGCATGCAAGGAAAGTGCTTTCCCTGCAGGCCTGTGTCTCCAGCCCCTACTTAAAGGACTTGTGAGGGCAGAAAATGGAGGAAAGGGCCACCATGCAGCAGAGTCTGGTCCCTGAACCCCACCTCGGAGAGATCCCTAAGCACCTGCTGGTAGGGCACATGAAAGATATGTCAAATGAAGATTGTCAAAAGAATCATTGAGGACTATTGATCAGCATAATGGGCACTTCTTTATTTACAGGTGAATGTGCTTGAATTCAATATGAGTTGTGGTGTTTTTTATTTGGTCCCTTTTACCTCATGTATGAAATAGCTATCTAAGGTGGGAAATGAGTTGAATAGATTAAAAAAAAACTTGTATTACTGAAATTACAGGATAGAGAAAAAAGAAATGAATGTCATGGGAGAAAAATATCAATAGAATAAAGTGTTGTTTTTCGTCTGTTGTTTTTTTTTTTTTTTTCAGGAGAGCCAGATCCCACTGTTCTCTGGGATATTCCTGATTCCACACTCAGGGCTCACCAGGGAGATTATCATGGGTCTATATGGTGCCAGGTACTGAACCACAGTAGCTGTGAGTAAGTCACATTGTCTCACCAAATGTACCATCTCTTGAACATGCTTCTTCTTTTTTTTGTCACAAGGGTGACAATTGCTCAGTGTATAGATTGGTCATATTAAAAACATCCATGTCCATTGTTACTGTACATGTGAGTGTGCTTTCTGATGACTGTGTGGATTTATATCACAAGAGGTGGAGTGTGACAACTGATGAAATATTGACATACTGTAAGCTGAATATAGTTTACAAAGTAGCACTGCCAAGATCTCTGGTTGACGGGGCATAAGAGAGATTTTTCAGCATTTGGAAATAAAAAAGGAAGATTCCGTGTTGTATGACCCTGTGACTTTATGAGTCACTTTTAGGAAGAGGTAAATGCTATATTCAGGTACATCTAATCCTAAGAAGACTTTTCAGAACTATTATTATTTTCTAGACTGGGCTATTTCTTTTGTTTTCTTCTGTTTGAGTCCTTACCACGCAGTAATCAGGGGCTCCTCCTGACTCTGTCTTAGGCGTGGCACTTGGCACTGCTCTGAGACCATATTTGGTAACATTGATGAGAATCAAGTTTGGAGGAAGCATGTTTGGAGGATGCAAGTTTGGAGGAAGCACAGCAAGAGCCTAAATCCCTCCACTGTCTCTCCGGTCCTGAGATCTTTTGTTATTCTATGGAAATATGAGGAAGAATCTGTTCTAAGTAGTATACATTATGATTGACAAAATCCCAAATGGTGGCTTTTCTTTTGTTTTCTTTTGTTTTGTTTTTTCTTTCTTTTCTTTTCTTTTTTTCTTTTCTTTTTCTTTTCTTTCTTTTCTTTTTTCTCTTCTTTTCTTTTCTTTTTTTCTTCTTTTCTTTTCTTTTCTTTCGCTTTCTTTGTTTTCTTTCTTTTCTTTTCTTTCTATTCTTTTCTATCCTTTTCTTTTCTTTTCTATTCTTTTCTATCCTTTCCTTTTCTTTTCCTTTTCTTTTTTTCTTTTCATTTTTTCTTTTCTTTAGTTTATCTATTGTTTCTTTTCTTTCATTCACTTTTGGGACTCACCTGGGGATACTCAAGGGTTAGGAGACCATATAACATATTGAGGATTAAATCCAGGTGGATGCCTTGCAAGGCAAGTGACCTCCCTGAAGTGTTATAGCTCCAGCCCCTGTGAATGCATCTTTTAGTGGGGACACCTGGCAGTGTTCACCCTTGGCCTCACTCTGTTTCCTTTTCCCTAGTGTTCTTGGCCATGCCATAGTAACTGTCAAGCTCAATAATTTATTTCAGCGTCTGTCAACTCAGTGAGAGCCAGTGTGTTTTAAACTCTTAGATTTTGTAGTTTTTGCTTCTCATAGTTCAGTTTGATCACAGGTTGGAGTAGTCCAAACACCAAAATAAATACAACAGTCAACAATTGGATATCACTTAATATCAGTGAGTGAAAAATGAAAGAATATAAACAATCAGTACTGGTGTGACTATGGGTAAAAAGAAGCTTTATTGATTGGGGATGGGAATATTGACAGGTTCAAGCTCTTTTCAAAGCAACACGGACACTTCTCAAAAAACAGACCTAGCTTCCTTATGACCCAGAAATCCCATTTTGGGCGCCCACTCCCAAGTACCCAAAACACTCTTTTGAAAAGATCTCTGTGCCCCTATGTTCATTGCAGTGCCCCCTGACACAGCCCGATCTGGAAAAGAGTCTAGTGCCAGAGAACAGGCGGTCGATAAAGAAATTGTGGTGTCTGTAGACAATGGGACACTATCTATGAGAGAAGGTGAGACCATGCAACGTGCGCTAGGTGGATGGAGCCAGAGAATATCATGCTCAGGAAGTCAGCAGGAGAGAGTTACAAAGAAACATCTCTCATATGTGGGATGAGAAGAACCATAGCAATGAAGCAGCAGATGTCTAAGGGAAATAGAGCTGGAAATTTGATTCTAGAAAAAGGGGCTGGATGGGCCCTCCGGACATTGGTGGAGGGAAGTGGACATTCTTCTGCAGTAGATGAAGTGTTGGAACGATGTATGTATGAGATTGTCACTGAGTGTACCATAAATCATGTTCTCTCAGAAAACTATGGAGGAAATTGACTTAATGTTCATTATCCTGAGTAACTTTGTTTGATGTTTGAGATTCATCTTTTATTTGATAGTTGAGCTTTTATTCTTATTTACTTTTTATTTTAAGGCTCTACCCACTTGTGCTCACAACTGGCTCCTGACTTTGTGCTCATGGATCCCTCCTGCTGGGCCTGGGTGAATATATGAAGTGCAGAGATCTAATCCAGACTGGTCATTCAAAGCAAGCTCTGTACACACTCTCCTATCTCTCTAGAGCGCCAATATCATATTTTGGGAAAGGGAGAGATAGTACAGAGGGTAAGGCACTTGCCTTTTATGCACTGACCATGATTTGGAGCCCGTACTCCGTACTCCATATTGTACTGTGTGCAGTGGCAGGAATAATTCCAGACTGCAGAGGCAGTAGAAAGTCCTGAGTCCCTTGGTGTGGCCCCCAAATAAAAACATAAAAAAACAAACTCAATCTGGAGAGCCTGTGGGGAAGAAAGGGGGGAGCCTGGGACTCCGATGTGGGGCTCTGTCTGTCTGTCTGTCTGTCTTCCCGTTAATCATCGATTTGCTCGAGAGGGCCCCAGTAACATCTCCATATGTCCTGTCTCATGCTAGTAGAGCCCAAGGGCATCTGCTTGCTCCAGGAACATAAAGAGCCTCAACTCCGTTCGAATGAGGTCTATAATTGTTAATGGTATTTGGCATATCAAATACAACACGGGTAGCTTGCCAGGCTCTGCCATGCAGGTAGCATACTCTTGTAGTCATCTCTAAGTCCAGCATTTATTGATAAACCCTCGACGCATGCGGCTGCACGAGCAGGGCTATGATAGGCTGGTCTACTGGGTGGAGTTCTGATGAGAGAGAAGTCCGGATGTGGAAAATGGAGGCCCTCATGGAGTGGGGGGCGCCCTCTGGCTTGTTGCAAGGCTCTGTGGGGGTGGCGGGCCAGGGCTAGAACCCGCCATCCCTCCTGGGTGCCTTGTGAGCAGCTGGGCACAGGGAGAGCCAGTAGCAGCTCTGCCCCATGTCTGTGAGTCTCTGGACCAGCATACCTGAGCCGGATTTAAAAGAGACTGCTGCAGGGGTGGAACTCGATGAGCCGGGCTGTGATAGGCTGGTCTGCTGGGTGGATTTCTGACTAGAGAGAAGTCCCGATGTGGAAAATGGAGGCCCTCATGGAGTGGGGGGGCGTCCTCTGGCTTGTTGCAAGGCTCTGCGGGGGTGGCGGGCCAGGGCTAGAACCCGCCATACCTCCTGGGCGCCTCGTGAGCGGCTGGGCACAGGGAGAGCCAGTAGCAGCTCTGCCCCATGTCTGTGAGTCTCTCCGATGTGGGGCAAGTAGACAAATTTGTATTGATTGGATTTTAAAAACATTGCATTTAATGCTATTTTATAGCTGTAGGGGTGAATGTCTATGGTTAATTCGGTGCCAGGGATCAAACCCAGGGCCTCCCACTTGCCAGGCATATACTCTACCACATTCCTGACCCCAGTGTTACTTATCTGACTGCTGAATTCGGAAACACTCCCTTAAATTAGTCCTACCTGTGTCTGGAACACCTGAAAACCATTTACATTCAGTACCTGAAACCATCCTGGACAGGGTCTCTACCACAGGGAGTGTGAGTAGGGAGGGCCCAGCACCCAAGAGATACTACCTCACCTTAGCAGGTGGATTTACATCAGCAATACAGTCTCCTGTTTACTAGTCCTTAGACACCTGGAAAGGTCCACATCTAACACAAAGAAAGCCTGTGGCAGGTGGTGGCTTTGTAGGCAGGACCGGGCCTGCATGTGCAATAGTTCCCAGGCTCGCCTTTGGGTGGGAGTGACAAAGGGCTTGTACAAATTGGAAGGGGTGGGGGGTAGGGGTCATCTCTCTCACTCTAATGGTTGCCTCTGAATTCTGGGTCTCCTCACTCCTCTCCCGTGCACTCTACCCAGCCCGGGTATCCGATTCTGGGGCTCTCCGGCTGCTGTGACCTTAAGAAGACCCAGGATGCAAGAGAGAGTATGGGGATGGAGAGGAGAAGGGGCAGCCCGCAGGGGTGACTTAGAGGGGCTGGACCGTTGCCCCAGTCTATGGCCAAACCACTCTGAGTGTTTTTCAATCTCATCTGATCTCAGAACCTGGGCGGGGTTAGTGCTGGGATAGAGACGCCTGGAAACCCTCGGGCTGTGGTGCCTGAGGCTTCTGCTGCGGCCACAGCCTTTGACTCTAGCCTTTTGCCAGTCCCTCTCCCAGCTCCAGGGTTAGTCAGATCAGCACAGCTCAAGCCCCTCACCCAGACCCTGCCGGATCCCTTTCCACTGCTCCCCACATTTCACCCTGCCCCTAGGCTGGAGGCAGAAAGGTCCAGGGCCAGACTTTTTGCTGCCTGCTGGATCTTGGCTTGGCCAGGAGCTCAGAGCCCAGCACTGCACATCCTTCCTCTCCTGCAGCCCTGATATGGGAACCCACGCGAGTTGTGATCCCAGTCATGGAGCCTCCCTGGGGTGTGCGGCTGGCCGGGCGGGCGCCTGGGGTCGTGGTAGAGCCCCAGGTCTCGGCAGAAGGTGGAACTACAACCCCCAGAAGTCCGAGCGGAAGCGGAAGTAAACGTTGAACTCTCACACCGGCCTGACTCCGCCTCAGGTAACCTCCCTGGGGTGTGCGGCTGGCCGGGCAGGTGCCTGGGGTCGTGGTAGAGACCCAGGTCTCGGCAGAAGGTGGAACTACAACCCCCAGAAGTCCGAGTGGAAGCGGAAGTAAACGGTCATTTTGAACTCTCACACCGGCTTGACTCCACTTCAGGCAGCCTCCCTGGGGTGTGCGGCTGGCCTGGCGGGCGCCTGGGGTCGTGGTAGAGCCCCATGTCTCGGCAGAAGGTGGAACGACAACCCCCAGAAGTCCGAGCAGAACCGGAAGTAAACAGTCATTTTGAACTCTCACACCAGCCTGACTCTGCCTCAGGTAACCTTACTGGGGTGTGCGGCTGGCTGGGCAGGCGGCCGCTTATTAATAGAAAAACTAGGAAATGCAACACCAAGGGAAGGTAATACCCTCAAGAAAAAGAAACAGTACACTAGAGGAATCTATCCCTGAACACCACAACACCATGGGAAACAACGTGATCCCAGTCATAGACTGCCCTCACCTAGGCAGGGCCCCTTAAGCTTAGCCTGGCTCTCATTATGACCCTAATTCCTCTGCTGGCCCCAAGAGGGGCAAGATATTTGGAGCTACTACCCATCACCCCTTTTTCCAAGACTCCTCCACAAGCAAGTCTTTCCCCCCACCCTGTCCCAACTCTCACTCCCACACACCCTCACCCACTCACATTCACGACCCTCTTTCAGGGCTTTATATCCCAACAACCCATATGGTCCTTCCAGAGCAGTGGGTAGTGATCTCAGATTGCAGAGGAAGAAAGGAACACCAGCCCCCACTGTGGCCAAAATAAGAGGGTATAGAGAGAGACAGAGATAGAGTGAGACACAGAGACAGAGAGAAACAGAGTCAGAGAGATAGAGAGAGACAGAGACAGAGAGAAAAGACTTGGGTGAATGTAGGCCGCAGGCATATCCCATTCTCAGAATATTACAACAGTCAAAGCTGAGTAAGTAAATGGCCCAAGCGTGGCAGAGCGCAGGAGAGCGAGCTCTGGGCAGCAGAGATTGTGCCCCACTTCCCCCTACTCTGTGTCACGGTGCATAATGAATGCTACTCCCGCTGCCTTCATATACGCTACAGTAATAGTCAGCCTCATCCTCAGCCAGGACTCCCGTGATGGTCAGGGTGGCCTGGTTGCCTGACTTGGAGCCAGAGAAGCGGTTCCTGAGGGCCTGGTGCTGTCTCTCATGACAAACACAGGGCCACGCCGGATTTCTTCTGGAACCAGTAAACAACTTTGTTTCTAATATTGTTCCCTGTGCAGGACAGCCTGACTGTCTGTCCAGGAGTGGCCGACTCCGCAGGGAGGCTGAGTCAGCGTGTAGGCTGCCACAGGACCTGCCAAGACAAAAGGAGAGGAGGTCAGACAACAGAGGGTCGGTCTGTGCTGAGCTCAGGGAGTCAGTGAGCCCCAGGAAACCCCTTTCCATGTCTCAGTCAGGAGTCCTGCAGCTGGACTCACTACTGCAAATCTGATAGAATGAGAAAATGCCCCCTTCCTCTCTCTGGGTTGGTGCATCCCTCCCTGATTGCTGCTGGTGGTGTCAGCTCCAGCAGACTGGACCCTGGGATTGGGGTGTCCATGAGCCTGGGGCGGCACCTGTGCAGTGAGCCAGGAGGCTGAGGAGGAAAGGGGTCCAGACCATGCTGAGCGTCCCTGGTCCCGCTGCCTGAGACAGGCTGCTTGGGTCCCTCAGGTGCATCTCTTATGACCCTGCTGGAGGGAGATGCTGGTATGTAAAGCAGCCGCGACTCTGGGGTCTGGCAGGCGCTGCTAGAGGAAGCTGGTGGTTTCCCCAAAGGGGAGGGAGTAGCCCCCTGCAAATCTCTCCTACCCTGCATGGCCTTTTCCTGCCCATCCCATATCTGGGTGTGTCTCTGCCCTGTGTCCTGATCTGTAATTGCTTCTGGGCTGGCCTGCTCAGGTACAGCAGGAGATGAATGTGTCTGAGTGGATCTGTTCTAAGGGTGATATCAGCTGACTTACACGGACTGGCCCAGATCATGGCTCCCGGCAAGCAGAGCCCAATTAAACCACGATTACCCAAGTACACATGGAGTCATTGAGAGGCTGAGAGTCTGTGCCCTGGGTGGACTCCTGGGGCTGGTCATAGGGATGTGCTTCAGTATCTCCAGGCACACTGGGGTCACTTTAAGCTCCTGTGCTCTGCTCCAAAGACATATTGTGTAGGATGATGGGGTCTCCATGCTCTGAAACTGCTTGAAGGGGGCCGGAGCGAAGCACAGTAGGTAAGGCATTACCTTGCATTGGCCGACCTGGCTTCCAACCCCGGCATCCCAATATCATCCCCTGAGCAGAACCAGGAGTAATTCCTGAGTTCAGAGCCAGGAGTAATGCCTGTGCATTGCTGGGTGTGACCCAAAAAGTAAATGAGAGAGAGAGAGAGAGAGAGAGAGAGAGAATGCTTCAATGAGCACTTATTGTAATAAAGTGCTCATATGTGCCTGACAAATGTTATGAAATTCCCAGGAAAGCATAGGGGACTCATTTTTTAAAAAATTTATTATTGACCATGACAAAGCTGGTCACGAACTCTGTATTCATGAAATACAGTGTTCCAGCATCCATCCCTCCACCAGTGCACATTTCCCAACACCGGTGTGACCTATTTCCCTCCCATCTCTCCACATCCCCCCCACACATACATCCTGTCTCTACAGCAGGCACTTTCTCTCTCTCTATTTCTCTCTATATCTATCTATCTGATCATCAACCCTGATCATCGACACCCACCCTGCAGCAGCTTTTTCCTCAACCCGGCCCAGGTATGCTGGTCCAGAGTCTCTCAGACATGGGGCAGAGCTGTTCCTTGCTCTCCCTGTGCACAGCCGCTCATGAGGCAGTAGGGAGGCATGGCGGGTTCTAGCCTTGGCCCACCACCTCGGCAGAGCCTCACAACAAGCCAGACCACCACCCTCTCACTCCACGGGCGCCGCCATTTTCCACATTTGGACTTCCCTCTCATCACAACTCCACCCAGCAGACCAGCCCATCACAGCCTGGCTCCGCGCGGCCGCTGCGGCCGTGCGGTTCATCAATAAATGCTTTATTTGGAGGTGTTTAAAAGAGTTTGCCTCCGGCTCGGCAAGCCTGGCAAGCTTCTCGTGTTGTATTTGGTATGCCAAATTCCAGTAACAATTACATTAGGTCATTCCCATGACCTAATATAATGGTTTGAGGCTCTTTATGTTCCTGTAGCAAGTCGATGCCCCTGGCTCTACTGGCATGAGACAGGACATATGGAGATATTACTGGTGCCCGCTCTAGCAAATAGATGATGAACGGGAAGATCGTGATCTATCTATCTATCTATCTATCTATCTATCTATCTATCTATCTATCTATCTATCTATCTATCTATCTATCTATCTATCTATCTATCTATCTATCTATCTATCTATCTATCTATCTATCTATCTATCTATCACACTTGCTGATCAAGAGGGTTCTTGGTATTACTAAAAGCAAAGGAGAGTGAAGAAAATGCTGCCTCAGCTAGATAAAGAACATTCTCCTGACTGGTCCATAGGATTTCAGACCCGACAGGAGTCAGGGGAAACTTATCACAGGGCATATGAACAGAGCATGAGGGAGAGGAAGTGAGCTGTGTGGGGGCACAAATGTCTGAATCTCTTAGAAATCATTACTTTCTACAATTTCCAATTAGAGCAAAATATAAGCTAAGTTTGAGCATCTGTGTCCGGGGCAAGATGTCAGAGACATCCTTAGGCCGGTACCTAAATACCTGTGTCCATGGACGCTCCCATCCAGTCAGTGAGACCCTGCCCTGAGCCAGCCCAGCCCCAGAGGCTGTACCAGGTTGTGTGCTGCCCCCTGGTGGCCATTCTGTGAGGGCAGCGGAAGGTACCAGGGAGCCCTCTGTGAAAGCTGAGTCAGATCCTAGGGCTCACATGGTGAGTGCCTGACCCATAGCCCAGAGGAGGAAAGAACCTTTACTCTGTATCGAGCCTGGGCTTTTTGGGCTCCATAACCCAGAGGGACATGGGACTGGACATACTCATTTGATGTGAGCCTTTGAGGTTGCTGAGGCGACACTGTGAGATCTCAAGGGTGCAGGCATTCTGCACCTTACCCTCGGCGCTGCTGATTAGGACTCAGGAACTGCCTCTACGTTCTATGATGGGGAGAACAGTTTAGGCTTAATAAGAGGAGAATGAATCCCATTTCCACCCATTATCTTGCTTCTGGAAACACAGAACCACACTGGCCTCAGCCTTACGCACGTTGTCATGTGGTATAGCACATTGACTGCCCCCCAACAGGTCCCTGTGACTTCCGCACCATCTCTACCCCCTTCCTGAATTCCCCCGGACAGAGGAAGCACCTCCTGACCCCTCTCCAAACCAAATGGCGAAGACACATTAGCATCCACCCAGGGACACCTCTCCTTCATCAACATGGATTTCAAGGGTCCTTGGGTCTTGTATGTTTTCTCCAATATGTCTATCTTAGCCCCTTTCTACAAACAGGTGTAGGACACTTACTGTGCTCTCTAGCTTTCTAACATCTTGCTTTCAAATTAACAGAATGTTCAGAGATACTGTTCCATTTATTTCAGCATGCACTTGGTTGTTGGGGAAGGTGGTATGAAATGTATAATCAGGAATACAAGGCATTTTAGCCCCTAATTTAATGTGAAATGACTTTTTACATCAGGCACTCCAAGTGAAATGCTATATGAGATGAGAGACACAACTGAAAGCCAACAGGTGATGACATGGGAGGAACTGCTGTAGGAGAAAAGCAAATGTGTGTCTCGACAAAGTCTCTGCCCCAGTAACATCAGAACTCTGCCTTCAACGGCCAGAGCCTGATGACATTAATCTGTTTCCGTGCACCTGTTCACTCCAAAACAATGGTATCATTGGGAGAACTCAGTGCTGGTGTCTGGCCTGGGGACATTGGCTTCTCATACCTCACTTTGCTATCTATGTCAGTCTCAGTGAGTTGACATCAGTATAATTGGAAATCAGTATAACTGGAATTTATAGTGACCAAAAACATCCTTGCCTCTGGAAGCAATATGGATCCATTTGATTCCTGTGAAAGCCCATATCCCATAAAGTACAACATGGAATTCATGTCAAAGAGCAGAACTCTGGAACACAAACAAAAATACAATGATCACATGTACATGCACACAGAAAATATAACTGACTGTATAGCTCCATCTACACATGCACACATATTTCTAAATATAACCATACGTGTATAGTGCATAAATACATCAAGGGAACACCTGCCTGGAGTTATGTATTTTTTCTAGTATTTACTTTTCATTTGGGGCACATTCTTTCTTTCTGATATGTGTATAAATGTCCAGGTTTTTCTTCTATTTTTCTGTGGTTATTAATATTTTTTGAGAGGGGCAGGACCAACAACTGTCAGTTCTCAGGGCTAACTCCTGCCTCTCACTCAGGACTCGGGGACCACTCCTGGCAATGTTCAGGGCACCTTATGGTAAGCTGGACCACACGAGTACCCTGCCCACTGTGCTAACTCTCCTGCCTCATGAATGTCCATTTTAAGAAATTTTATAATGATAACTTTGTTGTTTCTCTTTCTCTACCAAATCTGTCTTGTACTTAAAAATCTGAGCCAGAGCTGGGGCTAAAGAAATAGTTCAGCTGCTGTAACACTTGCCTTCCATGCAGCTGACCTGGGTTTAATCCCTGACACACCATATAGTTCCCTGAGCACTGCCAAGAGTAATTCCTGAGTGCAGAGCCAGGAGTAAGCCCTGAGCATCGCCAGGAGTAGGTAAAACAAAAGGAAGTGAAAGGGTTTGGTTTGGGCACAGGTGATAGTAATAGACGGTCAGGTGTTTGCTCTGCATGCAACAGACCTGCTTCTATCCCCGATATTATATATGGTCCTTGAGCCTGCCAGGAGTGATCCATGAGTACTGAACCAGGAGTAAGCCCTGAGCACTGCCAGGTGCGGTCAACTCTCCCCCAAAAAACAAAACAAATAATTCGTTAAGGATCTTTGATCTGTCCTGTTAGTTTGCGCCAGGCATGAAGTAGTTTGGTCCATCTATTTTAAGTGAACTCTAACCACTTGTCCCATCCCTCCTTTTCTCCGTCACTGCCCCCTGATTCTACACATTTACATGAAGGATAATGTTCACACACATTTTGCGTGTTTGAATAATCTTGCTGTGTTTCGTTAAATATCCACTACTGAATAGATTTATCAATATTTTAGGAGCTCTGAGAGAGGCTCCAGGAGGCCCCGAAGGTCAGGGCAATTCAGCAATTCTCCACCAATGGAGCTATTGGCTCAGTGCAAGGAGGAAGCAACACAGCTCTGGTCTCTCAGTTCCAGGGACTCCTGGTCCACTCTGGAGCTGTCAGAGGCCTCTGGGTCACATAGACAGTCCTTGGGGCCTCCAGGGCTGCTTAGGTGGTGCCCAGGAGACCATGTAGAGCTGGGAATAAAGCCCAGGTTCAAATCATGCCTGGAATGTGCCCTAACTGCTGTGCTCAAGTTCTCCGACTTTTTTTTTTATTTTGGTGCTCTCAGTCTCTCCAGTGCTATCTCATTAGGGCACTTTAGCTATTAGTAGCAATTCAGCTGTTCCCAGTCAGTCGTTCCTACAAGAGAGAAGGAGAGGTCGGTCATGAGGAAATTCAGTTCTGCCGAGACCCCTATCTTTATGACCTGTACTAATATGGGGGGGAATGCCCCTTCCCCACCCCATCCTCCTTCAGTCCTTGAGCATACTACACCAGCACCCTGCAGAGCTCAGACTCAGCTCCAGGATGGTTCCGGAGCACTGGGCCTGGGCTGCGGCGAGCCTGGACTATCACCTGTGCAGTGAGCCAGGAGGCCCAGGAGCAGCGGGTCCAGGCCATGCTGAGGGGCTGTGATCCTGGCACCTGGGGCTGAGCTCCTCCTGGTCCCCTCTTATCCCCTCAGGGAGAGCTGCTGGTTATGCAAATCAGCCAGGGCAGGGCTGCTGCTTGGGGCTGTGGCTGCAGAACAGGGCCCAGACCCCAGGGACACAGGAAGGGGCAGGGCTGACCCTGCATCACCTGCTGCTTAGATTCTCCTCCAAGACTTAGTGAGGTTCTGAGCATGTTTCATGTATGCTGCGAACCCATGTCTGTGGATTGGGACCCTGATGACTCATGTTTTCAGAAAAAATAACTGGTACGTGACAATGAAATTTGCCTTAAATGATAAGAATATCAGATTAAAATTTTAAGTGATTTCCTTCTCTTCTGGGAATTGCATTAAATAATAAAAATTGTCTTCCATTACTTGATTTCAGTTAAAGGAAAGAGGATTCTTGGGTGTTAACAAATAACAAAAAGGGAGTGAAATATTTACACATCCTCCAGGGGCCTCTGCTCCCCCAGAGGTGTCAGGAAAGCACTGTGTGCTGTGACCACGTTTTCACAGAACTGTGCTATGTGGGGCCCAAAATATGTGGAACCATTTTCAGAGAAATGCACAATTTATACACGATTCAGATCAGAGAGAAAGGAATAATTTGCTCCCCAGTCTCAGGATGATGTGAGAAAAATAAACACCCTTATCTTTAGGCATGAAGTTGGTTACTAAGCCCAGTACCTGTAGCCCTGACCCACTCCAGCTCCATTGCAAATTACCCGGGATTCTCTGCCATTCCCTTGTGGTCATTCAGTGCATTGGGAGGTGCTGGGAAGTCCTGGGTCAGGGAAGTTTCACTTACAGTCGGGGACTGAGTCCTTTAACCATGGGAGGCAGTCAAAGAGGAGGAAGAATGAGCATATTTTCAGTAGATCCTGTGTGTGTGTGTGTGAAAACTTTATATAAAGGGATATGTGTGTGTCTGATAAACTTTCAGCATCTGTATTACAAACCATAAGGTCCAAAAGGACAAAAAGAGAGAGAGAGAGAGAGAAGAAGAAAATGCCTGCCATAGAGGCAATTTTTTTATATATGTATTTATTATTTTTTTTAAATATTTTATTACACCAACATGTGATATACAATTACAAAGATGTTCATGTTTGGGTTTCAGTCACACAGTCCTCCAGCACCCCCTCCACCAGTGCCCATCTCCCACCACCAACGTCCCCAATTCCCTCCCCCTCCCCCAGCCCGCCTCCATGGCAAGTTCTTTATCTCTTCTCTCTCTCTCTTTCTTTCTCTCTTCTCCTACACATCGTGGATTGCAATACATACATTTAGAGATCATCATGCATATCTTTTCTCCTATATTCAATGCTCAGTTCTAGGCTGGCATCATCACTTTTGACAAATATTAGCACACTGCTCCCCTCTCTGTCCCACCTAACCCTCAGATTCCCACATGTCCGTGGTAGATTCCACCTTTTCTCCTTTTTTTAATTGAAAGATGCTCATGTAGAGTCCCGGCTCCACAGGGTTCCAACACGCACCCTCCACCCAAACCCATCTCCCATCACAAGCGTCCCGTCTCCCTCCCCCTCCCGCACCCCAACCACCTGGCGGGTTCTATATGTCATCTCCTTCCTCTGTATATCTCCCTCCCAGCAAACTTTCCTGCTCTTCGTGGAATGCAGTGCACCAAAAACATCACTGTTTCACCACCCTAGTGGCCCAGCGGCGCATAGCGGCCGCACAACGTGGCTCAAACGGGTTTTGCTCTGTTCCTCTGGTCGTGGGGCAGTTTCCCAGCCGTCTGGACAACGAAAATGGTGGCTAGTGTGATGGACGGAGTCCCATCCGGCTGCTTCCGGGACCCCCGGAGGCGGCGGGCCACCCCCCCCAAAGCCCATCTGTCCTCCCTCGGGGTTCCATGGTCAGCTGAGGCCCGGCGCAAGCCAGGCTCCCGCCTCCCGAGCCGCCTGCAAGACCCTGGATGCTGGTCCTGCGGGCAGCTCCTGGGCGGGGAAACCAGGCTCGACAAGATGGAGGGGGAAGGGCATAGAGGCAATTTGAGGGTGGGAGGGAAACATTGTTGGTGGGAAATGTACCCTGTGAAGGAATAAATTAAAAAATTTTATTATATCACTGAGATAAAAGTGTTGGAACATTATATAACTCAAGCCATCAGAATCAACCTTGTAACTGTGTGTCTTACAGTAATTCAAGAAAGGAAGAAAAAGAAAGGAAGGAAGGAAGGAAGGAAGAGGGAGGGAGGGAGGGAGGGAGGAGAGGAGGAAGGGAGGGAGGAGGGAGGGAGGGAGGGAGGGAAGGAGGAAGGAAGGAAGGAAGGAAGGAAGGAAGGAAGGAAAGAAAGAAAAGAAAGAAAGAAAGAAAGAAAGAAAGAAAGAAAGAAAGAAAGAAAAATTGTGGATCACAGGCCCAATTCCCAGGGAAACACGAGAATCTGACTGTGTTCATGGGGTGTGACCCTTCAGTACTGATGAGGTGATGCTGTGCATCTCTGGGTGTGGGTCATCACACTGGTCTCCCCATGGCAATGCTGACTCGGGACTCAGGAACTGCCTCTGTGGGTGCCCAGTGCCAGTCTCCGGTCACATGGGTCAATACTGAGCACTCTGCAAACCTGGGACAGGCGAGCACCCACCAAACAAGTACCTCCGTGGACCCATATTCAACAGCACATTTGCTCCAGGAAACCAGAGTGAATAAGGCATGGCCTTAGTCTTGGAGTTTTTGTCTCATACAGGGAGAAGTAAATGAACACACTTGTTTAGTGACACACCGTCCCTCACCACCTTCTCCTCATCCTTGATTTTCATTTCAAAACCAGGTAATTCATTCTCTCAATTTCCTCTAGGCCTAGAATGACCCTTGCATTCTCTCTCATGCCTATGGGTATCAGGGTCCATGATGGAGTTTCTTTCCGGGCACCATTGCCTCTTCTGAGGAATAAACTGAATGTATTTAGTGGCTCTCAGGAACATGGGATTGAGAGCTGGACCCGTAGCAGCCACTTGGCATCTTACATAGGGGGAATTAATTTTTCACTAGTTCTCTGTTATGTCCATGTCATTACTTTCATTTTACTATTATGATTTGTTTTGAGATCAAAGCTTGACGTACTTAGGTCTTACTCCTCGCTTTGCGTTCAGGGATAATTCCTTGCAGATCTCTGAGGATTATCTGGGGTGTTGGGCATTGACCCTGCATACAGGCCAAGTGTTTTGCCTGCCATAATCTCTCTACAGCCCCCATGTTATTGCTTTCAAAACAATGACAATTTAGCTTTAGTAATTAACATAAAAAAGACAAAAATAATGTTTTGGCCCTGGGATCAGAATGATAGTACACAGAGAGGGCTCTAGTCTTGAACTCTGCATCTGACCCGAAATCCATCCCCGCCAGTTTCGGAGGTAGAAGGGAACTCGCTTCCCTGATATCGTTGGCTCCCCAACAGAAGATGCTGGAACCCTCAAGTAGCTGTAACCGATGTTTCACACAGAATCAATGGCACGACTGTGCCCAGATGTGGGCATGTGGGTTGGAGTGACAGTATAGTGGGGAGGGCACTGCCCTCTCTGTGGCACCCTTAGGGTCAATCCCTAATCACCCCTATTGTCCCTCAAGCTGGTCAGCAGTGATTCATCAGCGCAGAGCAGGAGTCCCCTGAGGACACCAGGTGTGACCCAAATTCCCCACTCCACCCTCCCAAAGAGAAGTGGGCCCAGTCCCTGTTCTAGGCCCTGAGAGTACGACAGTATCTGTGTTAGTCAGAATCTAGGATGTTAGGATCCTTGTTAGTCTCTCACAGTTCCATTACTGAGTAACTGGGATCAGGAGTGTTTCTTTTCCTTTGTTCTTTTTTGTTCAGATTTGGATGCTTGGCCTTGTGACAGTGCTGGCACTTATTCATGGCTACATGCTCAGGACATGAGCACGGAGCTGTCAGGGTGCGGGAATTGAGACCTTCTTGTCTGATGCCAGGCCACTGTCCTGCCTGCCACAGCAGCTCTGGCCCCAAATTTGTGTCTTTAGAAGAAATTGTGCTATGATAAATTTGGTGTCCTCAAGTCATAAACAGCCTTTGTTTTATACTTAATTGTTTGTTAAAGGTCTCAGATCTGTGCTTAGATTTCATCAAGTATAAAAATCCTTTTCCATTTTCCACCACAAGTGCCCAACTCCATTTTTAGTCACTCCATGCCTCTGATTCCACACCAACAGGGGAAATCATACTTCAAGGGGTTCCGAATTTTGATTGGACATAAGGCAGAGCAGTGCATTGCTGGGTCTACAGGGCACCTGGCCTGCAGTCAGTGTGACACAGACGGGGCAGAGGTTTGTGTCTCAGTTCCCCATCTGTCGCTGTCACTGTGAGCAGCAGTACTGCTGTCCCATACCTGACAGTAATAGTCAGCCTCATCCTCAGCACGGGCACCCCTAATGGTCAGTGTGGCCATGTCCCCAGAGTTGGAGCCAGAGAAGCGGTCAGGGATCCCAGAGGGTCGGGTATTATCATTGTAGATGACCAGCACAGGGGCCTGGCTTGGCTTCTGTTGGTACCAGTGAACACTTTTGCTTCCAATGTTGTTTCCCCTACAAGTCATCCTGGCCTCCCCTCCTGGGTTCACAGACAACGAGGGCAGCTGGTTCAGCTCATAGGAAGATACAGCACCTGTAAGAGAGACAAAGAGATTCATCATGAGGAAACTCAGTTCTGAAGTGACCCCATCTTCATGACCATAGAGATACTGTGACTCCTCACCCCACCCCATTCTCTGTGAGGGAAGAGCATCTAACACCCGCGCCCTGCTGAGCTCAGACTCAGCTCCAGAATGATCCCCAAGCACTGGGCCTGGGCTGCCATGAGCCTGGACCATCACCTGTGCAGTGAGCCAGGAGGCCCAGGAGCAGCGGGGTCCAGGCCATGCTGAGGGGGCTGTGATCCTGGCACCTGGGGCTGAGCTCCTCCTGCTCCCCTCTTATCCCCTCAGGGAGAGCTGCTGGCTATGCAAATCAGCGAGGGCAGGGCTGCTGCTTGGGGCTGTGGCTGCAGAAAAGGGCCCGGGCTCCAGGGACACAGGAAGGGGCAGGACTAGTCCTGACCCTTCCTCTGTCCCTGGTGCAGCAGGTGGGGACCTACTGCTTAAAGATCCCCGAGACACCTGGAGAGTCTGACACTGTTGTGTTTGTTGCACGCCCTGTGTGTGGTTTGAGTCACTGACAGGTCATGTTCTTGGAAGAAATAATAGAATATGGAAAAGCAATTTGACTTCAATTGTAACATTTTTTCACTAAGATGTAGTTAAAAATGAATTGTCTTCAGGTAGGTGGAAATACATGAAATCATAGGATCATTAATGCATTCAAGTAAAGAATTGAGGACTGTTGGTGTTACCAAAAGCAAAGGGAATGAATGAAATGCTGCCTCAACTGGATGGAGAATAATGATCAGGTTGGGCCCTGGGATTTCAGAGCCAACTGGGGTCATGGAAGACAATTATCCCAAGTGTAGGTGTGTGAACAGCGGCCAAGTTTGAGCCGAAATAGTTGTAGGGATGCTGTGCCTGAATCACTTACAGAGAAATGGACATTTTCTGCCAGACTCCAGCTAGAAATGTCGGCGGATTTAGACAATCCAGGGTCAGGAGTGATTTGCCGAGTAACGCACATTGTGCCCTGGGCTGCTCACTGTGCACCATGGCCCAAGACATTGCATCCTACTGACCCTGCACTGAGCTGCCCCTGCTCAGGAAGCTGCTCCGATGGTGGTTTGCTGCCCTCTGCTGGCCATTCTGTGCTCCCACCCGAAGTACAGGGGATGTCAGATTGGTGCAGGCGAGACCCAGATGCAGGATTCACATGGTGTGTCTACGATGTAGGCCACAGAGAGGTAATTACCTTATTCTCAGTCGAGACTGGGCTTACTAGACATTATGTCCATGCTCTCTTGGATGTCACTGGCAGGGGTTATGAGATGATCTCTGTGCTGGGTAATCCTGTGTGATCCCCTTGGCAGTGGGGACATGGACTCAGGACCTATCTCTGACGGTGCCCGCAGCCATCTGGTAATGTAATCCATTATAGTTCCCACAGTGAAAAGACAGGACAGAGTGGCAGCTGCCAAACCAACTGGCATCACTGCCACATGCCCAGCACATTTACTCCTGGAGTCAGCAAGAGGACACGGCCCCACATTCAGGGTCTCCATCATACAGATGAGTGAGTAAAAAGAACACACCTGGTAAGGGACACCCTCATTCCCGCCAACTTCTCCTCATACCTGTGCTCCATTTCCCTTAGAAAAGGTAATTCTGGCACACACCCCAGTAAAGCCTAGGAAGCCAGAAAATCTTCACTTACCACAGCCGCAGCCATTTTCAAGTTCCGACTCAACAGCTCATCAGAGCGCCATCCAAGAGAGAAACCGATTTCAAGCCCAGATATGTGGATCACTGGGGCTAAACTCACCAAGCTTTCTTGAAGCTGGAGCTGTGGACACTTGACCAGCTCTGTTCCTAGGGAAGGCCCAGTGGGCCTGCTCTAGGAACTGCTTCTGGCGCTATAGCAATGATCCAAAGACACAATCTCAAGGCAGAGCAGCGACTAGCCTCTCTCCATGGCACGCCGCCACTCTCTGCCAAGCGATATTTCCAAGTCTGGTGCACTAATGTAACAGCTATCCCAACACATTTTATAGAATTAAGTACGGGACATACAATCACAAGTATGTGATCACGATGTCTGGTCTTTGGGAACATATGGATAATTTCTTACACAATGGGCACAAATGTCCCAGTGGATGCATTGTGAGATGTGATAATCTCCATTGACTTTTGGATAAGATTATTTAGAGTATTCCCTCCTATTAAAATACTCTAATACTGACAGTATTTAGAGTATTCACTCCAACAAGCAATATAGAATAAAATATTCAGGGCAAGCTTAGGACAGGCTCAAACAGAGATTGAGAACTACTTGAAATAAGTGTTGTCCGTAGGTGCAGTGGTAGTGGTTTTGGGGTTGACTAGTAGAAACCCACCACGTTCTAGAAAGTAAGAAAGTAAAAGCAAGGACAGAAATTGTCCAGACTCGCACATAACAACCCAGAAAAAAAGTCATGACTTCATCAATACCATAGTCATATATGGGCTGAAATGGTCAATATAATTAGTGCTGGCTAAGGGAGCAGCCATGGGGTTGGGGTGGAAAATGAGGATCTTTGGTGGTGGTGGCTGGTGGTCTTGGTATTTAATGAAGAATCTTTATACGAATGAATTGTGAAAAACTTTGTAAATCACGGCATTTAAATGAAGTTTTTTTTTTTTTAATAGAAAAGCAGGTAATTCATTTTCCCATAAACCCTAAGTCTCAACTCACCTTGTATTCCATTTTGGCTCATGAATCTCAGGTCCAGAAACTAGTTTCTTTCCTGAAAACTGTTGCTCTCATGGAGAAATAAAAGTAGTTTATTTCTGCAGTGTTTCCATCCAGAGTCCGTGTGTCCATGAATTTCTGCGGCTAGTTGATCTCTTTCAAGACTTAATGTTGAATCTGCAAACTGGGACAACAAATGAGTTTACAAGGCTCTGGTTGTGGAATGTGTTTGTATTTTTTGAGGTGTCTGTACTTTTTTTCCTCTTAAATATTTTTCCACTTTTAATTTCCTAGCAATAGAAATTGGTGCCCTGGAGACCTTCCCAGAAACACTTTAGAAGAACATGTTCTCTGTGCTGTGGGATTGTTGATAGATACTTCGTGTTCCTTTATAATACTTTCCAAGCCTTGGCTTTTTTTTTATATCTGCTGTTTCAGTATTTATCTAAATATTTACCATATCTGATGCTTCTCATTTCTCTCCATGGATTCACTTTTTTTTTCTTGTTTAGGGCTACACCAGGTAACAATCTGGATTCTGTCTTGTTTCTGCTCTCAGTGTTCTCTCCTGGTGGGGCTTAGGGAAGCATATGGCATGCGAGAGATTGAACCATGGTGGGCTGCAATCAGGGCAAGTTGCTAAGCTTTCTTCTATTGCCTCAGCTGGCTTTAGCCCCGCTGTAGAGATCCTCAAAATCACAACTGAACAGGAAAAAAGACACACTGCTTTTTAACTTAGGATGAGAGGGGAAAGAGAGATAGTCATTGGTAGGTGTTTGCCTTGTAAACAGTGAAGTCAGGTTCTATCCGAGATACTCCATATAGTGTCTGAGCATGGATAGGACTGACGCCTGAGGAATGGGTTGTGTAGGCTAAAAAAAAAGAGGTGAAGCAGGAGAGCTGGTAGAGTGGGTAAGTCACTTGTTTAACCTGATGCCAACCCCCAAATGATCACCAACATCTTATAGTAGCCCCCAACTCCACACAGTTTGTCCTTTCTGATCCAATAAGCACCTAGTAAAGTTAGAATGTGGCCCCCAAATAAAAAAAATCTATGAAGATATTTTAAAGTGGTTCAGATTTTTTTTTCTTTTTGTGTCACAACTGGCAATGCTCAGGGTTTACTCCTGGCACTGTGCTCAGGAATTACTGCTAGCAGTGCTCGGAGGACCATATGGAAAGCCATGGATCGACTCTGGTCTCACAGTGGCAGGGATACCCATGTCATGCTTGGATTTAGATGAGGCAAAAAGTGGTGATGGCAGCCTCTGTGTTAATTCACAATTCCCAATATCTTCAATATTTTCAAAATAAAAATATTGAATAATAAAGAAGTTAACTATGGCTCTTTTTTTTGCCTTTTGGGTCACACCCAGCAATGCTCAGGGTTACTCCTGGCTCTGTACTCAGGAATTACTCCTGGCGGTGCTCGGGGACCATAAGGGATGCCGGAGATCAAACCCGGGCTGGCCGTGTGTAAGGCGGAGAGGCCGCGCCAAAGGCCCTACCTGCTGTGCTATCACTCTGGCCCCACTGTATCACTGTATCACTGTCTTCCCGTTCATCTTTGATTTGCTCGAGCGGGCACCAGTAACATCTCCATTGACCTGTCTCATGCAAGTAGAGCCCAGGGGCTCCTGCTTACTCCAGGAACATAAAGCGCCTCAAACCATTTCATCAGGTCATGGGAATGAGGTCTATAATTGTTACTGGTATCTGGCATATCAAATACGACACGGGTAGCTTGCCAGGCTCTGCCGTGCGGGTAGCATACTCTTGTAGTCATCTCAAAATCCTCATTTATTGATGATCTGCGCGCGGCTGCAAGCAGCCGCACGAGTCGGGCTGTGATAGGCTGGTCTGCTGGGTGGAGTTCTGATGAGGAGGAAGTCCGGATGTGGAAAATGGAGGTCCTCATGGAGTGGGAGGGTCGTCTGGCTGTTGTGAGGCTCTGCTGGGGTGGCAGGCCAGGGCGAGAACCTGCCATCCCTCCCGGGCACCTCATGAGCGGCTGGGCACAGTGGAGAGCCAGTAGCAGCTCTGCCCCCATGTCCGGCCCCACTCACGGCTCTTTTTTGTGAGGTTCTTATAGAAATCTGGGTTTCTGTACTACAGAAAATGCAGGAGGTTAAAGAGAAGGGTTTTGCTGCAGTCCCCTGTAAATACAAATTGAGTTCATGGTGAAAGTTACCAAGGGTGCAAGGATCTAACAGATCTTTGTTTGGCCATTTTTTAGGCATTTCCCATTATCTTAGCTAAGCCTTGGGAAGATTTTATGATGAAATATTGTTAAGTCCCTCTTTAACAGAAAAAAGCCTGTAATTTTGAGGGAGGTCAAAAACATCGGATGGACCAGCCAAGAAAGGACTGCTCACAGAAGCTGGTGAGGGTAAACTGAGTCTTATTCTTTCATTATCTGGTATGGCAGCCTCCAGGCTCCACCCACACTGTTTGGGGGCTCTCAGGGGCTGCACCTGGCACTCTCAGGGGACCATGTGATGCTGTGACATAAACCAGTGTCTGTGCAGGCGTGGCATGCTCCTCAATGCTGTGCTCTTCCTGGATCCAACTAACATGCATATTATATGTATGTATCTACATATACATATATGTATAGATATATGTATACATACATATATACATATATGTGTATATATACCTACATACACATATGTGTACATGCACATGCATATACATACATATATACATCACTGTATCACTGTCTTCCCGCTCATCATCGATTTGCTCGAGCGGGCACCAGTAACATCTCCATATGTCCTGTCTCATGCAAATAAAGCCTAAGGGCACCTGCTCTCTCCAGGAACATAAAGAGCCTCAAACCATTCTATCAGGTCATGGAAATTAGGTCTATAATTGTTACTGGTATTTGGCATATCAAATACGACACGGGTAGCTTGCCAGGCTCTGCCGTATGTATATATGTATATATGCATATAAGTCATATGTATATATGTATATATGCCATATGTATATATGTATATATACATACATACATATAATATACACTGATACATCTCCTCTGGTCTTGAATTCACATGAAGCACATTTCAATAATGCTTCTAGCTGTTACTAGAAATTTAATCTTCCATGTCAAATCATAATGTGATCTTCATGAACATGTAGAATAAAGTTCTTGTTCTTCTTATCGTTCTGTCCCTAACCTATCCCTGGTGAAACCAGTGCGAAGTTTTGACGGCAGGGCTGGAGTGCGGGGGACCCCTGGATCTCCCATCTGGGTCAGCCAGAGCAGCTCATTCCTGGGGCAATAGGACTCCTGGCCTAGAAGAGAATGACATAGAAGGGCCAGAGGTTTGTGTCTCAGTTCCCCATCTGTCCCTGTCACTATGAGCACCAGTACTGCTGTCCCACACCTGACAGTAATAGTCGGCCTCATCCTCAGCTCGAACACCACTAATGGTCAGTGTGGCCGTGTTCCTAGAGTTAGAGGCAGAGAAGCGGTCAGGGATCCCTGATGGCCGGTTGCTATCTAGGTAGATGACCAGCACAGGGGGCTGGCTTGACTTCAGCCCTGGTACCAGTGAACAAAGTTGGTTTCTATGTTGCCTCCCCTGCAGGTCATCCTGGCCTCCCCTCCTGGGTTCCACGGACAATAAAGGCGGCTGTTTCAGTGCATGGGAAGATACAGAACCTGCAGAGAGAGGAGGAGGTCAGATCATGAGGAAACTGAATTCTGAGGGTCCCTTATCTGCATGACCTATAGCAATACTGTGGGACGTCCACCCCACCCCCCCCCATCCCGAGCCCGAGCCCTCATCCTCCATCAGTTATGAATATTCTACACCAGCACCCTTGGAATTCAGATTCAGCCCCAGGATGGTCCCGAGCACTGGGCCTATGGCTCCCATGAGCCTGGACCATCACCTGTGTAGTGAGCCAGGAGGCTCAGGAGCAGCGGGGTCGAGGCCAGGCTGTGATCCTGGAACCTGGGGCTGAGCTCCTCCTGGTCCCCTCAGGGAGAGCTGCTGGCTATGCAAATCAGCCAGGTCAGGGCTGCTGCTTGGGGCTGTGGCTGCAGAACAGGACCCAGGCCCCAGGGCCAAAAGAAGGGTCGGGGCTGACCCTACATCACCTGATGCTTAGAGATCCCCTAGACACCAGGAGAGTCTGACTCTGTTGTGGTTTGTTGTATGTCCCTGTGTGTGGTTTGAGTCACTGACAGGTCATGTTCTCAGAAGAAATAACAGAACGTGGAGAAGCAATTTGACTTCAATTTTAACATTTTTTCACTAAGATGTAGTTAACATGAATTTTCTTTAGTTAGGTGGAAATACATTAATTCATAGAAACAATGTCTTTAATCCATTCAAGGAAAGAATTTAGAATTATTAATATTACATAATCAAAGAGAATGAATAAAACACTGCCTCAGCTAGGTGGAGATTATTCATCAGGCTGGGCCCTGGGATTTCAGACAACAGGAGCCATTGAGACAATTTTCCTAGGAGAGGGTTGTGGACAGTGACCAGTTTGAGCAGAACTGAGTTGCCAGGACGGTGTTCCTGAATCTATTACAGAGAAAAAGACAATTTCTGCCAGACTCCAGAAAGTAATTTAGGCAGAGTTAGAGCATCAGGGTCATGGATGATTTGCCAGAATAAGTCACATGTCGTCCCCTGGACTGCTCCCTGTGCACCCTGTCCCCAGACACTGCCATTGTACTGACCCTACCCTGAGCTGCCCCAGCTCCAAGTAACTGCTGCCGGTGGTGGTTTGCTGCCCTCTGCTGTCCATTTTGTGTTACTTGGAAGTATGGGGATGTCCTAATGGGAGAGGGGAAAACACAGATTGAGGGTTCACATTCAAGGGTTCACTTACACAGCTTTTTAACCTATGAAGAGTGGGGGGAAGAGAGTCATCGGTCGGGGTTTGTCTTGCTCACAGTGAATTCAGTTTCTATCTCAGACAGTCCATATAGTGCCTGAGCATTGCCAGAGTGACACCCGAGCAATGTGTTGTGTAGGCCAAAAAAAAAGGAAGTGATACAGGAAAGCTGGTAGAGTGGGTAAGTCACTTATTTCATCTGCTACCAACTCCAAAGTGATCACCAGCATCCTAGAGTAAACCCAACCCACACAGTATATCTATGAACTGTACTAGGTGCTTACGGCTCAGAGACAGCTGTAAGCACCTAGTACACTTAGAACGTGGCTCCAAAATAGAAATTATATATATGAAGAAAGTCAAAGTGGTTTAGATTTTTTTTAATTTTGGGTCACACCCGGCAATGCACAGGGGTTACTTCGGGCTTTGTGCTCAGGAATTACTCCTGGCAGTGCTCTGGGGACCATATGGGATGCCATGGTTCAACCCCTGGGTCCGCTGCATGCAAGGCAACACCCTACCCGCTGTACTATAGCTCCAGCACCTAGAAGTAGTTTTGAAATTTGAGTGAGATACTTCTCTGGTCTCACAGTATCAGGGATTCCCAGGACACTCTTGACTCAGATGAGCAGAAGTGGTGATGGCTGGTCTCTGTGTAAAATCATGATTCCCAGGACCTTCAATAGTTTCAAAATGAAAATATTGAATATTAAAGATGCTGAGACTCAGAGTTGGAGAGTAGAGAAGTTTATTGGAAAGTAGAAGAAGAAAGAAAAGACCCTCTCAAAGAGGGGAGGAACTTAGTATAGGACTAATTTAAACTATGGCTCTTTTTGTGAGGTTCTTGTAGGAAATCTGGGTCTCTGTACTACAGGAAATGCAGGAAGTTAAAGAGAAGGTTTTGCTGCAGCCCCTTTTAAATAAACATTGGGATCTTGGTAAATGTTACAAAGGATTCAGGATCTAACAGATCTTTGTGTGGACATTTTTTTAGGCAGTACCCATTATCTTAGCTAAGCTCTGGAACAGATTTTATGATGAAATATTGTTAAGTCCCTTTTAGCAGGAAAAGCGTGTAATTTTGTCGGAAATAAAAAACATAGGATGGAGCAGCCAAAACAGGACTGCTCACAGCAGCAGGTGAGGGGTAAACTGAGTCTTATTGTTTCATTATCTGGTATGGCAGCCTCCAGGCTCCACCCATCACTATTCGGGGCTCGGGAAGCACCTGGCAATCTCATGGGACCATATGATGCTGTGACATAACCAGTGTCTGTGCAGGAGTGGCATGTTCCTCAATGCTGTGACCGTTCCTGGATCCAACTGCCATATATATTATTTTTCCACTGATACATCTCCTCTGGTCTTGGTCTCACATGAAGCAATATCATAATGCTTCTAGCTGTTACTAGAAATTAAATTTTCCATGTCCACTCATAAGGCAACCCTCGAAAACATTAGAATAAAGCTCTTGTTCTTCTTATTATTTTTCCCTAACTCACCCCAGTGACTCCATTGTGAGGTTGGACGGCAGGACTGGAGTGTGGGGGTACCCCTGGATCTCCCATCTGGGTAGGCCAGAGCAGCTCATTTCTAAGACTATAGGGCTCCTGTCCTAGGAGAGAGTGACACAGACTGGGCAGAGGTTTATGTCTCGGTTCCCCATCTGTCCCTGTCACTGTGAGCACCAGTACTGCCGTACCACAACTGACAGTAATAGACGGCCTCATCCTCAGAACGCACACCACTAATGGTCATTGTGGCCGTGTCCCCAGAGTTGGAGCCTGAGAAGCGGTCAGGGATCCCTGATGGCCGGTTGCTATCACCGTAGATGACCAGCACAGGGGGCCTGGCTTGGCTTCTGCTGGTACCAGTGAACATTATAGCTTCCTAAGTTGTCTCCCCTGCAGGTGATCCTGGCCTCCCCTCCCGGGTTCACGGACAATGAGGGCAGCTGGTTCAGTGCATAGGAAGATACAGAACCTGCAGGAGACAGGAGATTTAGATCATGGGGACACTCAATTCTGAGGGACCCCTATCTGCATGACCTGTAGGAATCGTGGGACCCCCTACCCCGACACCCCCCCATCCTCCATCAGGTGATGAACATTCTACACCAGCACCCTGCTGAGCTCAGATTCAGCCCCAGGATGGTCCCCCAGACCTCGGCCTGGGGCTGCCCTGCCGTGAGCCTGGACTATCACCTGTGCAGTGAGCCAGGAGGCCCAGGAGCAGCGGGGTCCAGGCCATGCTGAGGGGCTGTGATCCTGGCACCTGGGGCTGAGCTCCTCCAGCTCCCCTCTTATCCCCTCAGGGAGAGCTGCTGGCTATGCAAATCAGCCAGGGCAGGGCTGCTGCTTGGGGCTGTGGCTGCAGAACAGGGCCCAGACCCAGGGACACAGGAAGGGGCGGGGCTGACCCTGCATCACTTGGTGCTTAAAACTCCCCCAGACACCAGGAGAGTCTGACTCTGTTGTGATTTGTTGTGTGTGTGGTTTGAGTCACTGACCCGTCATGTTCTCAGAAGAAATAACAGAATGTAGAGAAGCGGGGTCTGTGTAAAATCATGATTCCTAGGACCGTCAATATTTTCAAAATGAAAATATTGAATAATAGGGTCAGAGCGATAGCCCAGCGGGTAGGGCGTTTACCTTACACGCGGCCAGCCTGTGCCGGCCCGTGTTCGATCCCCGGCATCCCATATGGTCCCCGAGCACCGCCAGGAGTAATTCCTGAGTGCAGAGCCAGGAGTAACCCCTGAGCATTGCAGGGTGTGACCCAAAAAAGAAAAAAAAAAAAAAAGAAAATATTGAATAATAAAGATGCTCAGACTCAGAGTTGGAGAGTAGAGAAGTTTATTGGAAAGTAGAAGAGGAAAGAAAAGACCCTCTCAAAGAGGGGAGGGACTTGTATAGGAAAAATGTCAAACTATGGCTCTTTTTGTGAGGTTCTTGTAGGAAATCTGGGTCTCTGTACTACAGGGAGTGCAGGAAGTTAAAGAGAAGGTTTTGCTGCAGCCCCTTTTAAATAAACATTGGGATCTTGGAAAATGTTACAAAGGGTGCAGGATCTAACAGATCTTTGTCTGGACATTTTTTAGGCACTACCCATGATCTTAGCTAAGCTCTGGGACAGATTTTATGATGAAATATTGTTAAGTCCCTTTTATCAGGAAAAGTCTGTAATTCTGAGGGAAATCAAAAACATAGGATGGAGCAGCCAAAACAGGACTGCTCACAGCAGCTGGTGAGGGTAAACTGAGTCTTATTCTTTCATTATGGGCTGTGGAGGCCTCCAGGCTCCACCCATCACTGTTTGGGGCTCTCAGGGCAGCACCTGGCAATCTCAGGGGACCATGTGATGCTGTGACATAAACCAGTGTCTGTGCAGGCGTGGCATGTTCCTCAACGCAGTTACTGTTCCTGGATCCAACTACCCTATATATTATTTCCACTGATACATCTCCACTGGTCTTGGTCTCACATGAAGCAATTTCATAATGCTTCTAGCTGTTACTGAAATTAAATTTTCCATGTCCACTATAAGGCAACACTCGTAAACACATAGAATAAAGCTCTTGTTCTTCTTATTAATTTTCCCTAACTCACCCCAGTGACTCCATGGTGAGGTTGGATGGCAGGATTGGAGTGTGCGGGTACCCCTGGATCTCCCATCTGGGTCAGGCCAGAGCAGCTCATTTCTAAGGCTATAGGGCTCCTGTCCTAGGAGAGAGTGACACAGACGGGGGCAGAGGTTTATGTCTCTGTTCCCCATCTGTCCCTGTCACTGTGAGCACCAGTACTGCTGTCCCACAACTGACAGTAATAGACGGCCTCATCCTCAGCACGCACACCACTAATGGTCAGTGTGGCCGTGTCCCCAGAGTTGGAGCCCGAAAAGCGGTCAGGGATCCCTGATGGCTGGTTGCTATCACCGTAGATGACCAGCACAGGGGCCTGGCTTGGCTTCTGCTGGTACCAGTGAACATAATACTTCCTAAGTTGTCTCCCCTGCAGGTGATCCTGGCCTCCCCTCCTGGGTCCACAGACAATGAGGGTGGCTGGTTCAGTGCATAGGAAGATACAGAACCTGCAGGAGAGAGGAGAGGTTAGATCATGGGGAAACTCAATTCTGATGGACCCCTATCTGCATGACCTGTAGCAATCATGGGACCTCCCATCCCGACCCCTCACCCTCATCCTCCATCAGGTGATGAACATTCTACACCAGCACCCTGCGGAGCTAAGACTCAGCTCCAGGATGGTCCCTGAGCACTGGGCCTGGGGCTGCCATGAGCTTGGACCATCACCTGTGCAGTGAGCCAGGAGACCCAGGAGCAGCGGGGTCCAGGCCATGCTGAGGGGCTGTGATCCTGGCACCTGGGGCTGAGCTCCTCCTGGTCCCCTCTTATTCCCTCAGGGAGAGCTGCTGGCTATGCAAATCAGCCAGGGTAAGGCTGCTGCTGGGTCAGTGGCTGCAGAAAAGAACTCAACCTCAAGGCCACAGGAAGGGGCTGGACTGGCACTGCTTCCCCACCTGCTGCTGAGGCTCTACAGGGGCTTCTCTCAGGCATCTCAGAGTCTGTTGTGATATATTGTACACCCTGTATGTGCTTTAGGCATTGATAGATCATGTTCTCAGAAGAAATAACAGAGCATGTAAAGCGATTGACTTAAACTGTAAATGTCTTTCACTCTGATGTACTTAAAATAATTTTTTTTCTTATTTGGTCCTTATCAGCAATGGTCATGGGTAACTCCTGGCTCTGCACTCAGGAATTACTCCTGATGGTGCTCGGGGACAATATATGGGGGACCATATGGCCAGATATCAAACTCATAGGCCATGGGCAAGGCAAATGCCCTACCCACTGTGCCTTCTCACCAGCCCCTGAATTTTCTTCAGTAGAGAAAATATTAAATAATAGACCCATATGTTTAACTGATTTTGGTTAATAATTGAGGATTGCTGACGTTACACAAAGCAAAGGGAATGAATGAAATGCTGCCTCAGCAGGATGGAGATTATTCATCAGGCTGGATCTGGGATTTCAGAGCCAACAGGCATCAAGGAAGACATTTATCCCAAGGAGAGGGTTGTGGGCAGTGACCAAGTCTGAACCGAACTAAGTTGTCTGGACGGTGTGCCTGAATCTATGCCAGAGAAATAAACAAGGTCTGCCAGACCCCAGCTAGAAATGTCGGTGGAGTTAGTGCATCGGTGTCAAGGATGATTTGCCAGAGTAACCTTGTCCCGTGGGCTGCTCCCTGCACACCATGTCCCCACACACTGGCATCCTACTGACTCTGCCCTGAACTACCCAGATCCAGGACTGCTCCCAATGGTGGTTTGCTGCCCTCTGCTGGCCATTCTGTTCTGCCACAGAAAGTACAGGGGACATGCAAATGGGTGAGGGAAGACTCAGAGCAGGGCTCATATGGTGAGTATGGGATGTAGGGGCCACAGAGAGGGAATTACCCTTTTCTCCCTTGAGCCTGGGTTGTTAGGCTCCATAATGCAGAGAAACATAATATTATGTCCATGTGTTGGAGGACAGGTTTAGCTATTCTAGGAGCTTTGTTGTTTTGCCCATTCCCAGCTTAATCTACTTAAGTCAAGGTTCATTCTAATGAGACCTGTCTGCTATGTAAACACGGCTAGATGGTGTGGCAGTTACAGAAGTCACCTTGATTGAATAACTTCTGACTTATACATCTACTAAGACTTCTATGTTTTCTAGCTTGGGAACAGCTCCTCTTTATACCCACTGCACCCAGCGTGGGACAGTTAGAATTTACCAGGAGACTACCACCCTGGCTACGCTGAGACTATAGGAAGACTATAGGAAGGATCATACTAGTTTGCTCTAAGCAGGCAAGTGTGACCCTTTCAGTACTGAGAACAAGATACTCAGAATCACCCTGGTGCAGATAATAATAAGAAGGACCTTGTGGGTACCATCTAGATTACATGAAGCTCATGAAGTTAAGATGTATTACTTTATACCAGCCCCTCTCTCCAGTGTTTTACATAAGAGATAATCTTGGTAGAAAGGATTAGACCTTGGCATAATCTTTGTTTATACCTGCAATAGGGTGTGGCACTACACCCTTTTTAGAGTTCTTTGTTGACATGACCCTCCCAGTTGGATTACTTTGGTGTATATAAGGGGCTGACTTGAGGCTCCTTCACTTTTCACCTTTTGGGCCTTTTAGCTTTCAGCTTTTGGCTCCTGTGGCTTTTGGCTACTCGGCCTTTTGCTTTTGGCTTTTGGCCTTTTGCTCTTTGGCCTTTTTGCTCCTTCTGGACAGGACTCAGCTCGGGTGAGATCCTCTCTCTTTGGTGGGAGACTTAGGTTCTTTTGTATGGTCTAAGTTCCTTTTTACCTTTTGGGCCTTTTAGCTTTCGGCTTTTGGCTCCTCAGCTTTTCGGCTTTTTGCTCCTTGGCCTTTTGCTCCTTCTGGGTAAGACTCAGCTCAGGTGAGATCCTCTCTCTTTGGTGGGAGACTTAGGCTCTTTTGTATGGTCTAAGTTCGGATCAGAGCTAAAGTTTGTTAATTATATTGGAGTGCTGTGGAAGAGCTTTTGTACTATTAAAAGCCCTTTTGGAACTGCACCAGACTCGTGAGTTTTCATCTGTCCTCCCCGGCGTCCCCGGAGGTAAAAGAGAACTTCTGCCCTGACACTGTGGGGGACCCGGCGGTGTTCCCCGACACCTCTCGTCACAACTCCACCCAGCAGACCAGACTATCACAGCCCAGATCATTGACAGCCACCCTGCAGCAGTTTTTTTTTCAATCCGGCCCAGATATGCTGAACCATATGCGGCTTGCGGCCACGTGGTTCATCAATAAAAGCTTTATTTGGAGGTGTTTATAAGAGTTTGCCTCCCGCTCGGCAAGCCTGGCAAGCTTCTCGTGTTGTATTTGATATGCCAAATTCCAGTAACAATTATATTAGGTCATTCCCATGACCTAATATAATGATTTGAGGCTCTTTATGTTCCTGTAGCAAGCTGATGCCCCTGGCTCTACTGGCATGGGACAGGACATATGGAGATATTACTGGTGCCCGCTCTAGCAAATAGATGATCAACGGGAAGATTGTGATTGTGGATTGTGATTGTGAAGTTTGGACCAGAGATAGAGTTTGTTCATTATATTGGAGTGCTGTGGAAGAGCTTTGTACTATTAAAAGCCCTTTTGGAACTGCACCGGACTCGTGAGTTTTCATCTGTCCTCCCGGCGTCCTCGGAGGTAAAAGAGAACTTCTGCCCTGACACTGTGGGGACCCCGGCGGTGTTCCCCAACACCTCTCGTCACAACTCCACCCAGCAGACCAGACTATCACAGCCCAGATCATTGACAGCCACCCTGCAGCAGTTTTTTTTTCAATCCGGCCCAGATATGCTGAACCATATGCGGCTTGCGGCCACGTGGTTCATCAATAAAAGCTTTATTTGGAGGTGTTTATAAGAGTTTGCCTCCGCTCGGCAAGCCTGGCAAGCTTCTCGTGTTGTATTTGATATGCCAAATTCCAGTAACAATTATATTAGGTCATTCCCATGACCTAATATAATGATTTGAGGCTCTTTATGTTCCTGTAGCAAGCTGATGCCCCTGGCTCTACTGGCATGGGACAGGACATATGGAGATATTACTGGTGCCGCTCTAGCAAATAGATGATCAACGGGAAGATTGTGATTGTGATTGTGATTGTGAAGTTCGGACCAGAGATAGAGTTTGTTCATTATATTGGAGTGCTGTGGAAGAGCTTTTGTACTATTAAAAAGCCTTTTTTGGAACTGCACCGGACTCGTGAGTTTCATCTGTTCTCCGGCGTCCCCGGAGGTAGAAGAGAACCTCTGTCCTGACACTGTCGGGGACCCCTGCGGTGTTCCCCGACATCCATGCTCACTTGGATATCCCTGGCAGGGGTGATGAGATGGTCTCTGTGCTGGGTCGTCCTGCATGATCCTTTTGCACTGGGGACACGGGACTCAGGACCTGTCTCTGAGGATGCCTGAGGCCATCTGGTCACATAATTCATTATAATTGCCACAGTTCAAAGATGGGACAGGAGAGCATCAGCCACACATCATACTTCATATCAAATCTCCCAGCACTTTTGCTCCTGGGAGTCGGCGTGAGAGGAATCGGCCTCACACTCAGAATCTCCTTCATATATATGGGTGAGTAAAATGGACACACATGTTGTGGGACACCCTCATTCCCACCACCTTCTCCTCATGTCCTGGGCTCCTTTTCCTTTCAAAACAGAACATGCATTTTTCCATGAATAGCTAGGTCTCGTCTGACCTTGTATTGCAGTTTGGCCCATGATATCAGGTTCAGAAACTAGTCTCTGTCCTGAGAACTTTTGGTCTCAAGGAGAAATAAACACATGGCATTTCTGCAGCGCCTCTTTACTTGAACCTGACTGTGATAGCTGGAGCTTAAGCAGCCATTCTTTAAGCCAATAGGATTTACAAATGTCTCATAAATCGTATCTTATATATTTATGTTAAGTGGGGAGACTCATTTTGCTTTCAACCAATGTCATTTCTTTTTATACATTTTAACACAGTGATCTTAACCTTTCATAATTAAGTCTAATAATATGGTAATGAGAAATAAATATGGTGACCTGAGACACAGTCCAGATGATCATGTTCCTGGGGCCAGA
This sequence comes from Cryptotis parvus, assembly GCA_021461705.1. Taxonomy (NCBI): domain Eukaryota; kingdom Metazoa; phylum Chordata; class Mammalia; order Eulipotyphla; family Soricidae; genus Cryptotis; species Cryptotis parvus. Next base: position 132,582 of record JAJIBD010002370.1, read on the forward strand.
GAGGTAGGCAGTGGGGTAGGACGCTTGTCCTGCAAGCTGCTGACCTGACCATAGATGTCACAGCACACGTGATGCCCTATAGTATGTGTGCCTTTCAGGGTACCCAGGCCTTAATGATCCATGAGCTCAGAGACAGCAGAAAGTGCAGAGCACTGGGAAAATGTGACCCCAAATAACACACACACACACACACACACACACACACACAAGTACACACACACAGACACACAGAGACACATACATAAAAAATATATATCACGGAGCTATTGAAAAGTGAGTTTGAAAAGTGGGTGTGTTACATGTGGACCCCATGGGTGACTTATGTGAGGCCGGAAGGGCACGGACTCAGGCTGGAGTGAGGAATTGTTCCTTGCAGGAAAGGAAAGTCAGTCCTAGGCCTTACCCAGGGCTGCCTTGTGGTTCTGTCTTCCTCGCAGAAAAAGAATTTTCAGGAGTCGAAGAGCAGTGAAGTAAAATAGATTTTATTAAGGAGGTTTTAGGAGAGGGAAGGGGAGAGAAAGTAGGAGAGAGAGTAATGCGCTCAAGGGAGAACGCTGGCTGCTCCAAAGGTGGAGAGCAAGTAAAAGAGAGAGTACAAATCTCAAGAGGGGTGATGTGGGCAACACATGTGCTCAGGTACCACATGTGCTCGGCCACATGGGCTCAGGCAACATGTGTGCCCAGGCAGCATGTGCGCTGTCCTTTGTTCAGGACTGCTTTTATAGATTTCTTCCCAAGTTACTCCCATATGGGCTTTAACCTTGGTTGGTAGGGCCCCATTGCCAAGGGGAGTAGACTTTGGGAGCAGTCTTCTGTGAGCTGGGTGCTGGGTGGGAAGGCTGATTTATTTTCCTTAGGAGGGTTAGTTATCTAAAGCCTTTAAAAGAGTCAGTGGCCTATGGGCTTCCACACATTCCCTTTTGGTCTTCCCTTCCCCCAGGATCTATTGTTGATAGTGGTCTTGTCAAGTTTTGTTTTGGGCTTTCAATTAGGTGTGACTCTGGATCTCTTCTTCAGGAATTTTATTGCCATGTGGCTTTCCCCTGTCTGCCTGCCTACAACAGGTGTGATACTACCCTGGTCCCACATGTCAGGGGACGCAGGCCACTCTGGGGTGTAGGAGGTCTCCAGGCTCTACTCATGTTTGCTTGGCTGCCCTCAGGGCTGCACCTGGCAATCTCAGGGGACTATGTGATGCTGTGAAATTAAACCAGTGTCTGTGTATGCCTGGCAGGTTCCTCAACACTGTGCAGTTCCAGCTCTACCTAACATATTTTTTTATTGGAAGTTTCTCATCTTGTCTGGTAATGACAGGGAGCACAATTCAGCAATGGTTCTAGCTCTCAAAAAGTCTCCAGTTTTCAACGTCCAATAATAATGTCCTCAAGGACCCATAGAATAAAGTTCTTGTTCTTCTTGTCTCTATCTGAAAACCATTCTGGTGCCCGCATGTCTGGAAGGTAGGGGGGGCGCTTGAATCCCAAATCTGGGTTTGCGGACAGAGCATCTCATGGCTGTGTCTGAAAGACTCCTGGCCTGAGGAGAGAGTGACATAGATGGGGCAGAGTTATGTGTCTCAGTTCCCCATCTGTCCCTGTCACTGTGGGCATTATTACTATCGATCACCTGAGAGTAATAGTCAGCCTCATCCTCAGCTTGCACACCCCTAATGGTCAGGGTGGCTGTGTCCAGAGCTGGAGCCAGAGAATCGGTCAGGGAACCGGAGGGTCGGTTACTATCGCTGTAGATGACCAGCACAGGGGCCTAGCCTGTCTTATGTTGGTACCAATAAATATATCTGCTTCCAACGCTGTTTCCCCCCCACAAGTCATCCTGGCCTCCCCTCCCAGGTTCACAGACAACAAGGGCAGCTGATTCAGCTGATACAAAGATACAGCACCTGTAGAAGAGACAAGGAGAGATTCGTCATGAGGAAACTCAGTTCTGAAGTGACCCCATCTTCATGACCATAGAGTTACTGTGACTCCTCACCCCCACCTCATTCTCTGTGAGGGGAAGAGCATCCAACACCCGCACCCCTACTGAGCTCAGACTCAGCTCCAGGATGGTCCCCAAGCACTGAGCCTGGGGCTGCCGTGAGCCTGGACTATCACCTGTGCAGTGAGCCAGGAGGCCCAGGAGCAGCGGGGTCCAGGCCATGCTGAGGGGCTGTGATCCTGGCGCCTGGGGCTGAGCTCCTCCTGGTCGCCTCTTATCCCCTCAGGGAGAGCTGCTGGCTATGCAAATCAGCCAGTGCAGGGCTGCTGTTTGGGGCTGTGGCTGCAGAACAGGGCCCAGACCTCAGGGACAGAAGGGGCGGGGCTGACCCTGCATCACCTGGTGCTTAAAGTTCCCCCAGACACCAGAAGAGTCTGATCTGTTGTGATTGTTGTATGACCCTGTGTGCAGATTGAGTCACTGACTTGTCATGTTCTCAGAAGAAATTACAAAATATGGAGAAGCTATTTGACTTCAAGTGTAACAATTTTTTCACTAAGATATAGTTAAAATGAATTTTCTTCAGTTAGATGGAAATACATTAAATTGTAGGATCCATGTCTTTAATTAGCGCATTCAGTGAAGAATCAGGACTGCTGGCGTTACCAAAAGCAAAGGGAATGAATGAAATAATGCTTCAACTGGAAGGAGAATAATGATCGGGTTGGGCCCTGGGATTTCAGAGCCAACTGGGGTCATGGAAAAAAATTATCCCAAGGAGTGTGTGAACAGTGCCCAAGTTTGAGCCCAAGTAGTTGTCGGACAGTGTGCCTGAATCAATTAAAGGGAAATGGAAAATTTCTGCCAGACTCCAGCTAGATATGTTGGGGAGTTAGATAATAAGTGTCAGGGATCATTTGCCAGAGTGATTCACACCTTGTCCCCTGGGCTGCTCCCTGGGCACCATGTCCCCAGACACTGCATCGTACTGACCCTGCCCCGAGCTGCACCAGCTCCAAGAAACTGCTGTTGATGGTGGTTTGCTGCTCTCTGCTGTGCATTTTGTGTTCCTTGGAAGTACAGGATGTCCTAATGGGAGAGGAAAACACAGATTGAGGGTTCACATGGTGAGTCTGGGATGCAGGGGGCAACAGAGAGGGAATTACCCTTTACTCTCTTGAGTCTGGGCTTGTTAGACTCAATAACCCAGAGACCCATGCATGATATTATGGCCATGTTCTCTAGGATGTCACTGGCAGGGGTGATGAGATAATCTCTGTGCTGGGTCGTCCTTGCACGATCCATTTGCGAGTGGGGACACGGGACTCATGACCTGTCTTTAGGGTGCCCATGGTCATCTGGTAATCTAATTCATTATAATCGCCACAGTGCAAAGACGGGACAGGAAAGCAACAGCCACCCAACATCACTTGATCACTTGAATCCCGTTATTCATTGATTGGCTCGAGCAGCTGGCAGTAACATTTCCATTGGACCCTATCAAGTGCCAATGTAGCCCAATGGCATCTGGTTGATTCAGGAATATGAATAGCCTTAAAGCGTTCCAGGTCAGGGTCTTGACAAGAAGTCTGACCATCTTGTAGGTGGGCAGCCATGTGATCTTTTGATATCCCATGGGATCCATTCGGTAACGGATCTAGTACAGCGGTCATCTCCAAATCACATTACATGTCCAGCCCATCTGATTTTCAATGCCTTGGCAAATGAGACAGCATCCCTGATTCTGGAATAGAGATGGAGGTCGGAGCTCCGGATTCCTTCTCTCACTTGAGTGAGGCGTGATATTCCAAGCATAGCTCTTTCGATTCCTCTCTGGGAGACCCGAATAGCATTCTCATCCTGCTTTTGTAGGGCCCAGGTCTCTGAGGCGTATGTTAATGCAGGGAGAAGGGTCTAGTTGAAGAGATGTGCCCAGAGCCGGAGGTTCTTTGTCCTTTTAGCTATTTCTTCGATGCCTTTGAAGGCATTCCATGCTGCTCTCTTCCTCCTGTGCAGCTCAGGTTTTAGGTTGTTCATCAAGTTGACTTCTCGACCTAGGTACACATAACTGCTACATTCAGAGATGTCTGTTCCATTGTGAGTGAATGGGGCCTCTGGAACGAGTTCATTTTTTCATGAACATTGTTTTGTTTACAGTCAGCTGTAGACCTATCTTTCCACATTCTCGGTCGAAGTCAGCCAGCATTTGTGCCACTTGGCTAATGCTTGGTGTTATTAGAACGATATCATCCGCATAAGCGCCAGGTGGTGTAGTTGCAACCATCTATCTTCACTCCCATTCCTTCCCATTTCAATTGTCGCATGATGTTCTCAAGGGTGGCACTGAAGAGTTTTGGTGAAATGGTATCACCCTGTCAAACCCTTTTTTTGACATCAATGATCACTTCCTTGTAGAATGGTGAGATCCTGGTGGTGAATCTGTAATACAGCTCATGAAGGATCTTGATGTATTGGGTTTGAACGCCCTGTTTGGCTAGGGCTTCAATGACTGCTTCAGTCTCCACAGAATCAAAGGCTTTCTTTAAATCAATGAGCGTGAGACAGAGCGGCATCTTGTACTCCCCTACAAACCTCAGTGAGCTTGGTTACCATGTGAATATGGTCGATTGTGCTAAATTCTTTCAGGAAGCCAGCGTGCTCACATGGTTGTCCTTCATCTAGTGTTCTGCCAATCCTATTCATGATGACTCAAGTGAACAGCTTGTAGATGATGGACAACAGGCAGATGGGGCGATAGTTACCAATGTCGTGAATGTCTCCCTTCTTGAACAGTAGAACTGTCCTACTGGTTTTCCATTGGGAGGGCACCTTGCATTTGGACAGGTAGCATGTGAAGAGCTGAGCTAATGTATTGATGAGTACGGATAGCAGATTCTTCAGGTGTTCGGGTCTGACTTTGTTTGGGCCTGGTGCTGTTCCTTTCTTTACTGACGAGATGGCATGTCGGATTTCAGAAGGGAGAAGGTTGGGAATGACATATCCATCCTGTGGAATTTGGTATGTGGGCTGGTGGACGTGGCTATCAAAGAGATCTGAGTAGAAGTCATGGATAATCTTCTCCATTGACTTTCTGGAAGATGTGATAGATCCATCAGGGCATTGAAGGGCAGTCATCTTGTTCTTATAGTTGGCGAAGGACAGGAGGGTGGTATGCCTAACCCTAATATAATTCATATCAAATCTCCCAGCACATTTGTTCCTGGGAGTCAGAATGAGAGGACACGGCCTCAGACTCAGAATCTCCGTCATATATATGGTGAGTAAAATGGACACACATGTTGTGGGACACCCTCATTCCCGCCACTGTCTCCTCATGTCCTGGGCTCCTTTTCCTTTCAAAACAGGACGTGCATGTTTCCATGAATAGCTAGGTCTCGTCTGACCTTGTATTGCAGTTTGGCCCATGATATCAGGTGCAAAAACTAGTCTCTGTCCTGAGAACTGTTGATCTCATGGAGAAATAAACACATGGCATTTCTGCAGTGCCTCTTTACTGGAACCTGACTGTGATAGCTGGAGCTTGAGCAGCCGTCCTGATCAGCCAATAGGATTTACAAGCGTCTCATAAATCACATCTTATATATTTATGTTAAGTGTGGAGACTCATTTTGCTTTCAACCAATGTCATTTCCTTTTTATACATTTAAATACAGTGATTTTAAACTTTCATAATTAAGTCTAATAATATGGTAATGAGAAATAAATATGGTGACCTGAGATACAGTCCCGATGATCATGTTCCTGGGGCCAGAGAGGTAGTCAGTGGGGTAGGGCGCTTGTCCTGCAACTGCTGACCTGACCATAGACGTCACAGCACACATGATGCCCTGTAGTATGTGTGCCCTTCAGGGTACCCAGGCCTTAATGATCCATGAGCTCAGAGAGAGGCAGAAAGGGCAGAGCACTGGGAAAATGTGGCCCCAAATTAAACACACACACACACACACACACGAACACGCACACACATATATGTATGGAAATATATGTATATATATATATATACATATATATATGTATACACACTCTGGTCCCACAATGTCAGGAGTACGCAGGCCACTGTGGAGTGCCGGAGGCCTCCAGGCTCCACTCATGTTTGCTTGGCTGCCCTCAGGGCTGCACCTGGCAATCTCATGGGACTATGCGATGTTGTGAAATTAAACATGTCTATGTATGCCTGGCAGGTTCCTCAATACTGTGCAGTTCCAGCTCCACCTAACTTTTTTTTCCATTGGAAGTTCTTCATCTTGTCTGGGAATGAGGTAGCACAGTTCAGCAACGGTTCCTGCTCTCACTAAGTATCCAGTTTTCAATGTCCAATAATAACATCCTCAAGGACCTGTAGAATAAAGTTCTTGCTCTTCTTGTCTCTATCTGGAGAGACCCAAACTGGGCAGAGGTTTATGTCTCAGTTCCCCATCTGTCCCCTGTCACTGTGAGCATTATCACTATCCCACACCTTACAGTAATAGTCGGCCTCATCCTCAGTGAGTGCACTCCTAATGGTCAGCGTGGCCATGTCCCCAGATTTGGAGCCAGAGAACCGGTCAGGGATCCCTGAAGGTCTGTTGGTACTATAGTAGATGACCAGCACAGGGGCCTGGCCAAGCTTCTGCTGGTACCAGTAAACATTTTTGCTTCCAATGTTGTTTCCCCTACAAGTCAGCCTGGCCTCCCCACCTGGATTCACAGACAATGAGGGCGGCTGATTCAGCTCATAGGAAGATACAGCACCTGTAAGAGAGACAAAGAGATTCGTCATGCGGAAACTCAGTTCTGAAGTGACCCCATCTTCATGACCATAGAAATATTGAGACTCCTCACCCCCACCCCATTCACTGTGAGGGGAAGAACATCTAACACCCGCACCCTGCTGAGCTCAGATTTAGCTCCAGGATGATCCCCAAGCACTGAGCCTAGGGCTGCCATGAGCCTGGACTATCACCTGTGCAGTGAGCCAGGAGGCCCAGGAGCAGCGGGGTCCAGGCCATGCTGAGGGGCTGTGATCCTGGCGCCTGGGGCTGAGCTCCTCCTGGTCCCCTCTTATCCCCTCAGGGAGAGCTGCTGGCTATGCAAATCAGCCAGGGCAGGGCTGCTGTTTGGGGCTGTGGCTGCAGAACAGGGCCCAGACTCTGAGCCTCAGCAAGGAGCAGAGCTGACCCCGCCTTCCCACTTGCTGCTTAAGGCTCTCTCAGTACTTCCCTCAGGAGGCTCAGAGTCTGTTGTGACTTGTACACCTGTGTGTGCTTTGGGCATTGATAGGTCATGTACTCAGATGAAATAACAGAATATGGAAAAGTGATTTGATTTAAACTATTAATCTTTTTCAAAAGATGTACTTGCTTTTTTTTTTAATTTTTGTGTCCCACTCAGCAATGCTCAGGGGATAACTCTTAGCTATGACTCAGGAATTACTCCTGGTGGTGCTCGGGGGGCCCATGAGATGCCAGATATTGAACTCAAGTCGGCCACAAGCAAGGTAAACACCCTACCCTCTCTGCTATTGCTCCAGGCCCTTAATTTTCTTCAGTAGCACAAAATATTAAATAATAGACCCATATGAGTTAACTTATTATGGAAAAGAATTGAGAATTGTTGGTGTTACAAAAGGCAAAGGGAATGAATGAAATGCTGCCTCAACAGGATGGAGAAAATTCATCAGGCCGGACCTGGGATTTCAGAGCCAACAGGTGCAAGGAAGACAGTTAACCTTAGGAGAGGGTTATGGACAGTGACCAAGTCTGAGACAAACTGAGTTGTCCAGACGGTATGGCTGAATCTATTACAGAAATATGGACAAGTTCTGCCAGACTTCATCTAGAAATGTAGACGGAGTTACACATCAGGGTCAGGAATGAATTGCCAGAGTAATGCATACCTTATCCTCTGGGCTGTTCTTTGCACACCATGGCCAGAAAATGTCATCCACTGACCTTGCCCTAGCCACCTCAGCAGCATGAAGCTGCTCCCAATGGTGGGTTGCTGTCCTCTTTTAGCCCTTTTTATGCTCCTGCTGGAAGTACAGAGGATGTCCACATGGGTGAGAGGAGACTCAGGTGCGGGGATCACATGGTGAGTCTGGATGTAGTGGCCACAGAGAGGGAATTAGTGTATTCTCCATTGAGATTGGTCTTCTTAGGCTCAATAATCTAGAGAAAGATGACATTATGCCCATGTTCTCTTGGATGTCACTGTAGGGGTGATGAGATGACCTCTGTGCTGGGTCATCCCGTGTGATCCCCTTGGCTTTGGAGACACAACACTCAGGACAAGTTTCTGATGGTGCCCACAGCCTATCTGGTCACATAATTTATTATAGTTCCCAGAGTCCAAAGACGGGACAGGAGAGCAGCTGCGAAATCAACTGGCTTCATAACCACATGCCCAGCATATTTGCTCCTTGAGACAGCGAGAGGACACGGTCTCACACTCAGAGTCTCCATCATATAGATGAGATTAAAAGGACACACCGGGTGAAGGACACCCCTCATTCCCACCACCTTCTTCTCATACTTGTGCTCCATTTCCCTTAAAAACAGGTAATTACAGCTTACCGACCCAATAGAGCCTTGGAAGCCAAAAAAACTTCACCTCCCAAAATCAGAGCCATTTTCAATGTCCTGACTTAACAGCCCAAGCGAGCCTCACCCAAGAGAGACACTGACTTCAAGAGCAGGTATGCCGCGATAAATTCACAAGGTTTTTGTGGGCGCTGAAGCTGGGGCCCCTCCCTCATGTCTTTCTCCTAGGCAAGGCCCAGTGGGCCTTCCCAGGAACTGCTCTTTGGCTCTTCAGCCGTGATCCAACGACACAATCACAAGGCAGAGCGGCTATAGGCTCTCTCCATGGCACACCTCCGTTTCAGGCCTAGCGATATCTCAATGTCTGGTGCACTAAAAGTACCAGATTCACATTTTTTTTTTGTTTTTTGCAGCTAGAACAGGTGACAATATGGACACTGTCATGTTTCTGCTCTCATGGGTCTCTCTTATGGAAGCATATGGCATACAAAAGATTGAACCATCGTGAGCCGCGTTCAAGGCAAGTCCGAACCTTTGTTCTATTATTCCAATTAGCTCTAACCCCGCTGTAGAGATCCTCAAAAACACAACTGACAGGAAAATAAGAAGACATTCCACAGCTTTTTAACTTATGAAGAGAGGGCAAAGAGAGATAGTCCTTGGTAGGTGTTTGCCTTGCTGACAGTGAACCAGGTTCTATTCCAGATACTCCGTATAGTGTCTGAGCATGGCCAGGAGTGACGCCTAAGGAATGCGTTTTGTGGGCTAAAAACAAAAATCAAGAAGTGGGGCAGGAGAGCTGGCAGAGTGGAAAGTCACTTGTTTTACCTGCTGCCAACCCCACAATGTTCACCAACATCCCATAGTAGCCCCCAACCCAACACAGTTTGTCCTTTCTGTTCCGTGAGTTCAGAGAAGCAATAGGCACCTAATACAGTTAGAATGTGGCCCACAAATAAAAAAAAAAACATCTATGGAGAGATTTAAAGTGATTTACATTTTTTTCTTTTTTGGGTCACACCAGGAAAAAGCTTAGGGGTTACTCCTGGCTCTGTGCCTAGGAATTATTCTTGTCAGTGCTTGGGGGAACATATAGAAAAGCCTTGGATCGACTCAGACCCCACCCATCACTGTTTTGGGGCTCTCAGGACTGTACCTGGCACTCTGAGGGGACCATGTGATGCTGTGACATAAACCCAGTGTCTGAGAAGACCTAGCATGTTCCTTAACACTGGGCCGTTCCTGTACCCAACTTCCATATTATTTTTCCACTGATACATCTCAACTTGTATTGGTCTCACATGAAGCACAATTCAATAATGCTTCTTGCTGTTAGTAGAAATTTAATTTTACATGTCCAATCATCATGCAACCTTTTAGGACACTTAGAATAAAGTCCTAGTTCTTCTGATTGTTCTGTCCCAAAGCCATCAAAGGTAACTCCAGTGCTACGTTGGACGGCAGGGCTGGAGCGTGGGGATCTTCCTCCGGGTCAGGCCAGAGCAGCTCATTCCCTGGGCCTATAGGCTCCTGGCCTAGGAGAGAGTGACACAAACTAGGCAGAGGTCTCAGTTCCCCCATCTGTCCCTGTCACTGTGAGCACCAGTACTGCTGTCCCACATCTGACAGTAATAGTCGGCCTCATCCTCAGCACGCACATCACTAATGGTCAGTGTGGCCGTGTCCCCAGATTTGGAGCCAGAGAAGCGGTCAGAGATACCTGATGGCCGGTTACTATTACTATAGATGACCCGCACTGGGGCCTGGCTTGGCTTTTGCTGGTACCAGTGAAAATAATCGCTCCTCAATGTTGCTTTTCCTGCAGGTGATCCTGGCCTCCCCCTCCTGGGTTCCACGGACAATGAGGGCGACTGGTGCAGTGTAGAGGAAGATACAGAGGAGAGAGGAGAGGTCAGATCATGAAAAAACTCAATTCTGAGGGATCCCTATCTGCATGACCTGTAGCAAGAGTGGGACCTCCCACCCCACCCCCACCCTCATCCTCCATCAGATGATGAACATTCTACACCAGCACCCTGCGGAGCTCAGACTCAGCTCCAGGATGGTCCTAAAGCACTTGGTCTGGGCTGCCATGAGCCTGGACCATCACCTGTGCAGTGAGCCAGGAGGCCCAGGAGCAGCGGGGTCCAGGCCATGCTGAGGGGCTGTGTCCTGGTGCCTGGGGCTGAGCTCCTCCTGGTCCCCTCTTATCCCCTCAGGGAGAGCTGCTGGCTATGCAAATCAGCCAGGTCAAGGCTGCTGCCTGGGTCTGTGGCTGCAGAAAAGGGCCCAGACCCCAGGGCCACAGGAAGGGTGGGACTGGCCCTGCTTCCCCACCTGCTGTTAAGGCTCTCTCAGGGGCTCCCCCTCAGAAGGCTCAGAGTCTGTTGTTATATGTTGTACACTCTATGTCCTTTGGGCATTGATAGATCATGTTCTCTGAAGAAATAACAGAGCATTGAAAAACGGTTGACTTAAACTGTAAATGTATTTCACTCTGATGTACTTAAAATAATATTTTTTTCTTACTTGGTCCTTCTCAGCAATGGTCTGCGGTAACTCCTGGCTCTGCGCTCAGGAATTACTCCTGATGGTGCTTGGGAGACCATATGGGGAGACCATATGGCCAGATATCGAACTTAAGTTGGACATGAGCAGGGCTAATGCCCTACCCACTGTACCTTCCACCAATCCCTGAATTTTCTTCAGTAAAGAAAATATTAAAGAATACACCCATAAGTTTAACTTATTTTGGTTAAGTATTGAGGATTGTTGACGTTACACAAAGCAAAGGGAATGAATGAAATGCTGCCTCAGCAGGATGCAGATTATTCATCAGGCTGACCTGGGATATCAGAGCCAACAGGCGTCAAGGAAGACAGTTTCCCAAGGAGAGGGTTGTGGGCAGTGACCAAGTCTGAACCGAACTAAATTATCTGGACGGTGTGCCTGAATCTGTGCCAGAGAAATAAACAAGGTCTGCCAGACCCCAGCGAGAAATGTCGGTGGAGTTAGTGCATCGGTGTCAAGGATGATTTGCCAGAGTAACCTTGTCCCGTGGGCTGCTCCCTGCACACCATGTCCCCAGACACTTTACTGGCATCCTACTGACTCTGTCCTATACCTCCCCAGATTCATTGGCTGCTCCCAATGGTGGTTTGCTGCTCTCTGCTGGCCATTCTGTGCTGCCACAGGAAATACAGGGGACATCTGAATGGGTGAGGGGAGACTCAGATGCAGGATTCACATGGTGAGTAGTGATGTAGGGGCCACAGAGAGGGAATTACCCTTTTCTCCCTTGAATCAGGACTTGTTAGGCTCAATAACGCAGAGAAACATGATATGTCCTTGCTCTCTAGATATCCCTGGCAGGGATGATTAGATGATCTGTGTGCTGGGTCGTCCTGCATGATCCGTTGCTGGGGACACGAGACTCAGGACCTGTGTCTCAGGGTGCCTGAGGCCATCTGGTCACTTAATTCATTATAATCGTCACAGTGCAAAGACGGGACAGGAGAGCAGCCGCCACCCAATACACTTCCCATCAAATCTCCCAACACGTTGGCTCCTGGGAATCAGAGTGAAAGGACACGGCCTCACTCAGAATCTCCTTCATATGAATTGTGAGTAAAATGGACACACATGGTGAGGGACATTCTCATTCCCACCTCTGTCTCCTTTGTCCTCCCTCCATTTCCCTTAAAAACAGGTCGTGCAATTTCCATGAATAGCTAGGTCTCTTCTGACCTTGTATTCCAGTTTGGCCCATGGATATCAGGTTCAGAAACTAGTCTCTGTCCTGAGAACTGTTGGTCTCATGGAGAAATAAACACATGGCCTTTCTGCAGCGCCTCTTTACTTGAACCTGACTGTGATAGCTGGAGCTTGAGCAGCCGTCCTGAGCAGCCAATAGGATTTACAAATGTCTCATAAATCACATTTTACATATTTATGTTAAGTGGGGAGAAAGCCTAATTTTTTCTTTCAATCATTGTCATTTCCTTTTAATACATTTTTACACAGTGATCTTTTACTTTCCATAATTAAGTCTAATAATATGGTAATGAGAAATAAATATGATGACCTGAGACACAGTCCCGATGATCATGTTCCTGGGGCCAGAGAGGTAGTCAGTGGGGTAGGACGGCTTGTCCTGCAAGCTGCTGACCTGACCATAGACGTCACAGCACACGTGATGCCTTGTAGTATGTGTGCCCTTTCGGGTACCCAGGCCTTAATGATCCATGAGCTCAGAGAGAGCAGTAACTTCACAGCACTGGGAAAATATATATAAGGAGCCACTGAAAAGTGAGTTTGTGGGGCCGGAGCGATAGTCCAGCGGGTAGGCCATTTGCCTTGCATGCAGCCGACCGGGTTCATTCCCCAGCATCCCATATCGTCCCCCACGCAGTGTCATCAGTGATTCCTGGACACAGAGCCAGGAGTAACCCTGAGCATCACTGGATGTGACCCCCAAAAAAGCAGAAAAAGTGAGTTTGAAAAGTGGGTGTGATACTACTCTGGTCCTACAATGTCAGGGGTACACAGGTCATTCTGGAGTGCCAGAGGCCTCCAGACTCCACTCATGTTTACTTGGCTGCCTCATGGCTGCGTTTGCCAAAATCATGGGACTATGTGATGCTGTGAAATTAAATCAGTATCTGTGTACACCTGGCACGTTCCTCAACACTGTGCAGTTTCAGCTCCACCTAACATTTTTTTTCCATTGGAAGTTTCTCATCTTAGCTGGGAATGACAGGGAGCACATTCAGCAATGGTTCTAGCCCTCACTAAGTATCCAGTCTTCAACGTTCAATAATAATGTCCCTAAGGACCCATAGAATAATGTTCTTGTTCTTGTCTCTATCTGAAAACCATTCTTGTGCCTGAGCGTCTGGAAGTTGGGGGATGCTTGAATTCCCCCATCTGGGGTTGCGGACAGAGCAGTTCATGGCTATTTCTAAAAGACTCCTGGCCTGAGGAGAGAGTGACATTGATGGGGCAGAGGTTTGTGTCTCAGTTCCCTATCTGTCCCTGTCACTGTGAGCATTACCACTGTCCCACACCTGACAGTAATAGTCGGCCTCATCCTCAGCGAGTACACCCCTAATGGTCAGCGTGGCCGTGTCCCCAGAGTTGCACCCAGAGAAGCGGTCAGGGATCCCGAAGGTCTGCTGGTACTATAATAGATGACCAGCACAGGGGCCTGGCCTGGCTTCTGCTGGTACCAGTAAACATTTTTGCTTCCAATTTTATTTTCCCTACAAGTCATCCTGGCCTCCCCACCTGGATTCACAGAAAATGAGGGCAGCTGATTCAGCTCATAGGAAGATACAGCACTTGTAAGAGAGACAAAGAGATTCGTCATGCAGAAGCTCAGTTCTGAAGTGACCCCTTCTTCATGACCATTTTGATACTGAGACTCCTCACCCGCACCCCATTCTCTGTGAGGGGAAGAGCATTCAACACCCGCACCCTGCTAAGCTCAGACTCAGCTCCAGGATGATCCAAGAGCACTGGACCTGGGGCTGCCGTGAGCCTGGACTATCACCTGTGCAGTGAGCCAGGAGGCCCAAGAGCAGCGGTGTTCCGGTCATGGTGAGGGGGCTGTGATCCTGGCACCTGGGGCTGAGCTCCTCCTGGTCTCCTCATATCCCCTCAGGGAGAGCTGCTGTCTATGCAAATCTGCCAGGTCAGGGCTGCTGCTTGGGTCCATGGCTGCAGAAAGGGCCCAGACCCCAGGGACTCAGCAAGGGACAGGACTGACCCTTCCTTCCCCCTTGCTACTTAAGGCTCTCTCAGTAATTCCCTCAGGAGTTTCAGAATCTGTTGTGATTTGTACACCCTGTGTGTGCTTTGGGCTTTAATAGATCATGTACTCAGATGAAATAACTGAATATGGAAAAGTGATTTAACTTAAACGATAAATCTTTTTCAAAAGATGTACTTACTTTTTAAAAAATTTTTGTGTCCTACTAGCAATGCTCAGAGATAACTCTTAGCTATGACTCAGGAATTACACCTTGTGGTGCTTGGGGGACCATAGGAGATGCCATATATTGAGCTCAAGTCGGCCACAAGCAAAGCAAACACCCTACCCTCTGTGCTATCGTTCCAGGCCTTTAAGAAAAGAACTGTGCTATCTTTTTTTTAAGTTTTTGTGTCCACTCATCAATGCTCAGAGATAACTCTTAGCTATGACTCAGGAATTACTCCTTGTGGTGCTTGGGGGACCATATGAGATGCCAGATATTGAACTCAAGTCGGCCACAAGCAAGGCAAACACCCTACCCTCTGTGCTATCGCTCCAGGTTCTTTAAGAAAAGAACCTTCTGCCAGACTCAATAGAAATGTAGACAGAGTTACACATCAGGGTCAAGAATGAAATGCCAGAGTAATGCGCACCTTATCCTCTGGGCTGTTCTTTGCACACCATGGCCAGACAATGTCATCCTACTGACCTTGCCTTAGACACCTCAGCAGCATGAAGTTGCTCCCCAATGGTGGGTTGCTGTCCTCTCTTAGCCCTTTTATGCTCCTGCTGGAAGTACAGAGGATGTCCATATGGGTGAGAGGAGACTCAGATGAGGGGTTCACATGGTGAGTCTGGATGTAGTGGCCACAGAGAGGGAATTAGTGTATTCCCCATTGAGACGAGTCTTGTTAGGCTCAATAACCCAGAGAAAGATGACATTATGCCCATGTTCTCTTGGACGTCACTGTAGGGGTGATGAGATGACCTCTGTGCTGGGTCATCCTGTGTGATCCCTTGGCTTTGGTGACACAACACTCAGGACAAGTTTCTGATGGTGCCTGCAGCCATCTGGTCACATAATTTATTATAGTTCCCAGAGTGCAAAAGACGGGACAGGAGAGCAGCTACGAAATCAACTGGCTTCACAGCCACATGCCCAGCATATTTGCTCCTTGAGACAGCGAGAGGACACGGTCTCACACTCAGGGTTTCCATCATATAGATGAGTGAGTAAAAGGACACACCTGGTGAGGGACACCCTCATTCCCACCACCTTCTCCTCTTACTTGTGCTTCATTTCCCTTAAAAACAGGTAATTCCTGCCCTACCGCCCCAATAGAGCCTTGGAAGCCAGGAAAACTTCACCTCCCACAATCAGAGCCATTTTCAATGTCCTGACTTAACAGCCCAAGCGAGCCTTACCCAAGAGAGAAACTGACTTCAAGTGCAGGTATGCTGGTCGCTGGAGCTAAATTCACAAGGATTTTGTGGCACTGGAGCTGGGGCCCCTCCCCACCCTCTCTCCCCTAGGCAAGGCCCAGTGGCCTGTCCAGGAACTGCTCTTTGGCTGTTCAGCCATGATCCAACGACACAGTCACAAGGCAGAGAGGCTATGGGCTCTCTCCATGGCACACCGCCATTTCAGGCCTAGCGATATCTCAATATCTGGTGCACTAATGTACCAGGTTTACATTTTTTTTTGTTTTGCAGCTAGAACAGGTGACAATGTGGACACTGATATGTTTCTGCTCTCATGGGTCTCTCTTACGGAAGCATATGGTATGCAAAAGATTGAATCATCGTGAGCCGCATTCAAGGCAAGTTCCAAACCTTTGTACTATTGCTCCAATTGGCTCTAACTGCACTGTAGAGATCCTCAAAAACACAATTGTCAGAAAAATGAGAAGACACTTCCACAGCTTTTTAACTTATGAAGAGAGGGCAAAGAGAGATAGTCATTGGTAGGTGTTTGCCTTGCATACAGTAAACTAGGTTCTATCCCAGATAACCCATATAGTGCCTGAGCATGGCCCCCGGGGTGAACCCTGAGGGATGCGTTGTGTAGGCAAAAAAAAAAAAAAAAAAAAAAAAAGATGTGGGGCAGAGGAGCTGGTAGAGAGGGAAAGTGACTTGTTTTACCTGTTGCCAACCCCAAAATGATCACCAACATCCCATAGTACCCCCCCAACCCAAAACGGTTTGTCCTTTCTGTTCCGTGAGCTCAGAGAAGCAATAGGCACCTAGTACAGTTAGAATGTGGCCCACAAATTAAAAAAAAAATCTATGGAGAGATTTAAAGTGGTTTACATGTTTTTCTTTTTTGGGTCACACCCGGAAACGCTTAGGGGTTACTCCTGGCTATGTGCTCAGGAATTATTCCTGGTAGTGCTTGGGGAACATATAGAAAAGCCATGGATTTACTCTGGTCTCAGCCTCAGGGATACTCAGGTCACTCTTGACTTAGAAGAGGCGGAAGTGGTGATGGCGGCTCTTTGTGTTAATTCATGATTCTAGCATCTTCAGTATATTCAAAATGAAAATATTGAATAATAGATCACACTTGCCACCATTTTCGCTGTTCAGATGCTGGGAAAAGGCCTCACGACCAGATTAACAGAGCAAAACCAGTTCGAGCCCAGGTAGGCGGCTCCCAGAAGCGGGAATCACTAGGAATTCATCAGTTGGAATCGGGGTCGCCCTTTTCCCCCCTCCATTTTGTGGAGCCTGGTGGCCCCGCCCAGGGCTGCCCGGGGGCCAGCATGCAGAGTCTCACAAGCAGCTGGGGAGGTTGTAACTCCGGCTCGCGCGGCCCAGCTGACTATGGAGCCCCCAAAGGAGGGCAGATGGGTTTTGGGAGTGGGCCCGTCGTCTCTGGGGGGTCCCGGAAGCAGCCGGATGAGACTCGCCCATCACACTAGCCACCATTTTCGCTGTCCGGACACTGGGAAACTGCCTCCACGACCAGAGTAACAGAGCAAAACCAGTTCGAGCCCAGGTCGCACGCGTCGCCAAGTGGCCCACGCCGGTCCACTAAAATAGTGAAACAGTAATGTCTTTTATTTATTTATTTTTAAATATTTTATTACACCGCCATGTGATATACAATTACAAAGATGTTCATGTTTGGGTTTCCGTCATACAGTGTTCCAGCACCCATCCCTCCACCAGTGCCCATTTCCCACCACCAATGTACCCACTTCCCTCCCCCTCCCCTAGCCTGCCTCTATGGCAAGTTCTTTATCTCTTCTCTCTCTCTCTTTCTCTCTTCTCTTACACATTGTGGATTGCAATACATACATTTAGAGATCATCATGTATATCTTTTTTCCTATATTCAATGCTCAGTTCTAGGGTGGTATTATCACTTTTGACAAATATTAGCACACTGTTCCCTTCTCTGTCTTACCTAACCACTGATTCCCACATGTTTGTGGTAGATTCCACCTTTTTTTTTTTAATTGAAAGATGCTCATGTAGAGCTTTTGGTTCTACAGTGTTCCAACACGCACCCTCCGCCCAAACCCATCTCCCATCACCAATGTCCCCACATCCCTCCCCCTCCCGCACCCTCAACCACTTGGCGGGTTCTGTATGTCATTTCTTTCCTCTTTATATCTCCTTCCCAACAAACTTTCCTGCTCTTCGTGGAATGCAGTGCATTAAAAGACATTACTGTTTCACTATTTTTAGTGGGCCGCGCGGCCACTTGCGGCCGCGTGACCTGGGCTCGAACTGGCTTTGCTCTGTTGATCTGGTCGTGAGGGCAGTTTCGCAGCGTCTGGACAGCAAAAATGGTGGCTAGTGTGATGGGGCGAGTCTCATCCGGCTGCTTCTGGGACCCCCAGAGGCGACGGGCCCCACTCCCAAAACCCATCTGCCCTCCTCGGGGTTCCATGGTCAGCTAGGCCCTGCGCGAGCCAAGCGCCATCCTCCCCAGCCGTCCGTGAGGCCCTGTATGCTGGCCCGTGGGCGGCTCCCGGGCAGGGCCACCAGGCTCGACAAGATGGAGGGGGAAGGGACGACTACCCCTCCGTCTGGCGACTTCCCAGTGATTCCCGCCTCTTGGAGCCGCCTACCTGGGCTCGAACTGGTTTTGCTCTGTTGATCTGGTCGTGAGGCAGTTTCGCAGCGTCCGGACAGCAAAAATGGTGGCTAGTGTGATGGGCGGAGTCTCATCTGGCTGCTTCCGAGACCCCCAGAGGCGATGGGCCCACTCTCAAAACCCATCTGCCCTCCTCGGGGTTCCATGGTCAGCAAAGGCCCGGCGCGAGCCCCGAGCGCCAGCCTCCCCAGCCTTCTGTGAGGCCCTGTATGCTGCAGTAATGTCTTTTAATGCACTGCATTCCATGAAGAGCAGGAAAGTTTGGTGGGAAGGAGATATAAAGAGGAACGAAATGACATACAGAATCCGCCAAGTAGTTGAGGTGCGGGAGGGGAGGGAGGAGGTAGGGACATTGGTGATGGGAGGTTGGTTTTGGGTGGAGGGGATGCGTGTTGGAACACTGTAGAACCAAAACTCTACATGAGCATCTTTCAATTGTATGTCTAAAAAAAAAAAAGAAAATATTGAATAATAAAGAAGCTCAGACTCAGAGTTGGAAAGTAGAGAAGTTTAGTAGAAAGTAGAAGAGGAAAGAAAAGAACCTAAACAAGGGGGGAGGAACTTATTATAGGATTAAGTTAAACTATGACTCTTTTTGAGGTTCTGTAGGAAATCTGGGTCTCGGTACTACAGGGAATGCAGGAATTTAAAGAGAGGGTTTTGCTGCAGCCTGTTTTAATAAACATTGGGCTATGGGTAAATGTTACAAATGGTGCAAGGGTCTAAGAGATATTTGTCTGGCAATTTTTTAGGCATATCCATTATCTTAGCTAAGCCCTGGGACAGATTTTTATGATGAAATATTGTTAATTCCCTCTATCAGAAAAAGCCTGTAATTTTGTGAGAAGTCAAAAAGAAAGAATGTCCAGCCAAACAGGACTGCTCACAGCAGCTGGTGAGGGTAAACTGAGTCTTATTCTTTCATTACGGGCTGTGGAGGTCTCAGACCCCACCCATCACTGTTTTGGGGCTCTCAGGACTGCACCTGGCACTCTCAGGGGACCATGTGATGCTGTGACATAAACCCAGTGTCTGAGAAGACGTGACATGTTCCTTAACACTGGGCCATTCCTGTACCCAACTGCCATATTATTTTTCCACTGATACATCTCGACTTGTATTGGTCTCACATGAAGCACAATTCAATAATGTTTCTAGCTGATAGTAGAAATTTAATTTTACATGTCAAATCATCATGCGACCTCCATTGGACACAAAGAATAAAGTCCTTGTTCTTCTGATTGCTCTGTCCCAAAGCCATCCCGGTAACTCCAGTGCAAGGTTGGACGGGAGGGCTGGAGCATGGGGATCTTCCTCTGGGTCAGGCCAAAGCAGCTCATTCCTGGGCCTATATGGCTCCTGGCCTAGGAGAGAGTGACACAAACTGGGCAGAGGTTTAGGTCTCAGTTCCCCATCTGTCCCTATCACTGTGAGCTTTATTACTGCTGTCCCACATTTGACAGTAATAGTCGGCCTCATCCTCACGCGCACATCACTAATGGTCAGTGTGGCCGTGTCCCCAGATTTGGAGCCAGAGAAGCGGTCAGGGATCCCTGATGGCGGTCGCTATTATCATAGATGACCAGCCTTGGGGCCTGGCTTGGCTTCTGCTGGAACCAGTGAAAATAATTGCTTGCAATGTTGTCTTTCCTACAGGTGATTCTGGCCTCCCCTCCTGGGTTCCACGGACAATGAGGGCGGCTGGTGCAGTGCAGAGGAAGAGACAGAACCTGCAGGAGAGAGGAGAGGTCAGATCATGAGGACACTCAATTCTGAGGGACCCCTATCTGCATGACCTATAGCAAGAGTGGGACCTCCCACCCGACCCCCTACCCTCATCCTCCATCAGGTGATGAGCATTCTACACCAGCACCCTGTGGAGCTCAGACTCAGCTCCAGGATGGTCCCCAAGCACTTGGTCTGGGCTGCCATGAGCCTGGACTCTCACCTGTGCAGTGAGCCAGAAAGCCTAGGAGCAGTGGGGTCCAGGCCATGCTGAGGGCTGTGATCCTGGCGCCTGTGGCTGAGCTCCTCCTGGTCCCCTCTTATCCCCTCAGGGAGAGCTGCTGACTATGCAAATCAGCCAGGTCAGGGCTGCTGCTTGGGTCTGTGGCTGCAGAACAGGGTTTAGAACCAAGGGCCACAGGAAGGGGCGAGGCTGGCCGTGCATCCCCACCTGCTGTTGAGGCTCCCTCAGGGGCTTCTCTCAGGCATCTCAGAGTCTGTTGTGATATGTTGTACACTCTGTGTGCTTTGGTCATTGATAGATCATGTTCTCTGAAGAAATAACAGAGCATTGAAAAACGGTTGACTTAAACTGTAAATGTCTTTCACTCTGATGTACTTAAAATAATTTTTTTTTTCCTTATTTGGTCCTTCTGATCAATGGCCTCTGGTAACTCCTTGCTCTGCACTCAGGAATTACTCCTGATGGTGCTTGGGGACCATATAAGAGGGACCATATGGCCAGATATCGAACTCAAGTAGGACACGAGCAGGGCTAATGCCCTACCCACTGTACCTTCTCACCAGTCCCTGAATTTTCTTCAGTAGAGAAAATATTAAATAATAGACCCATATGTTTAAGTGATTTTGGTTAAGAATTGAGGATTGTTGACGTTACACAAAGCAAAGGGAATGAATGAAATGCTGCCTCAGCAGGATGCAGATTATTCATAAGGTCGGACCTGGGATATCAGAGCCAACAGGCGTCAAGGAAGACAGCTTCCCAAGGAGAGGGTTGTGGGCAGTGACCATGTCTGAACAGAACTAAGTTGTCTGGACGGTGTGCCTGAATCTGTGCCAGAGAAATAAACAAGGTCTGCCAAACCCCGGCTAGAAATGTCGGTTGGAGTTAGTGCATCGGTGTCAAGGATGATTTGCCAGAGTAACCTTGTCCTGTGGGCTGCTCCCTGCACACCATGTCCCCAGACACCGGCATCCTACTGACTCTGTCCTATACCTCCCCAGATTCAGTAGCTGCTCCCAATGGTGGTTTGCTGCCCTCTGCTGGTTATTCTGTGCTGCCACAGGAAGTACAGGGGACATCTGAATGGGTGAGGGGTGACTGAGATGCAGCGTTCACATGGTGAGTAGGGGCCACAGAGAGGGAATTACCCTTTTCTCCCTTGAATCAGGGCTTGTTATGCTCAATAACGCAGAGAAACATGATATATTCTTGCTCTCTAGATATCACTGGCAGGGGTGATGAGATGATCTGTGTGCTGGGTCGTCCTGCATGATCTGTTTGCACTGGGGACACGGAACTCAGGACCTGCGTCTGAGGGTGCCTGAGGCCATCTGGTTACGTAATTCATTTTAATCGTCACAGTGCAAAGATGGGACAGGAGAGCAGCCGCCACCCAACACACTTCCCATCAAATCTCCCAACACGTTTGCTCCTGGGAATCCAGCGTGAGAGGACACGGCCTCACTCAGAATCTCTCCTTCATATGAATGGTAAGTAAAATTGACACACACGGTGAGGGACACCCTCATTCCGCCACCCTCTCCTCATGTCCTCCCTCCATTTCCCTTAAAAACAGGTCATGCGGCCTCAGGTAGCCTCCCTGGGGTGTTCGGCTCGCCCGGCAGGCACCTGGGGTCATGGGAGAGCCCCAGGTCTCAGCAGCAGGTGGAACTACAACCCCCAGAAGTCCGAGCCGAAGTGGAAGTAAACGGTCATTTTGAACTCTCACACCAGTCTGTCTCTGTCTCAGGTAGCCTTGCTGGAGTGTGCGGCTGTCCGGGAGGGTGCCTGAGGTCGTGGTAGAGCCCCAGGTCTCAGCAGAAGGTTGAACTACACAACCCCCAGAAGTCCGAGCGGAACCGGAAGTAAATGGTCATTTTGAAGTCTCACACCAGCCTGACTCCGCCTCAGGTAGCCTCCCTGGGGTGTACGACTGGCCTGGAGGGCGGCCACTAACGCAGCTGCTTATTAATACAAAAACTAGGAAATTCAACACCAAGGGAAGGTAATACCCTCAAGGAAAAAGAAACAGTACACTAGAGGAATCTATACCTAAACACTGCAACACCATGGGGGAACAACGCAGATCCCCAGCTCGAAGAACAGATGAAGGAATCGACCCTGAAGACTCAAAAAAGAATACAGATGTGCAAGATCTCTCTGACAATGAAATTAGAGGAGAAATTGGTAGGATGTTTAAGGGGCCCCTCAAAAAAATTGTGCAGATGTCCAATAAAATACAGGAGAACATAAACGAACAATAAACTATGGGAGGAAATGAGAGCAGAAATGAGAACCATGCAAATAGAAATATCTTCGCTTAAAAACTCAGTAGACGAAATGAAAAACACAATCAGGGCTCTCCACAGTAGGATGACGGCCGCGGAAGAGAGAACCAGTGAGACTGAAGATGAGCTGCAGAAAGCACTTAGAGAACTACATGAGATGGAAAAAGACCAGAAAATGGATCAGCAAGGGAACAGAGAACAATGGGATGAAGCCAAGCGGAACAACATAAGAATCATAGGAGTCCCAGAGGGACAGGAAAGTAACCCCAAGGAAATTAAAACAGTTAAAAACATCCTGGCTGAAAAGTTCCCCGAGTTAAAGGACGAAGGCATCCAGATCCAAGAAGCCCGACGTGTACCAGCAAGAAGAGGCCCCAATAGAAAGACCCCAAGATACATCCTAGTCAAAGTAACGGATGCCATAGACAGAGACATAATTATTCAGGCAGCAAGATCAAAGAAGGAAATTGTATACAAAGTAGCATCCATTCGACTTTCAGCAGACTTCTCAGAAGACACCCTCCAAGCTCAAAGGCAGTGTGGGATATAGTAAAAAAACTTTATGAAATGAATGCCTCAGCAAGAATTCTTTATCCGGCTAAACTCTCACTCAGATTTGAAGGACAGATATACAACTTCTTGGATAAACAACAGCTTAGGAACTTTGTAAAATCAAAACCAACCTTGAAAGAAGGACTGAAAGATCTATTATAAGACGAGACATAACCCAAAAGAACAACCAACCTATATTGAAAGATGGCACAAAATCCCATGACAATAATCTCTCTCAATGTCAATGGTCTAAATGCACCAGTTAAGAGACACAGTGTGGCAAAATGGACCGAAAAATTGAATCCGACATTCTGCTGCCTTCAAGAAACACACCTGAACAATCGGAGCAAAGACAGGCTCAAAATAAAAGGCTGGAAAACAATCCTTCACTCAAACAACCCATCCAAAAAGGCTGGGGTAGCCATACTGGTATCTGACAACATAGACTTCAGGCTGAAGAAGGTCAGAAGGGACAGTGAAGGTCACTTCTTAATAGTCAAGGGATGCATATATCAGGAAGAAATCACGCTATTAAACATATATGCACCCAAGGAGGGGCCAGCAAAATACCTAAAACAACTACTAATAAACTTCAAAGAAGACATTGACAGCAACACAATTGTAGTTGGGGACTTCAACACTGCTCTATCAACCCTGGATAGATCAACAAGATTGAAACTTACCAAGGAAATACTGGCCCTAAAAGAGGAGATGGAAGAAAGAGGGCTGGTAGACATATACAGGACATTTCATCCCCAAAAAGCTGAATACACTTTCTTTTCCAGTGCACATGGAACATACTCCAAAATAGATCACATGCTGAGCCATAAATCATACCTCCAGGGCTGGAGCGATAGCCCAGCGGGTAGGGCGTTGTTGCACGCCTGTGCCGCAGCCGGGCCGGACCATCCCATATGGTCCCCTGAGCACCGCCAGGAGTAATTCCTGAGTGCAGAGCCAGGAGTAACCCCTGAGCATCGCCAGGTGTGACCCAAAAAAGCAAAAAAAAAAAATCATACCTCCATAAAATCAAGAAGATAGAAATTGTGCCAACTATTTTTTTCAGACCATGATGCACTGAAAATAGAAGTTAATTCTACACAAAAACGGGAGACCAATACCAAGTACCTGGAAAATAAGCAGCTCACTGCTGAACAACCAGCAAGTCATAAAAGAAATCAAAGAGGAAATCCAAAGATTCCTGGAAACAAATGAGACTGAAGACACGAATTACCAGAGCTTGTGGGATACAGCGAAAAGAAGTGTTAAGAGGCAAGTTCATAGTTCTTCAAGCAATCATCAGAAAAGAAGAAAAGGCCATCATAAACAGTCTGACTTCACAACTTAAGATCTTAGAGAGTGATCAACAAAAGGAGCCCAACCCAAGCAGAAAGAAAGAAATCATAAAACTTAGAGCAGAAATCAATGAGATGGAATGTCAAAAAACAATTCAGAAGATCAACGAAACCAAAAGCTGGTTCTTTGAAAAAAATAAACAAGATTGACAAACCACTTGCAAGACTTGTAAGAAAAGGAAAAGAGAGAATCCAAATAAATAGAATCAGAAATGAAAACGGGGACATCACAACAGAAACCACAGAAGTTCAAAAGATCATCAGAGATTACTATGAGAGCCTGTATGCCACGAAACAAGAGAACCTAGAAGAAATGGACAAATTCCTGAATTCCTATAGCTTCCCAAGTCTGCAACAAGAAGATTGGGAATACCTCAACAAACCTATCTCCATCGAGGAAATAGAATCGGTAATCAAAAGTCTCCCCAAACACAAAAGCCCAAGTCCCGATGGATTCACCAGTGAATTCTACAAAACCTTTAAAGAGGACCCACTCCTAATTCTTTTTTAAGCTCTTCCAGCAAATTGAAGAAACAGAAACACTCCCAAATAGCTTTTACGAGGCACAAATCACCCTGATACCCAAAGTGGACAAAGATGTCACAAAAAAGGAAAAAACTGCAGACCAATCTCCCTGATGAATACAGATGCTAAGATCTTCAACAAAATACTAGCAAATAGAATCCAAAGAGTCATCAAAAAGATTGTACACCATGACCAAGTGGGATTCATCCCGGGAATGCAAGAATGGTTCAACATCCGCAAGTCAATCAACATAATACATCATATCAACAAAAAGAAAAAGAAAAACCATATGATCATATCAATAGATGCAGAGAAGGCATTTGACAAGATTCAACACCCGTTCATGATAAAAGCTCTCTGTAAATGGGGATTGAAGGAACCTTCCTCAAGATAATCCAGGCCATCTACTACAAGCCCATAGCAAGCATCATTCTCAATGGGGAAAAAGTGAAAGCCTTCCCCTTAAGATCAGGGACAAGACAAGGCTTCCCAATCTCACCACTTCTACTCAATATAGTACTGGAAGAACTTGCCATAGCAATCAGGGAAGAAAAAGACATTAAGGGAATCTGGATAGGAAGGGAAGAAGCCAAGTTATCACTATTTGCAGATGACATGATATTATACCTGGAAAACCGAAACTCTCTACAAAGAGGCTCCTAGAAATAATAAAAATCCTATAGCAGAGTAGCAGGGTACAAAATCAATACCCAAATGTCAATGGTCTTCCTATATGCAAACAGCGAAAGAGAAGAAAGGGACATTAAAGAAACGATCCCATTCACAATTGCGCTGCAGAAAATCAAATACCTAGGAATCAGTTTGACAACGAATGTAAAGGATCTCTACAAAGAAAACTACAAAACGTTACTTCAGGAAATAAAAGAAGACCTGAAGAAATGGAGACACATTCCCTGCTCATGGATTGGAAGGATTAACATTATCAAAATGGTAATACTCCCTAGAGCTTTATACAGATTCAATGCAGTCCCTATAAAGATACCCATGATGTTCTTCAAAGAAATTGAACAAACACTCCTGAAATTTGTATGGAATAATAAAACCCCCACGAATAGCTAAAGCAATCCTTGGGAAAAAGAAGATGGGAGGTATCACTTTCCCCAAACTCAAGCTCTACTACAGAGTAGTTGTAATTAAGACAGTGTGGTATTGGTATAGAGACAGACCCATAGACCTATGGAATATAACTGAGTATCCTGAAACACACTCTCAAATATACAACCACTTAATGTTCGATAAAGGAGCAAAAAAATATTAAGTGGAGCAAAGAAAGCCTCTTCAACAAATGGTGCTGGAAAAACTGGGCAGCTACATGTAAAAAATGAACTTTGACCTCCTTCTAATGCCATGCACAAAAGTCAGATCAAAATGGATTCTAGGTCTCTACATCAGAGATGAATCTATAAGGCACATCGAAGAAAACATAGGAGAAACGCTCTATGACATCGAAACGAAAAGTATCTTTAAAGACGACACACCACTGACCAAGCAAATGGAAGCAAAGATAAACTAAACGGATTATATCAAATTGAAAAGCTTCTGCACCTCAAAAGAAATGGTAACCAAGATACAAAGACAATCCACAGAGTGGGAAAGGATATTCACCCAATACCCATCTGACAAGGGGTTAATATCCAGGATATATCAGGCACTGGTAGCACTCCACAAGAAAAAACAGCCAACCCCATCAAAAAAATGGGGGAGAAGAAATGAACAGAGGCTTCCAAAAGAAGAAATTTGAATGGCCAAAAGGCATATGAAAAAGTGCTCTTCATCTTTAATCATCAGGGGGATGCAAATCAAAACAACAATGAGGTACCATCTCGCACCACAGAGACTGGCACACATCCAAAACAGCAAGAACAACCAGTGCTGGCGTGGATGTGGGGAAAAAGGGACTCTCATTCACTGTTGGTGGGAGTGCCGACTGGTCCAGCCCTTTTGGAAAACAATATAGGCATTCCTCTGAAAACTAGATATTGAGCTCCCATTTGATCCAGCAATAGCACTCCTGGGAATATACCCGAGAGACCGAAAAACACATAGCAGAAACACTATCTGTACTTCTTTATTCATCTCTGCGCTATTCACTATAGCTAGAATCTGGAAACAACCTAAATGCTCGAGAACAGACAACTGGCTAAAGAAACTGTGGTTCATCTACACTATGGAATACTATGCGGCTGTCAGAAAAGATGAAATTATGAAATTTACCTGCAAAAAGGATGGACATGGAGACTATCATGCTGAGTGAAATTAGTCAGAAGAAAAAGGACAGATATAGAATGACTGCATTCATTAATAGGATATAAATAGATACCAGTGTTTTACTAAATATGGGAAATGGTAATGGCAGATTAAAACTCACCATTGAATGTACACAAAGAGACTTAAGTGATAAACTCTAAATATCTGCAGGGCTAGCCACAGTGTGTAAAATAAGAGGGAGAGAGATGCAGAGACAGAGAGAGAGACAGAGAGAGAAAGAGAGGAAACTGGGGTACCTGCTATTAAGGCAGTCTGCGGGTGGGCAGGAGGGGGGTGGGGTACATTGGTGGTGGAAATGGGGCACTGGTGGAGGGATGGGTGCTGGTATAATGTATTACCAAGAACCAGTTATGAACACCTTTGTAATTGTGTTTCATGGTGGTATAATAAAAAATTAAAAAAAA
>JAJIBD010002371.1:0-33688 GCA_021461705.1 Cryptotis parvus
CTTTATTTATTTATTTGTTTGTTTGTTTGCTTTTTGGGTCACACCCAGCAATGCTCAGGGGTTTCTCCTGGCTCTGCACTCAGGGAATTACTCCTGGCGGTGCTCAGGGGACCATATGGGATGCCAGGGATTGAACCCGGGCCGGCATGGGCCCGGCGTGCAAGGCAAATACCCTACCCGCTGGGCTATCGCTCCGGCCCCTTATTTTTGTTTTCTTTTCCTTTTTTTTTCCATTCCCCCTCTTTTGGGTCACACCTAGCAGTACTCCGAGCTTACTCCTGGCTCTGTGTTCAGGGATCATTCCTGGCAGTGCCCAGGGGACCATAGGGAGTGCCAGAGATAGAATCCAGGTCTGTCGGCTGCAAGTCAAGTCCTCTATCCATTGTACTGTATTTCTTTTCCCTTGTTTTCTTTTTCTTTAAAATTTTGGTTTTTTTTTTTTTGGGGGTGTCACACCCAGCATTTCTCAGGGATCACTCCTGACTCAGCAGTCAGGAATTACTCCTGGCGGTGCTTGGGGAACCATATGAGATGCCGGGATCAAATCCATGTCAGATGCGTGCAAGGCAAATGCCCTCTCCACTATACTGTATCTCTTGTCCCTTGCTTTCTTTTTCTTTAAATATTTTGTTATTGAGGTAACCTCATTACAATAGTTAATGTTAATGCATTTGATGATGTACAGTTACAGCAGCTCGGCCGGCACCAGCCTGCCCCAGGCCTTGGGTGCTGTCCTTAGTCTCCCAGTCAGCCTCTCCCTTCCCCATCCATCATCGTCCTCCCCCACAATTCAGCAGCCTCAGTTTTGTTGGTAAAGTCCAAAGGTTTGTTTCTATTGAATACTGTCCATTCCCTTGCTTTGATCCCTGGCACCTCATGTTTCCCCCAAACCCATCAGGAGAGATCCTTGAGTGGAGAGCCAGGAGGGAAGCCCTGAGCACAGGCAGGTGCAGCCCCAAAAACCAAAAATAAAAATGATTTTCACAAGGACCACGTATGAGTGACATCATGTGGTATTTGTCTTTTCTTTCTGGTACACTTTGCTTAACATGAAGTGTCTTCTTAAAGAACACAGCATGAATATGCATGTAAATATGATTAATGATAATGTAAATCCCAGTACCTCCATAAAAATGGTTCAGAGGAAAAATCCGTCATAAGCCAAGAAAGAACCACTGCAAGCAAAAGTGAAAGATGTCACTGTACTTGACATTTTGTCATTTTTATTTTGCCGCCACACATGGCAGTACTTCGTTCTTACTCCTGGCAGGGCTTGGGGGAACATATGGGGTGCTAGGGATTGAACCCAGGTCAGCCTCGTGCAAGGCCAGCATGTTACCCACTGTACCTTATCTCCTTTATTTTGTTTGGCTTTGTTCTTTTTGGGTTACTCCTGGCTCTGCACGCAGAAATTACCCCTGGATGCCGGGGATTGAACCCGGGTCAGCCATGTGCAAGGCAAATGCCCTAACCACCATGCTATCGACCAGACCTCTTGGCCCCTGTAATTTGGGGCATCACATACAGTGCTGCTCCCATACTCTGCTTCAAGGGGTTCTCTGGTAGTACTGGGGGGAGGGCAGCTGACCCCTGACTCCAGGCCTCCTGCACGCCAAACGTACACTTAGCCCATTGAGCTGTCTGCAGCCCCTATCAATGCACTTTGAAGCCAAGGTAAAAGCTGCTTTTTTTTTTTTTTTTTTTTTTTTTGCTTTTTGGGTCACACCTGGCAATGCTCAGGGGTTACTCCTGGCTCTGCACTCAGGAATTACTCCTGGCGGTGCTCGGGGGACCATATGGGACGCGGGGATCGAACCCGGGCCGGCACAGGCCGGCTGCGTGCAAGGCAAATGCCCTACTCGCTGGGCTATCGCTCCGGCCCCCCAAGGTAAAAGCTGCTTAACTGTGACAGGAGGTGATGAGTGTTTCCATGAGTGGGACTTGCTCCAAGCCGCACTCCTCAGGCAAGATTACTCAGGTGTGACTGATGGATCCCGTGAGGACAGTCACCACAGGTGCCGGGGGTGGCCCTGATCCATTCTGCTTATCTAACACAAGCCTGGATGTAAACGACACAGATACGGCTGAAACACAAAGCAAAGAAAAATTCATGTCGGAGGAATCAGAGCAGAAGTAAAAGCTTATTTTTTCTTACTGATCATCCTCTACACTTTTTACTTGGTAACTAGGGTTGACAATTTGGGGTGAGTTTTGCAAGTCTGTTTTGGGATATATCTTTGGGATACAAATACAAAGAGAACCAACTATGTTCTTGATACTGTGTTAGGGTTCTAGGTTTTTTTTTTTTTTTGAGGGGGACCGTACCTAGCAATGCTCAGATTTCATTCCTGATGGTGCACAGGGGACCATGTGGGATGCTGGGGATCAAACCTGGGTTGGCCACATGCAAGGCAAGTGCCTACCTGCTTTGCTATCACTCCAGTCCTTTTTGTTTTGCCATACTTGGTGATATTCAGGGCTTACTCCTGGTTCTGTGCTTAGTAGTGGGGATCACCCCTAGTGGGGTCTGAGGACTGTGTATGGTGCCAGAAATTGAACCATGGTTGACTGCATGCAGGGCAAGCAGCTTTCCAACCATGTTATTTATGACTTTCTGCTTTTTTTTGTTTTGGGATCATACCTGGCAATACTGAGATGTTACTCCTGGTTGCATTCAGAAATCACTCCTGGCGGTGCCTGGGGAACTATATGGGATGCCTGGATTGAATCTGGGTCAGCAGCATGCAGGGCAAACACCCTCCCGCTGCACTATAGTTCTGGCCCCAGACTTTGTTTTTTCTTTGGGTGGGTGGGTGGGTGGGTGGGTAGGTGGGGTGGGGGGTTGGGAGCCACAACCGGCAAGGCTCAGAGGTTATTCCTGTCTCTGCACTCAGAAGTTACTCATAGTGGTGTTCAGGGAACTATATGGGATACAGTTGATCTAACCTGGGTCAGCCACGTGCAAGACAAATGCTTTACCCATTGTACTATTTCTCTGGGCCTATGGCCCCTTGTTTTTTTTGCTTCTGCTTTGTTTGAGGGGTTGCCTACAGCCAGCAGTGCTAAGAACTTGGCTTACTCCTGACTCTGTTCCTGGCGGGCTTAGGGGTCCATATGTGGTGCTGGGGATCAAACATGGATTGATTATCTTTCCGCAAGGCAAGCACTCCACCCACTGTGCTGTTTTGTTTTTTGTTATTTTGCTTATTTTGGGTCACACCTGGCGACACTCAGGGGTTACTCCTGGCTCTTTGCTCAGGAATTACTCCTGGCGGTGCTCAGGGGACCATATGGGATGCCAGGGATCGAACCTGGCTCAGCCTCATGCAAAGCAAACGCCCTACCCGCTGGACTATCGCTCTGCCCCCCACTGTGCTGTTACTCTGCCTCAAAGGGTCCTCTTTTATTTGTGGGGAAGAGGTAAATCTACCAGGTAGTGTTTAGGGGTTCTGTGCTAGTGATTCATGTCAGGGCCTGAAATCGCTGCTGCTCAGGCCCTGCTGTGCTGGAGATCCCCAGCTCCCAGCTAGTATTGCCCTTAGCCCTGGCCAGGCGACCATGTGGTGCTGTCAGAGTTGGCTGCGTATTAGGCAAGATGTAGTATCTTCCGCTATCTCTCTGACCCCTGACTCTTTTCATTTCTTTATTTTTTTTATGTCGCTGCCTCCAATTTTAGTTTTGTGGTTATCGTGATTACATCATACTTTTATATCTAAAAAATTCCATTTGAGCTGATACTGACTTCCTAATAACTTTGACTATATCCCCTTTGCCCTCTCTCCTGCCCAACATCTTATCTTTCTGTTATTGTTTCATATCGCTTTTGTTTTGTTTTTGGTTACATATTAATATTTATTCCCTTGCTCAATTTTTTTTGGGGGCATCACACCTAGCATTGCTCAGGGGTTACTCCTGGCTCTGTATTCAGGAATTATTCCTGGCAGTGTTTGGGGGACCATATGGGATGTCGGTGATCGAACCCGGTCAGCGACATGCAAGTCAAACGCCCTCCCACTGAACTATTGCTCCAACCCCCTGCTCAAGATTTATAAATCATTTGCATCTTTCATATAGAATTTCTTTCAGCATTTCTTGTAGTACACGTCTGGAGGTAAGATATTCACTTTCATTAGTCTGAAAAAGCCTTTATTTCTTTTTTGGGGAGGGTGGGGGGACACACCTGGCAGTGCTCAGGGCTTACTCCTGGTTCTGCACTCAGAGATCACTCTGGAGGACTCGGGACCATATGGAGCACTGAGGATTGACCCAGGTTGGCTGTGCAAGGTAAATGCCCTAAAACTGGAATATCTCCCCAGCCCCCTTCATTAATTTGAGTGATCATTTGTTTCTGAGTGAAATATCTCAAATGGCGTTTCCATGTACTTGTAGTGTGAATATGCTGTTCCGTTCTTGACAGGCTCTGGCCTGTAGGATTTTTGCTGAGATGAAAGCTTGATAGAAGTGACTTTGTAAGTTGTTTTTCTTTTTCCCCAGCAGGTTTCAATTTTTTCTTTATTATCTTTTGATAATTTTTCAATATTATGTAAGGTCTTTTGGGTTAAACCATGTAATGTTCTGTCTGCTGCCTGGATGTCTGATTAGTTCTAGGTTTGGGGAGTTTTCTAGTATTCATTTGAATTGCTCTCTGCTTTCTTTCCCATCCCCTTTTAACACTCTTCTAACTTTGATGTCTAATTCCTTCTTGTGGAAATTGATATTTGTTGTGGACCATTGTTATTTCTTCTTTGTCTTTTCTCTTGTTCCATTTGAATCATTGCAGTAAATTTATCTTTAATCCCTGATATCTTTTTTGTTCTGAAGTAAGATGGCGTCTTCCTGTTATGCTTTCCAGCTAGAATGAATTTCATTCACTGTGTTTACACCTATATTTGTTTGAACTTCTTTTTCTTTTTCTTTCTTCTCTTTTTTGGGTCACACCCGGCAATGCTCAGGGGTTACTCCTGTCTCTTCGCTCAGGAATTACTTGTGGGGTGCTTGGGGAACCATATGGGATGCGGGGATAGAACCCACGTTGACTGTGTGCAAGATGAATGTCCTACCTGCTGTGCTATCGCTCCTGCTCCATCCTTTTTTTTTTAACTTTTGAGTCACTCCTAGCAGTGTTCAGTGGACCATATGGGATCTGAGTTGGCCGAGTGCAAGGCAAATGCCCTCCCCGCTGTACTATCACTCCAGCTACTTGGCACAGTATCGACCTTACATCTTACTAGCACACCCGTGGGAAATGATCCTGGCCAACCTGATTTCACAGGGAGCTGTGGAACCCAGGCTGGAGCCAGGAGTCGTTTTCCACCAGAAGAGAAAGTCAGTCCTAGAGCCTCCCCAGGCTTTTCCAGGTCCGTTGCCCTACCTCACATAAAAGGATTTCAGGAAGAGAGGAATAGTGGAGTAAGAATAGTAAGAATTCCTTCCTCTTTCCCTCCCTTTGCCAAGTAAACAAAGGGAGGGAAAGAGACAATAAAGCTGCATCCCAAGAGAGAACGGGGTACAGCAGAGTACATGTCGCAAGCAAGGATGTGTAAGAAACTTCACGGTCCAGTCAGTGCACACCAGGGAGCCCCTTGCACTCTGCCAAGTTAGCTAGACAGTGTTCCGGCGGCTGCCAGGATGAGCGTTTAGAGCAGCTGAAAATCTTCCGATACTCTTAGAGTGACCTTTGTTCCACCACCACTTCTCTCTGGAAGCCACCTAGGCAGGGCCTGCAATTCTGAATTTCAATGCTTTTCTGGGCTCCTCAGACAGGGCTTTTGTCTCAGAGGCTCTCTTGCCTTTGGCCAAATTGCTTTTCCCATCACACGTTCTCAGCCACCACCCCACCCCCCAGCCCAAGCCCCCTCCATCTTCCTGCTTGATTGATTCATCTCTAGTTCACTAGTGGGCCTGGAGCCACCCGGGTGGAGAGGTGCAATTTGTCCTCTGTGGCCCCTTTAGCTCCTGTTCCTGCTACCATTGGCCTCAGAATCCGTCCTGGGCCCAGCATAGACACTCGCTATATTTGCTT
Source organism: Cryptotis parvus (assembly GCA_021461705.1). Taxonomy (NCBI): domain Eukaryota; kingdom Metazoa; phylum Chordata; class Mammalia; order Eulipotyphla; family Soricidae; genus Cryptotis; species Cryptotis parvus. The sequence goes on from JAJIBD010002371.1 coordinate 6,023, forward strand.
GGGTGGGGGATACTTTACTTTTAAGGTTTCTTTTTAATTGAATCACTGGGAATTGCAAATTTGCAATATTATTTATGATGGAGTTTCAGTCGTCCAATGTCCAAACACCAATTCCTTCACCAGCGTCCACTTTCCATTGCCCCAGTCTCCAGTTTCCCTCCTGCCCCCTAGTATGTCTCTGTGGCAGGTAACTTTTTCCTTGCCTTTACCCCACTTTTTTTTTTTTTTTTGTTTGTTTTGGTGTCACACCTGGCAATGTTTAAAGGCTTTACTCCTGGCTCTGCAGTCAGGAATTACCCCTGCAGTGCTCGGGGACCATATGGGATGCCAGAGATTGAACCCAGATCAGTAGCATGCAAGGCGAACGCCCTCCCTGCTGTACTATCGCCCGGCCGTACCCACCTTTTTGGCATTGTGGTTTGTAGTTATATTACTGAGTGCATCTTGCATGTCACTTGACTTCCTTCCAGCACCCAGTCCCAAGTGACACTTCACTGTCACCGTCATTGTCTTACTGGCCCCTTTTCTGACCTGTCCCCCTACCCCTCACCAGCGGGAAGCTTCCTAGTACAGTCCTGTTCTTCTGCTCTTCTTCATTTGGCTTTCGGTATTAGTTATTCCCTTACTGTTTCTTTGTGCTTGCCGCGAATGAGATCATTATGCATCTGTGAAGTGGGGCCACTCTGCCTGTTCCAGCTGCCAGGAGCCTATAACTTCTTGCTTTTGTTTTGTTTTACAAGCATATTTACAATAGTGGATATATATAGTCTTCATTTAGTAAATCCTGTATTTAAGGTTTCTCAGCCATAGTTTGTGTCCATTGTTTTCCTCCATGAATGGGCCATAATTTCTTATTCATTTGCATACTAGTAATTTTTTGTTGAAAAATAGTCATTTGAAATAATTTCATGTGGCCACCATGTAATTAGATCATTTTCCCTCATCCTAGTGTATTTCTCCTGACACAGCAATACAGAGAAGGAAACAGACTGGGTGAGGTTAGAGAGCATGGCTCAGAGGATAAGCACTGAGAGTGGCACAGAATTTGCACTAAGAATATAAAATCCCTGAGACTGGCCCAGAATATAAAATCCCTGACAATGAGCCCAGGGTATGCACCCAACATATGCAGAAAATAATCCTTTTCTGGCCAGAGCGATAGTCCAGCGTGTAGGACGCTTTTCCTTGCATACAGCCAACCCTGGTTTGATATCTGGCATCCCATATGGTTTCCTCGAGCACTGCCAGGAGTAATTCCTGAGTGCATAGCCAGGAGCAACCCCTGAGCAGCTCCAGATGTGACCCAAAAATCAAAAAAACAAAAACAAACAAGCAAAAAAGATATCTTCTGGGGTCTGGAACAATAATACAATGGTTGGGGGGGGGGCAGAGCGATAGCATAGCAGGTAAGGCATTTGCCTCGCACACAGCCCACCCTGGTTCGATCCTCGGCATCCCATATGGTCGCCTGAGCAGCTCCAGGTGTGACCCAAAAAAGCAAAAACAAAAACAAAAACAAAACCAAACAAGCAAAAAAAGATAATCTTCTTCTGGGGTCTGGAGCGATAATACAGTGATTAGGGGGCCAGAGCAATAGCCTTTGCCTTGCACACAGCCCACCGGGTTCGATCCCGGCATCCCATATGGTTCCCTGAGCACCGCCAGGAGTAATTCCCTGAGCGAAGAACCAGGAAAAAAATTAGATAGATAGACAGATAGATAGATAGATAGATAGATAGATAGATAGATAGATAGATAGATAGATAGATAGATAGATAGGTAGGTAGGTAGGTAGATAGATAGATAGATAGATAGATAGATAGATAGATAGATAGATAGATAGATAGATAGATAGATAGATAGATAGATAGATAGATAGATAGATAGATAGATAGAGTGGTAGATAGACAGACAGACAGACAGACAGACAGACAGACAGACAGACAGACAGACAGACAGACAGACAGACAGACAGACAGACAGACAGACAGATAGATAGATAGATAGATAGATAGATAGATAGATAGATAGATAGATAGATAGATAGATAGATAGACAGATAGATAGATAGAGTGGTTAGGGTTCTTGCCTTGCACGTGGGTGACCCAGGTTTGATCTCTTGCATCCCATATGGTCCTGCAAGCACCTCCAGAACTGACCCCTGAGTATAGAGTCAGAAGAAAGTGCTAAGCACTGTCAAGTGTGGACCCTAAAGCAAAAAAAAACAACAAAAACCCAGTAAGTGGAAATAAATAAATATAAGTTCCTGATTTGAAGAGATGCTTCCAAGATTTCTTTTTCTTTTCTTTCTTTCTTTTTTGGGTTACACCCAGCAATGCTCAGGGGTTACTCCTGGCTCTGCACTGAAGAATCACTCCTGGCAGTGTTCGGGGACCATATTGAATGCTGGGGATCGAACCCAGGTCGGCCATGTGCAAGGCAAACACCCTACCTGCTGTACTATCGCACTGGCCTCTAGGATTTCTTGTTTTAAGAAGTGTTTGGGGGCTGGAGCGATAGTTCAGTGGGGAGGGCTTTTTTTTGCCTTGCACGCGATCAACCTGGGTTTGATCCCTGGCATCTCATATGGTCCCCAAGCAGCACCACCAGGAGTAACCCCTGAGCATTGCCAGGTGTGACCCAAAAAGCAAAAAAAAAAAAGATGTTTGGGCTGAAGTGACAGGACACCAGCCTTGCTTGTACTAACCTGGGTTCTATCCCCAGCACTTCATGTGGTCTCTCTAGCCTTGCCAGGAGTGATCCCTGAGCACAGAACCAAGAGTAAGCCCATAGAGCCCGGGATGGCCCCCAAATCAAAATAAGTTCACAGTAAGATACTATCCAGAATTTATGAAGGAAGTTTCCATTTATAACTAGTTTACTAATAGTATATGTTACTGTTATTCTTTTTACTGAAGCAACAGTTTGTTTGGGGGACGGCGGGGGAGGTGTCACTCCCGGCAATGCTCAGGGGGTTACTCCTGGCTCTGCATTCAGGAATTACTCCTGGTGGTGCTCGGGGACCATATGGGATGCTGGGATCGAACCTGGGTCAGCCGCCTGAAAGGTAAACTCCTTACTCATTGTGCTATCGCTCTGCCCCGAAAGCAACACAGTTTTTATTGAACAATATTTAGAGAGCTGTGGGGGAGAAGGAAAGGAAAATGTGTTCAAGAGAGAACATTGGCTTGAAGGATCAATTAAGCAAGTGGAAGAGACAGAGACAAGTAAGCAACATACATGTTTGAAGGCGAATAGGAGAATAAGGGCTTGAAGGAGTGAGTGTGTGCATGTGTGCTGTGTGTGTGAGTTTTTGTTAATATGTATATATATTTGTTTTTTTGTTTGTTTATTTATTTATTTAGTCATTTGGGGTCACACCGGCAATGCTCAGGGGCTACTCCTGGCCTTGCACTCAGGAATTACTCCTGCGATGCTCAGGGGATCCTACGGGATGCAGGAGATTGAACCCCGGTTGGCTACATGCAAGGCAAACGTCCTCCCCACTGTACTATTGCTCTGACCCCTGTTGATTTTTAAAAAATGTGTATGTACTACCTTTCCCTTTTCCCTATTTTTTTTCATGGTTGTGAAAACCAGAGGTCACTAATGGCTGCATTGCTCAGACTCGCGCGTGTGGTGCTTGCCAGGCCCACTCACTGTGCTTGTGTCGGCTACGGTTCATTCTGCTGCTGGAGACCCCAAAGACTGCTGCCAGGCTTGCCCTTTGCGTGTGGGACCAGCCAGGGACTAACTCTCAGCTCACACTTGCAGGGCAGGCTTTTGTGGCCACTGAGCTACCCCCTGAGCCCCTGCTTTTGTGACTATTTTAAGCCACGAATGAAAAATAGGTAGAGCATATTTTCTGCATCTATTGAAGTGCTTTCATATGTGTTTTCTTATTTAACCTGTCGACATGATGAATTACATTCATTGTCATTCTAGAATAAACCAATTTTGCAAGTTCTGAGAAAAACAACCTAGCCCCTTCATAATATATGGCCAAGTTTAATCATCACAAAGGCTATTTTGGCAAATGTTTTATTCAGGGTGTGTGTGTGTGTGTGTGTGTGTGTGTGTGTGTGTGTGTGTGTGTGTGTGTGTGTGTGTTTAGAGTGAAGCTCACCCAATTATTCCGTTTTGTATCAAGTCATGGCAAGCAGTGTCAGGAAGAGCCAGAGACCCCAGGAGGCGAGACCTGGGACTCAGGTGGCAAGAGTACATGCCTCATGTGTGAGATGTCTGGAGTCCCATCCTTGGGCCTGCATGGCCATGTGAGCACCACCAGGTGCAGTCCTGGTGAGCTGGGAGCACCACAGTGCCAGATCAAACAGCGTTGACAATGGATCCAGGGTCCTGGAGCACTATTGGACATAGATCTTATTAAAGAAATTCAGTGGGAATATACACAAAGAGACTTAAGTGATAAACTCTAAATATCTGCAGGGCTAGCCACAATGTGTAAAATAAGAGGGAGAGGGGCCAGAGTGATAGCCCAGCGGGTAGGGCGTTTGCCTTGCACGCGGCGGCCTATGCTGGCCCGGGTTCGATCCCCGGCATCCCCATATGGTCCCCTGAGCACCGCCAGGAGTAATTCCTGAGTGCAGAGCCAGGACTAATCCCTGAGCATCGCCAGGTGTGACCCAAAAAGCAAAAAAAAAAAAAAAAAAAAAAAAATAAGAGGGAGAGAGATGCAGAGACAGAGAGAGAGATAGAGAGAGAAAGAGAGGAAACTGGGGTACCTGCTATTAAGGCGGGTGGGGGGATGGGAGGGGAGGGGTACATTGGTGGTGGAAATGGGGCATTGGTGGAGGGATGGGTGCTGGAATACTGTATTACCAAGAACCAATTATGAACACCTTTGTAATTGTATGTTTCACGGTGGTATAATAAAAAAATTAAAAAAAAAAAGAAATTCAGTGGGAGCTGTTTTTTCGTTTATTTATTTATTTTGGGAATTTGGGCCATTCCTGTGAATGTTCCAGGAAGGTCTCAGGACACAATATGGGGTGCCAAGGATTGAGCCCGGGTTAAACTCTGCAAGGCAAATGTTCTACCTCTGTGCTATTGCTTCAACCTTGTTATTTATTTTTTGTTTTCTAGAAAAGTTTTTATAAGATTGCATGTGTTTTGATTATGTAGTAGAACCTTTTTTTTTCTTTCTGGGTCACACCCGGCAATGCTCTGGGGTTATTCCTGGCTCTGCACTCAGGCATTACTTTGACCATATGGGGTGCCGGGTCAGCTGTGTGCAAGAAAAACACCTTACCCCTCTGTACTATCGCTCCAGCTCTCAAACCTTTCTTAAAAGTCACCTGAATTTGGAACTGGGAGATAGCTCAGTGGGCTCGATATTATACTTTGCATGTGAGAAGACCTGGGTTCAGTCCCTGCTACTGTGATCCTGGAGCACCGAGCCAGGGGTAGCACCTAAAGTACTACCAATGCGACTCCCAAACCTAAAACAAACAAAAAGTCACCTGGATATGTAATTTTTTCTTAGTAAGGGAAACCTTTGCTTTTGTTAGTTTACCACTGTAGAACTGCTTAAGCTGTTTCTTTTGTCAGTATAGAAAGTTGTGTTTCCCAGCTCTTTGTACAGTTCATCCAAAATTTTTGCCTCTGGCAGGCACTTTTATTCTCTCTCTCTCTCTCTTTGTGTGCATTGTGGTTTGCAATACAGACACTGAGGAGTATTATATATATATATATATATATATATATATATATATATATAAATCTTTACTTTCAATTCTCAATTCTAATTTAGTGTTACTATATTCAACTACTATTATCGAACTGGTCCCTTCTCTATCTTACCTGCCCTCTTCCCCACACACACTCGTGGGGAGAATCCAACCATTGACAAGTCCTCCTCACCCTGTTTTCCCTGACCTCGGATATTACTCTCATACTATTTTTCCTAAACCCCAAAATGAATGCAGTCATCTGTACCTGTTCTTTCACTCCTGACTCATTTCACTCAGCATGATATTCTCCATGTCCATCCATTTATAGGCAAATTTCATGACTTCGTTTTTCCTAACAGCTGCATAGTATTCCACCATTTGCAATATCTGTTGGAGCCTCAGGCAGGCCAGCAGCCCCCATCTATGTGGAAAGACCAGTAGCCTCTGAGGTATGAGTGACACATGGCACCACAGAGAAAAGCTTCTGCCAAAGCTCCAAATAAAAGGGGAGGTAAATATGATATCAGCATTATAGGGGTCACATCAGGAAGGATTTAGCCAAGACAGCCTTCCCATACAATAGAGCAGAGACTCTGAGGTGAGCAGAAGAAATTCCAGAGAATTTCTTTACAAGTTTTCTGGGTCTTTGAACTGAGTTCATTTTATCTCAACATTTCTGGCATATTATACCCATTCGTTCACTCTGTTGTGGCTATATATATATGGCTATATATATATATTTACTTTATTTTTATTTAATATTATACCTCACAGACATGGGGCAGAGCTGCTACCAGCTCTCCTGTGCCCAACCGCTCACGAGGCACCCGGGGGATGGCAGGTTCTAGCCCTGGCCCATCATCCCAGCAGAGCCTCACAAGAAGACAGACAACACCCCCACCACCACCACTCCATGAGGGCCGCCATTTTCCACATCCGGACTTCCCTCTCATCAGAACTCCACCCAGCAGAAGAGCTTATCACAGCCCGGCTCATGTGGCCACTTGCAGCTTCGCAGTTCATCAATAAATGCTAGAGATCAGAGGTATACCAAGATCAGAGGTATACAAGAGTATACCACCTGCACAGCAGAGCCTGGCAAGATACCCGTGTCCGTATTTGATATGCCAAATACCAATAACAATTATAGACCTCATTCCCATGACCTGATGGAATGGTTTGAGGCTCTTTATGTTCCTAGAGCAAGCAGATGCCCTTGGGCTATACTAGCATGAGACAGGATATATGGAGATGTTACTGGTGCCCGCTTGAGCAAATCGATGATGAAGGGGAAGACAGTGATACAGTGATTGGATCACACCCAGCAATACTCAGGGGTTACTCCTGGCTCTGCATTCAGGAATTACTCCTGGCAGTGCTTGGGGGATCATATGGGATGCTGGGGATCGACCGGGGTCAGCCACATGCAAGGCAAACACCCTACCTGCTGTGCTATCACTCCGGCCCTTAAATTTTTTTTTTTTGAGTCGCACCCAGTGATGCTCAGGGGTTACTGGCTCTGCACTCAGGAATCACTCTTGGCGGTGCTCAGGGGACCATATGGGAGGCCTGGGATAGAACTCAGGTTGGCCTCATGCAAGGCAAATACCCTATGAGCTGTGCTATTGCTCTGGCCCTAAATTTTCAAATATATTGGTATAAAATTTTCCGGATATTTTTCCTTTTATTTTGAAACTTACTGCAGAAAATAAATAAATAAGGTTAATTTTTTTTAATTTTTTTATTTTTTCCACAAATTTTATTACACCACTTTTAGACATACAATTCTAAGTTGCTCATGTAGAGTTTTGGTTCTACAGTGTTCCAACACCCATCCCTCCACCCGAACCCATCTCCCATCACCAGTGTCCCCACCTCCCTTCCCCTCCCACACCTCAACTACTTGGCGGGTTCTGTGTGTCTTTTCTCTCCTCTCTATCTCTCCCTCCCGCCTAACTTTCCTACACTTCGTAGAATACAGTACATTAAAGGACATAACTGTTTCCACTAGTTTGATGGACCGCGTGGCAAAGCGGCTGCACAACTTAGGGCGAAAATGGCGGCTAATGTGGTGGGTGAGTCTCATCTGGCTGCTTCTGGGACCCCCAGAGGTGATGGGCCCACCCCAAAACCCATCTGTCCTCCTGGGAGCCCCATGGTCAGCTGAGCCTGGGGAGAGCGGAGTTCCAGCTTCCCCAGCCGCGTTTGAGACTGCATGCTATGGCTGGTCGCCCCAGGGCAGCTCCTGGGCAGGGCCACCAGGCTCGACAAAATGGAGGGGGCAAGGGCTGACACCTGGCTCCATCTGACGAATTCCCAGTGATTCCCGCTTCTGGGAGCTGCCTACCTGGGCTCAAACTCATTTTGCTCTGTTAATCTGGTCTTGAGGTAGCATCCCAGCATCCAGACAGCGAAGGTGGCGGCTAGTGTGGTGGGCGAGTCTCATCCGGCTGCTTCCGGGACCCTCCCAGAGGTGATGGGCCCACTCCCAAAACCCATCTGTCCTCCTGGGACCCCCATGGTCAGTTCAAATAAGGTTACTTTAGAATGTGCAATTCTTTTTCTTTCATAATACTAGTTCCTCTTTTTTTTCCCTCCCACTCGATAAATCTTACTAGAGGTTTGTTGTAAACTGAAAGTTTTGTATTTTTTGTCTGGGAGTGGGAAGGCCCTTTCCAGCTGTCCTAGGGTCCACCAGGGCTATACCTGGTGGGGGTACAAGGGAGACTGCAGTACTGGGGCTGTATTGGGCCTTGTGCATGCTACACATGGCTTCCAACCCTTCCACTGTCTCCTGGCACTGTGTGGCTTTTCAAAAGCTGAGTGGAAATTTCCTTTATTTGTATATTTACCTTATAAACACCAGCTCGTCAGAGCCCCACCCTAGAGAGAAGTCTATTTCAAGCCCAGATATGCTGATATCAGCGACTAAAGTCACCAGGCTGCCATGAAGATGGAGCTGGAGTCCCTTTCCCCACCTCTGTCCCACCTGGGAGGCCCGGTAGACTTGCCCACAAACTACTCCGACTTTTGGCAGTGAACCAGAGACACAGATACACAGGGCAAAGCTGCTACTGCCTCTCCCTGTTGCACCTGTGGCAACTTTGTGGCCATGCAGTTCATCAGGAAATGCAAGAACTGAGGGCCTACCTACTACTGAGAGTATCCCACCCACACAGCAAGAGTCTGACAAGCTACTCGTGTGGTATTAGATATGCTGAAAACAGTAACAATAATAGCCCCTCATTCCCATGAATTCATTCCCATGAATGAATGGTTTGAGGCTCTTTGTGTTCCTGGAGCGAGCAAATACACAACAGGGACGAATGGAGCCGTTACTGGCACCTGCTGGGGCAAATCAATCAACAATAGGAAGACAAGTGATACAAGTGATACCTTATAAACCAACTAGCCAGGTAGGTGTGATTGCTCTCATGGTGCAGCAATACAAAAGCTCTCTCTGGGACTGGAGCAATAGTACAGCAGGTAGAGTCATTGCTTTGCATATGACTGACCTGGGTTTGATCCCCAGGACTCCTTAGGGTTCCTTGAGCCCTGCTAGGAGTGATCTCTGAGCACAGAGCCAGGAGTAAGCCACTAGGTGTGTCCACCAGACAAAAACCAAATCCAAAATACTAGCTTAATGTGAAAAGAAAAAAAAGTAGTAGTGGAGCAGAACAACTTTCCAAAGGCAGTAACAATGTATCAAGCTCATCAAGCTCAGCTCAGTCACCTCTTGAGTTTCACAAGCAAAGCCTTTTACAGTTATCCTTTACACACTTTACACACATCTTTGTACTATTTCTTCCATTCATGAGGTTAGATTCTGGGTCCCGGTCAACAACTATTAATCTAGTTCTCTGTAGCAGACACACTTATGAAATTTTTTCTCTCTCTTTGAGTCACATCTGGTGATGCTCAGGGGTTACTCCTGGCTCTGCACTCAGGAATTACTCCTGGTGGTGCTCAGGGGACCATATGGGATGCCGGGGATTGAACCTGGGTTGGATGCATGCAAGGCAAATGCCATTCCCGCTGGACTATCACTCCGCCCCTCAGCAGATACATCTTGATTGTCTTGCCCAGAGCACCAAGGCTTCCTAACCCTCTGATTAGACTCCGGTTACACTGACAGAAGGAGGCTTGCAGAGAAACAGGATATCGAGACAGAGATGAAGTCACTGAAGTTCACCAGCCCTGTACCCTGTGCCCTCCGCTGTACGGTCTCTCAGTCCACCCTTTTTGTTTTTTGCTTGTTGTTTTGTTTTGGGGCCAAACCTAGGCATGCTCAGGTATTGCTACCAGCACTTTGCTCGGAAATCACTTTTGGCTGTGATCTGGGGACCATATGGGATTTCAGGGATTGAACCTGGGTTGGCCGCATGCAAGGCAAGCTCCTTACCTGCTGTACTATCAGCCTCTCTCCTGGTTTGGTGGTTTATTTTGTGAGTTTGTCATTCTCTCATCATTCATGCTGACTGACCTGAAGACCTAAGGGTTCATCATTAGGAAAACTGGCTCCTAGGGAAATCCTCGGTTCCCCACTTTCTAATCTCTACTCAGGGACAAGTTGATTTACACTGGGAATTGACTGTGACACCTCTAATCTACTCCTAGCAGTGCACAGGGGACCATATCGGATGCCAGGGATCAGACCTGGATGACCTCAAGCAAGTCCAACGCCCTCCCGGCTATACTATCATTCTGGCCCCTTTGGTCCATTGGCTAAAGAGCAGCCCTCACTGACCCTGCCGGCTCTGAAGAAGAACAGTAGTGAATCCTATCGCAGACCTGTCTGGGCAGGCCCCTGAGGTGGGGCAGGTACTAGCTCCTTTACCTGGGGAACCCTCCTCTCTGCCCCCCCTCCTCCACTCTCCCAGGGCACCAGGCTCTTGCCCTCCCAATATTCTGAGTGTTTTCCATATGCGGGAAGGAGGTAGGTGGAGGGTTTGAGGCTGAGTCCCATGAAGGAAGAAAAAGAAAACCTTTTGTTTTTTTTTTTTTTTGGGGGTCACACCCAGCAATGCTCAGGGGTTACTGTGGCTCTGCACTCAGGAATTACTCCTAGTGGTGCTGGGGGACCATATGGGATGCCGGGATAGAAACTGGGTCGGCCACATGCAAGAAAAACGCCCTGCCCGCTGTACAATTGTGATGGCTCCAAGAAAGAAAACCTTTGAACTATTAAATTTATTTAACTATTAAATTTGTTTAGTAAATCAGTTTACTAAATTTGTTTAGTAAAGAGAATTTTGCTCATATGAAACAACTATAGTTTACAACAGTGAGAGTGCCAGGTACACCATCAAGTTGAAAAGGCCCTGGGTGCCCTCCAGCACCCTCCCCTCTCAAGGGAGATTTAGGCTGAACTACTACTGTTCTCCTGCGCTGTTGCTCCAGTCCCTGCCAGGAGTAATTCTTGAGTGCAGAGTCAAGAATAACAGGGGAATATCTGAGTATGACTCAACCCCTATCCCAATTTATTAATTTAAAAAATGTTTGAATTATTTTTATTTGATAAAACATGATCTGTGTTTAGGGATCATTCTAGGTAGTGCTTGGGAGACCATTATGGAGTGCCAGGGATCAAACTTGGATCATCCATGTACAAGTTAACACTTACAGACTGTGTCAGGGAGATAGGTCTTATCCCATATTCACTGTATCACTGTCTTCCCGTTCATCATCGATTGGCTCGAGCGGGCACCAGTAACATCTCCATATGTCCTTTCTCATGCTAGTAGAGCCCAAGGGCACAAGCTTGCTCCAGGAACATAAAGAGCCTCAAACCATTCCATCAGGTCATGGGAATGAGGTCTAAAATTGTTACCGGTATTTGGCATATCAAATACGACACGGGTAGCTTGCCAGGCTCTGCCGTGCGGGTAGCATACTAGAGGAAAAACTAGAATAATAAATCTTAGGAAAAACAAACCAGAAAATTTTATTTACTAGATCTTTTTTTTTCTTTTTTTCTTTTTGGGTCACACCTGGAGATGTTCAGGGGTTATTCCTGGTTCTGTGCTCAGGAATTACTCCTGGCAGTGCTAGGGGGATCATATGGGATGCCAGACATCGAACCTGGGTCGGCCACGTGCAAGGCAAATGCCCTCCCTGCTCTGCTGCTATTGCTCCAGCCCTAGATGTTCAGGATCTAAAAGTAACTTAGTTTTCACAATCTTTGGTGCTTCTGTAGGTTTTATGTATCCAGAACACAGACAAAAGCCCCTCAATTTCTTATTTATTTATTTATTTTTCATGTTGGGTCGCACCCAGCAGTGCTCAGGGATTACTTCTGCTCTGCACTCAGGAATTACTCCTGGCGGTGCTTGAGGGACCATATAGGATGCCAGGGATTGAACCCATGTCAGCTGAGAGCAAGGCAAATGCTCTACCTGCTGTGCTATCGCTCTGGCCCTTATTTTCTTATTTTCTTTGAGAGAGAGACCATGTAAAAAATTCAAGATACTATCGTTTAGTAACAATAGAAATGAAAGTCAGCTCTACCTTAATAAAATGGCCAGCTGAGAATTCTTGTATTTATAATATGTGAGAATTGGAAAATGAGAGGAGAAAGGGAGAGAAAAAAGGAAGTGAGGTTATTTTATTTATTTATTTTTTTTTAATAAAATGCTCTAAGTTGAGAGGCAGTTTGCGTAAGAGGCAGCTTTGGTTCAAAGTTGACTCTGGAAAGAGTTCAGTGGGGAGGGTAAACATTTGCCTTGTACATGGCCAGCTTGGGTTCAGTCCCCAGCGTGAGCCCTGCCAGGAGTGATCCTTATGCAGAACCAGGAATAAACCCCAAGCTTCCAAGCAGTGGTGTGCACCTTAGATTTCCTAATGGAAGAGGAAGTTCTAAGCACTTTTGAGACTGATCATTCCCACAGCCTGGGGCTCAGTTCCGTAGTAAAGAGCTATTCCAGGGAACAGAAACGGTGGAGTATTAGCACATTAAGTCCTAGAGTGACTCTTTAAGTTCTTAATGTGTCATCACTTATTCCAATTAATAAAGCAATATAAAATTGATTTTTGTCTATGGGGTACACCTGTGTGTGCTCAGGGCTTACTCCTGGCTCTCCGCTCAGGGATCACGTCTGGTGGTATTCAGGGAACCATATGAGGTGCAGGGGATCGAACCATATGAGGTGCATGTGTACAAGGCAAGCACCCTACATGCTGAAATATCTCTCTAGCCCCTTTTCTTCCCTTTGCTGCTACAGAATGCTTCACATTTGGGCAGAGGTAGTGGAGTTTGTTTGGAGAATGATATCGCAGTATGAATTTTACAACTGTTATATCACACCTTAAGAGTTCAACTACGGCATTCTCTGGAATCAGAATTTGTCACGAAGGAGAGTTACTGCCCAACTTGGCATTCTTCACTTAGTATTCTTTTTATAGAAACCCCATCACAGATATTTATAAGTAGTTTAGTATTTCTGCATATTCAGTCTAAACCAGCTTCTAGGAAAGTGTAAACAATGGCAGCAGCAATTAGATGACAGAGAACAAGATTTTTTTTCCCCATTGGGTCACTCCCAGCAATGCTCAGGGATAAAGGGGCAACATTCTTGGCTCTGGGCTCAGGAATTACCCCTGGTAGTACTTGGGGACATATGGGATCCTGGGGACCAAACCCAGCTGCATGCAAGGCAAATGCTCTACCCGTTGTACTATCACTCCAGTCCTAGAACAAGATATTTCTGACCTCTACCTATTCATTGCTCAGCAATTTGGAATGGAAAGAGAGGCCAGATGCCAGAGGTAGATATAGTACGTTCCTTTGTCCCGTGCCAACCAATTGTTTGACTTCTGTTTACTTTATTATCTCTTTTTGCTTCCTTGTTTGCTTATTTGCTTATTTATTTTTCAAGTTTCTGTCTGGGTGTCCCTCTTTTTGGTTGTGTCTATTATTCTTCCCACCTGCTTTTTACTGTCTCCATCTGTTCCTGATGGGAGAGAACATAAATAGATCTTTCTGTTGCAAATTAGAAAGTTTCCTAAGTTTTTTTTTTCTGTTACACCCAGTGATGCTCAGAGGTTTCTCCTGGCTCTGCCGCCAGGAATTACTCCTGGTGGTGCTCGGGGACCATATGGGATGCTGGAGATCACACCCGGGTTGGCTGCGTGCAAGGCAAATGCCCTCTCCACTATGCTATCACTCTGGCCCTCCTAAACCCTTTAGGAGCAAAGATTATCTTCAAGTAAGGGGAGTTGTGGGCTTCTGGTGTGCCCCATGGGAGAACTGTTATACGAGAGAGCTATGTATGAGATTGTTTCTCACTCTAGAATCCCTGGCATTGAAGGATTAACGGTTGACTCTTGGCTTTAGGACCACACTTCTAGTCCTTTTCACTGTATCACTGTCACTGTCTTCCTGTTCATCATCGATTTGCTCGAGCGGGCACCAGTAACATCTCCATATGTCCTGTCTCATGCTAGTAGAGCCCAAGGGCATCTGCTTGATCCAGGAACATAAAGAGCCTCAAACCATTACATCAGGTCATGGGAATGAGGTCTATAATTGTTATTGGTATTTGGCATATCAAATACGACATGGGAGGCTTGCCTGGCTCTGCCGAGTCCTTTTCACCATGCAAAAACGCCTTCAAACATCTCCTCACACCCTAAAAAGTAGTGGTGGAAATCTAGTGTAAAGCCATCCAAGCCAGATAGTTTGGAACATGGCTTCACCGCAATAGACAGTCATCCTTTGTAATTTGATGAAACAATGTATTCGCCAATGTTCTTACATCTAGAGAAATTTCAACTACCCAAGCCATTCGAGTTATGCTGTTCTAAGCATGCATGTTCTAAACATACATGTTCTAAGCATGTATCAGCCATTTTTCACTTTTTCAAAATTCAAGATATAGGGTTGGAACTTTTAAGTTTGAAAGCCGGACTTCCCTATGCCGGTGAGTTCATAAGAATTGTATGAAAAAATGTAGATTCTTGAGAATTGCATACAAAACTTGGTAGATGGAAAGTTATAGAGCTTATTATATATGTAAAGGTAGATGGGTTCAGGTTCCTTCCCAGATGTCCAGATTTCTCTTTTATCCATGGACAGTGATTTCTCTTTTATCCTGACACTGCCCGATCCAGTGAACGACTTCCCTGTCCTATCCTAGGCAGTCTGCTCGCCTCCCGTGAATGATGTCTCTCATCCTGCCCATGCTGCCCCTTCCCATGAACTAGTCCCTGTCCTGTTACTGCCCCATCCCGTGAACGAAGTCCTGTCCTGTCCCTCCACAGTCTGCTTGCCTTGCATGTACTATGGCCAAGTCCTGTCCTTGCTCCACTTTCTCTATCCCTTGTTCACTTTACCCAGTCTCAGGCCAAGGCCACATATGTGTGGGCAAGATCCCTGTGCTCTGTACCTGTTGTGGGGCCTCCCAACTGTATTCAGCTGTTCTTCTTTTCTGTTCGGCTCTCCTAGTCTCTGGCCATGGCCACATGCTACTGGGTGAGACTCCTGTGCTCTGTATTCTGCCCTGGCTGGGCCTATCAGCTGCCTGTACAGAGCCACGTTTCTGGGGCACACACCCCTACCGGAGGAAGGAGTGAGTCCAGAGAGTGCTTCTCAGGTACAGAAAAGATGGGGCTAGGGGCTTCCTTTTATTTGCTGCCAAGTGCCACCCGAAGCCCATTATCTGTTCTGATTTGCTACCTGTTTTGTGGGCGGAAACTTAAAATGGCCTCAGTTCCTGCTATATCAGAACCCATAGTACGGAAAGGAAGGCACTTACTTGCCTTGCATGTGGCAAACCTGAGTTCAATCCCAGAACCCCATATGGCCCCCTGAACCTGCCAAGAGTGATTGATGAGTACAGAACCAAATGTAGAACCAAATGTGACCCCAAAGCAAAAGCAAAAATTCAAGATGTTCAGAAAAGTATTAACTTTGTTGGTAAAGTATATATATATATATACTTTGGCTCCACCATTATTCTCCCTGCATTAACATACGCCTCAGAGACCTGGGCCCCACGAAAGCAGGATGAGAACACCATTTGGGTCTCCCAAAGAGGAATCAAAAGAGCTATGCTTGGAATATCACGCCTCACTCAAGTGAGAGAAGGAATCGGAGTTCCGACCTCCTTCGCTATTCTAAAATCAAGGACACTGTCTCATCTGCCAGAACATCAAAAATAAGATGGGCTGGTCATATAATGTGATCTAGAGATGACCATTGTACTAGAGCCGTCACCGATTGGATCCCACGAGATGTCAAAAGATCGCGTGACCACCCACCTACAAGATGGTCAGACTTCCTTATCAAGACCCTGAACGAACAGTTCGAGATTCTTAATATCCCGAAACAACCAGATGCCATTGGGCTACACTGGCACATGATAGGGTCAAATGGAAACATTGCTGGCGCCTGCTCGAGCAAATCGATGAATAACGGGCTATCAAGTGATCAAGTGATATATATATATATATATGTACACATACACATATATGTATAAAATATCACACATATAATTACAAATATTTTTATATTTGTAAGATATATTCAGGAAAGTATTTTTTTATAATTACTGGTTTATAAAGTGAGTATGTGAAAATGAGTTGCAACTTTTTTTTTGGCTTTTTGAGTCATATCTGGAGATGCTCAGGGGTTACTCCTGGCTCGTTGCTCAGGAATTACTCCTGGCGGAGCTCAGGGTACCATATGGGATGCCAGGGGTTGAACCCGGGTTGACCATGTACAAGGCTAACGCCCTACCCGCTGTGCTATTGTTTTAGCCCTGAGTTGTAAGGTTCTTCAAGTCACTTTTTAAAAAATTGAATATCGTGAGATATACAGGATGTTTGTGGTTCGGTTTCAGTCACACAATGTTCCAACACCCATCCTCTACCAGTGTATGTTTCCTAACACAGTAAGGAATAAATAAACTGGGGAGTTTCCCTACCGCCACTCTCCCTCACCCTTCTTATTTTCAATTTAAAGAATGAAAGTATCTCTCTTTTGGGCCAGAGAATAGTACAGAGGGTAACAAGAATGCCTTGCATGTGGCCAACTCCAGTTTGACCCCTAGCATGGCATGGTTACCTGAGCACCACCTGGAGGAATACTTTAACGCAGAACTGAGTAGTCCCTGGGGCATTGCTGAGTGTGACCCAGAAAACAAAAAACAAAATCTTCACATTAGGAGCATGTTTAATGGCATGGGATGCAGTTCAGTGGTAGAGCATTTGCCTTCCATATATAAGGCCCTGGGTTCTCACCCTGTCTCTAAATCTGTCTCTGTCTCTCTCTCTGTCTCTGTCTCTCTCTCTCTCTCTTTCTATCTCTCTTACACACACAGAGAATAATGTTTTTTTTGTGTGTTTTATTGCCACGGCTCCTGCGGCACCGGCTCGCGTAGCATGAAAGTGCTTACTGGGCCAGGGGATGGCTTCGGTACTTCCCCTAAAAAGGGACAGTTACCAGACGGTGCTTCCCCCTAAAAAGGGACTGTCGCCAACAAAGCCCCCTAGAATTCCTTTGGATGTTTCTAAGAATGCTTGGTGTGCAATTAGAGCGCTTGTTTATGCTGAAACTTAGACTCTGAGTAATGAAGAAACCGAACAAAGAGAAAAACCCTGCGGCAACCGTAGCTTTCATCATACACAATTATAGCATAAAATAAAGATAGTAAAAAAATGCCAGCCCGAGCAGCGTCTGGCTGCCAAGGCCTGAGCTGGTCTCAGGTCCTTGATAAGGAAAGGCCTGTGGCCTTCAGGCCTTTGCTTCCCATCATTAGCGGGAAGGGAGAATTCTTGACCTATGGATCGAGGCGACTGGCTACCCCCTGTTGACGGGAATGCAGTGATTAGCCTCCCTAAACCTCCTGTGTGAAAAATAATTGGGCTTGTTAAAGTTAACACTTTCTAGTACAAAATCTTAATAATCTTACAATAATAAACTCTGCATAGAAGTTTCTATTTAGGAGTAGGTTAAGTTAATCTATAATATGTGCATAGAGCTAGTAAGTAATTCTATGAATATCAAAATTTAAAAAAATGTGTATCTTACTTAAGGCAAATATGAAAGTATGTAAAAACAAAAGACGTCAGAAAAACATGTCTGAAAAACAGGTGCAGGCAAGCAGGCAAGAGGTGGTCATATGTGGTAGACACGATAAACTCCTTTTGATGTTAAAAAATGTCTCCTTTGCTAAAAAATAACTGGTGTAATCTTGTGTCTGTGCATTTGTTGAACATAAAAAGAAAAGTTTTGCCTTCAGTAAACGGCAGCAGCAGCATTTGACCTCCCTTGTGTCTGTGCCTGTCTGTCCATTGCGCCGACGTTCCTGTTCTGACTTTCTCAGCTGGTTACCCCGAGACTTAGAGCTCACACCGACTGAGCGGTCACTGCGGCATTTTATGGGGACAGTGGACGTGGCTATCAAAGAGATCTGAGTAGAAGTCATGGATAATCTTCTCCATTGCCTTTCTGGAAGATGTGATAGATCCATCAGGGTGTCAGAGGGCAGTCATCTTGGTCTTATAGTTGGCGAAGGACAGGCGGGCAGTGCAAATGCTTTTCACCGCTTCTGCTGCATCTTCCAGTATTTCTGCTCTTCTCTCTTTGAGGTCTTCCTTTATCGCTTCTCTGCACCTCTTTGCAAGCTTGGACGTTAGCATTTGGTCGCCTGAGGCTCACGCTTTGAGCTCGAGAGTTTCTGAAGACAGGCGTCCTTTTCTCTCTCTTGGCATTCTTCGCACAATCATGGAGGTGCTGAACCAGTCGACTGTATTCTTCATCGATGTCGTCAGTGATGGTATCTTCCCATGTTGTTGCAATGGTGCTAAAGAGTTCCCAGTTGGTGGTCATTCTGGGAGTTCTCTTCTTAAACTTTCCAGCCTTTTCTCCCCGTTGCCGGAAGTAGAATTTTGCACAAAGGAGACGGTGGTCCGATCCTGTTTGGAATTTTGGGATGACAGCGACATCGGTCAGGCAAAACATTTGATTGAAGATGATGTGGTCAATTTCATTGTGGAACTGTCCACTGTCGGGCGCTCCGCCGGGGTCCCCGACAGTGCCGGGAAGCGAAGTTCCCCTTCTACCTCCGAGCCGGGCGAGGAATGGATGAGCACTCAGGGATCCGATGAGGTTTTAAAAGACTTTACTTATCACAGGTTCAGGCATACAAATCAGCAAAAGGAAAAACCCGATGCTTAGGATTCCAGGCTAGAACCCCAGCCACGTGTAGGCCAAGATGGCGACCACCACGTGTGTAGCTTCCAAGCAGGGGAACACTCACAGCGAGCAAAAGCCCCCAAAGAAGCTCGGGAGAGTGAAAACCGGCTAGTTTATACCCATGCAACTCAGGCCTTCCTCCCATTGTTATGGAAAGCAGGGAGTGTTAAATGTCCTTAGATAATCCCTCCCTGCACCTCACCTAGGCCCTTTAGTGTGCTAATGCAGCGGCCCTTAAAGGAGTCCTGCAACAACTCCCCTGATTAGTTTACTAATAAAAATTGAAAAGGTAAGAAATATTTAGTAATGTACAGAAAATTAAGATAAGAAAAAACAATTCGAATTACAAAATGATAATACATGTTACTTTAGGATCCTAACTTGTTTTTGGACCCAAAGCAAAGTTCAAGATAAAGTGTTTTTAGCTGTTTGATTATAACGGACTATAGTTTGCACTGTCCATAATTTGTGAGAGTCAATTTGCTATATTTTATGTAAAGTCGGGTGTCTGGAACAAAGTCTGTGGAGCTACTTCTGGAACAGCAATAGCGGTGATCATATGAGTATGAGTCTCTGGAGAGCAGCGGTCAGGAACTCGTTGAATTGTCAGGAACACTGGATTGGGTTTCAGGAACACTGGAACAAGTATCTCGAATTCTGGAACAGGAGTCTTGAGTGCTGGAACAGGTGTCCGGAACATCGGTGTGATATCTTGAACTCTGGAACAGGAGTCTTGAGCGCTGGAGCAGGTGTCTGGAACATCGGTGTGGGCGTCTTGCAGGGCTTCTTCAGCAAGGGAACATTGGCACCGGTAACTGTACCTGTAGCTTAGGCGAGACAAAAACACTTTTCGAGGTTAATCACAAGTAGAGATTTTAAGGCTTTGTAGGGATCCAAGTCTGGGATGGAGAGAAGAATATAAAGAAGCTCCAACATGGGTGGAGCAGGGAAATAAGTATGAGAATTGATGATTTTAAAATTGATAAATCTAGTGGATCAGCAGTGGAGTTGATGAATGTAATAGAGGTTTGTAGTGGTCAGAAATTGAGAAGGTAGTAGTTGAGACATAACATAGACACAACATTAATCACAAACATAATGGTGGCCACCACATGCACACACACGCACACATACATTTGATCGATCAATATCTTACAGCTGTATATGTGACCCATTTAGGGTGATAAATGGTAACGAGTCAAGCGCTTCATAAATATAAAGCCGGCAAATGATGGTGAGAAAGTGTCTTTTCCTGTGAATAGAGCATTGGGAAAAATTAGTTTTGCAAATTATTAAATTTTTAGCGAGCACTGTTTTAGGAGTCTCGGAGTATTGAGCACTGTAGCGCAGGTTTACTGGATTCGAATATCTCATCCTGTGAACAGAATCATTAGAAAAACAATTTTTTATTGATTTAGCAAACATTTTTGTAATGAGCACTGTGATCAGAGTCCACCCATTTTTCCACCCCCTTTTTTTTTGTAAGAAAGAAAATATTTAGGCTGTAAGGCAAGATATTAGACATGAACCATGATCACAGACTGCAAAACAAGATCATTATTAAAAGGAACCAATCCAGGAAGTTTAAACAGCAACTTGCAATTTAAAATTTAAGACTTTATATTGAAAGAATTAGTTGTTTTCTGATTCTTGGAGAATTCTAGTCTTAACAAGTCGCAGAGGGACCCAGAGTTTCTTGGCAGGGTTATCGTCTGTAGAAATGAAAGCATAGCCTCTTCCCCAAATGAGGAGGTGACCTGCAATCCATTTATCATCAATTTTCACCCAGATAGGTGAATTGACTGTTTTTTGAGTTTGCATATCTTCTTGAAAGTGACGTTCAGCCGCGGTATAGGGATCTCCTTGAGGTATATTTAAGAAGTTTAAGGTGAATAATGTTAAAGATAAAGAATCCATTGGAGGCATGCTTGTTTTTCGTTGCTTTAATAGCTGAGTTTTAAGTGTTCTGTGGGCACGTTCAACTATTCCTTGTCCTTGTGGATTATATGGAATTCCTGTAATATGTTTGATCTGCCATTCCTCGCAAAAAGGATTTGAAGGTTTTGCTGGTGTAAGCAGGACCATTATCTGTTTTTATGGTATGGGGAATACCCATGACGGAGAAGCACTGGAGTAAAAATGAACAAACAGATTTAGCTCTTTCAGACGTCATAGGAACAGCCCATATGAACCGGGAATATGTATCGATGACCACATGAAGGAAAGGTTTGTTGGGAAATAAGTTAGTATGAGTTATATCCATCTGCCACAATTGGTTTGTCTGTAAACCTCGAGGATTTGCTCCTGCTACATGAGATGTACAATGTAAAGGAGCACAGACAGGACAGTTGCGGACAATTTGTCTAGCTTGTCTCCATGGGATGCCATGGTGTACATGAAGGCGGCGGGCATTTGTATGTAGAGTCTGGTGCTCTTCCTCAGCTGATTTAAATACTGGTGCTGCCAAGAGATCTGCTGCTTCGCTTCCTCGAACCATTGGCCCGGGAGTCGGCTGTGAGAACGGATGTGGGAGATGTATATAGGGAATGTTCTATTTCGGAGGAGATCTTGTAGTTTATGGAGCAGCTCCTGAATTATAGGATTATGGGCATTTAAAGAAGCAGTGACAATTCCAGGAAATAAACCAACTACATATGCAGAATCACTCACCACATTACATGGGCCAGATACATGGGATAGTAAATGTATCAGGGTGGCGAGTTCCACTTGTTGGGCAGATTTATAATTTGTATGCACAGTAGTGGTCAACGAAGGACCTGTAATTCCACCCCTTCCTGATGAGGAGCCATCAATATAATACACTGGAGCATCAGGAATGGGAGAGGAGGCGGACAATGGTGGAAATTATAAAAGGTGTCCTTTTCAGAAATTCCCAGGTTTTTCCAGCTGGGTAATGATAAGATATTTCTCCTGAAAAATCTGCTAAAGCTCTCTGAAGGATTTCACTGAGTGGTAAAACAGCTTCAATTTCTTTTTTAGGGTCAGGTAGTACAATTACATGGGGATCATGTCCAAGTAATACTTGGGTTCTTGATCTTCCCTTAATTATAAGGTTAGCTATCATCTCAAGGTAAGGTGTAGCAGTACGATTCTGCTTGTTATGTAAGTAAACCCATTCCTAACGGTCCAGATAATTGGGCTATAGCAGCAGTTGGAGACTCGGGAGTGTTGAAGACCAAGAACCATACCTTTTCTCCGGGATTAAATCTGGAGAGGTAAGATTTTTGAAGCCGATTCATGAAAAAATCTAATTCCTTCTGAGCTTTAGGAGTTAGCTGCCTTGGGCTATTTAAAGCACGATCACCTTCAAGGGTGTGGAACAGGTTACTGAGCTCACAGTTAGGAATACCAAGGGAGGGGCGCACCCAGTTGATATCCCCCAGCAGTTTTTGAAAATCATTCAAGGTTTTGAGCCTTTTCTGACTAATGGAGATCTTTTGAGGACGTACTGTAGTGCGGTCAAGAGCATAGCCCAGATATTCATATGGAGGCTGCATCTGGATTTTCTCCGGAGCTACTTGTAAGCCAGCCTCTGGTAAAACTGTCATTACATCATTATATAAATTCTGGAGATCTCTGGAATTATCACAAGCTAGCAGGATATCATCCATGTAGTGGATGATGTATGCACCAGGAAATTTAGCACGAATGGGTCGCAAAACCTCATCAACAAAGTGTTGACACATCGTAGGTGAATTAGTCATTCCTTGGGGCAATACTGTCCACTGGAAACCTACGTAAAGGACCTTTATGATTAATGGAAGGGACTGAAAATGCAAACCTTTTCCGATCATCTGGGTGGATAGGTATGCTTTAAAAGCAGTCTTTTAAATCTATGATAATTAGCGGCCAATCCTTAGGAATAGCTGCTGGAGAGGGGAGCCCAGGTTGTAGGGCTCCCATGGGGACCATAGTAGAATTTACATTCCCTTAAGTCAATCAGCAAACGCCATTTGCCTGATTTTTTCTGTATTACAAAAAACAGGAGAATTCCATTCTGAAAACGTTTCCCTCAATATGTCCTAATTTCAGCTGTTCTTCCACTAGATTTGTTAGCGCCTCTAACTTTTTTGGTATTGAGGGGCCACTGTGGTGTCCATATAGGTTTGTCAGACTTCCACTGAATACGGATAGGTAGTGGGCGCTTAACCACAGCGGCCCCAATTAAAAAGGGTTACTCCCGGTGTTAGGCTTATTATGGAGAGCTGGAATTGGTGCTCGATGGGGAATTGGACGAGGTATGTGGATTACTGCCCCCCCACTGCTCCAGCATGTCTCGACCCCATAAAGTTAAAGGCATAGGGGCTATATAAGGCTGGACCATGGCTACATTCCCTTCAGGGCCAATACACGGCAGCCACCTGGCACTCTGTCGGAGAAGAGAGGAGGAGATATTGCCTACCCCGCTCAGGCTATGGGACACTTTCTTTAGGGCCCAGTTAGAGGGCCAATACTTGGTGGAGATTATGGATATGTCTGCCCCTGTATCCAACATGCCTTTGAATTTCCTTTTATAAATTTCGATGGGTATAACCGGCCGCTTGGCCTGAGAAATTCTGGCAGTGTACCCAACTAGATAGTTAGCAGGTGGCTGGTGGGCTTGGTTCTGTGTGGCTGCATAACCAACAATGAAGTTGGCAGAATGGTTGGTACTGTTTAAGCCACCAGCTGTAGGGTGTTCCGGACTGACTACACGGATCCTCAAAAAATAATAATAGTTTAGCAAGTGGTTCCCCTTTTTTTAAAAGTCCATTTAGTTGGCACAGATATTGACAGTATTATCTCTCCATGAGATTCAGGATCCAGAAGTCCGAAATGCACCATAATTCCCTTAAATTTCAGCCAATCGCTCCCCTGAATTAAACCCATACTACCTGGGGAGCAGGTCCTTTTTATCCCCTGTTTTTAGCATGTACGGGTCTTGACTTGGGTATATTGTGACAGTCTTAGGGCAGAGAATGTCGAGACTGTCACTGCCTGATGGGGTAGGCCAGAGAGCATTTATTGACTGTAATTCTGTGGATTCTGATTCAGAGGATAGTGGGCAGGTGGAATGAAGGAGAGTGCCCCTGGATTCAGCTGGGCCTGGGGCTGGCCCCCACCCAGTTTCCCGCATTAGGGGAGGAATAGATGTTATTTGAGCCTGCGGAGCTTGTGGAACCTGGGAGGGGGTCCATGTAACATTTCCTATAAAGGGATTATTAGAATGTTGCCCTGTATTGATAGTTTTAGGAGATGGGCAATCTCTACGGGTGTGTCCCTTCTTTCCGCAGCTAAAGCAGGTTATCTGTCCAGATGAAGCCTGAGGCTGACTTCGCCTCCAAGACCGACAGTCTCGGGCCCAATGTTTTCCTTTTCTGCACCTTGGGCATGGTCCAGGTGGGGCCCTTCGAGGGGTGGAGCTGCGATTATTAGAATAGTTTCTCTTGATTATTGTTTATCCTTTGAAGTTTATTGTTTCTCCCCCTAGAGCTGTCTGACTTGTTTCTCCCCCTAGAGCTGTCTGACATTTCATCCCTCTCCTGATCCCTCCTGCTGTATGGGATAAGCCTCTATATCATCCTGTGTTTTATGGGAGGTTAAACCGACATTTCTACAGGCCTTTAGATACCCCATGAGGTCATCCTTTTCCCTAATACCATATAGTAATGCTCGACATTTTTGATTAGCATTCTCATATGCTAAGTTTCGTTTTAGGATTTCTTGAGTGGTTGGGTCTTGAACCTGTCTTTGGATTGTTTCACATAATCTCCCAACAAAATCAAAGTATGGTTCATCACGACCCTGGTAAATTTTTGTATAGCTACCTAGAAATTCTGGGTCGGAACCTACTCTTTCCCACGCCTTTAATGCTGTCTCCCGAACGAATTTTAAAATAGGTTCAGGTAATGTCGCTTGTTTTGCTTTATTTTTCCACTCACCTTCACCTTTTAGCATGGCAAAAGTTATAGTATGGCCTGATTCCTTTTCTCTTAAAGTGTCAATATTCTGGTTAACCCCATCTGCATACCACATATGCCATTGCATGTACTGTGATTTGTTTAGACAAGTATCGGCTACCGTTTCAAAGTCTCCCAATACCCACTGACTACTTTCGCCTCCAATCAGCTAAATATTTTAAAGTATAAGGACTTGATATTCCAAACCTGTCGCAAGCCTTCCTAAACGGGGTTATTGCCTCAATTTTTTAAGTCTTCATGAATCGGTTTTACTTTATCTTTAGATTGGTCATGAGAAAGATTGCTGGGCTTTGCTCTTTGACTCGAGCTAATCTGTTTCTCCCCTTCTTCCTCATCAGAGCTTGTAGTATCTGGCAGAGGAACATCTACCCCATTGAGGGTATTAACTCTGGAGAGATTTTCAGCTTGGGAATTTGCCTCCTCTGGGTTATCAGCCACAATAGAATTCTTTTTTAGATTTTTTTTGCTGGGAATGTATACACCTTTTCAAGTCTACAGTTTTGGGGCGTGTTTGTGAATGGCTTTTAGTTGGTTCACGCCTCAGTATTGGGTATGCGCTAGGTCCTGATTGATAAGTTATGAAATCAGAAATCTCCCTGCGTAACACATCCATTTCTTGGTTTAAGTTTTCAAGTTTCCTATATGTTTCTTCCTTTTGTTCTTTCAATCTTATGTGTAACTTCCAAACCTCCTCTTTTTGTCCATCTATTCTATCTCTCTGTCTGTCAATTTCTTCCCTCTAAGATAATGCTGATTTTATCGATATCCTTCTTCTGCTCTTCAAACTTTACTTCAAATTTTAAATCCTGTTTAATAATTTTACTTTCCTGTTCTTCTAATTTTTCTTTGAATTTTAAATCCTGTTCTTCTAATTTTTCCTTGAATTTTAAATCCTGTTCTTCTAATTTTTCCCTCAAATTTTAAAATCTGGTTAATAATTTTACTTTCCTGTTCTTCTAATTTCTTTTCAAATTTTAAACTCTGTTTAATAATTCTGTCCTCAAGCTTTAAGACCAATCTACCTGTAGCTTTATGATCCTCACTTATTTCTTCAATCGCTGAGTAAATCTCGTCCCCTTAAGATTGCATTCAATTTATTACTTTCTTCCCTCTCTATTAAACATTGTCCTTACGCAAAGGTACAGTTTAAAAATCGCAAGGACCCAGATGATTTGTGAAAAGATAGAGTAGTTCTCAGAAAGGAACTTTATAGACTGGGCTATGTATGGTTCTGAGCCAATAAAAGATACAATGTATCTATACCATGAGATATCCATCATTTTACTCACGGTTCGGAGGCAGATGATCTCTGTCCAATGATAATTAGACCAGACGATGTTCGTGGTGCCTACACCAGGGACGCCAAATGTCAGGGCGCTCCGCGGGGTCCCCGACAGTGCCGGGAAGCGAGTTCCCTTCTACCTCCGGCCGGCGAGGAATGGATGAGCACTCAGGGGATCCGATGAGGTTTTAAAAGACTTTACTTATCACAGGTTCAGGCATACAAATCAGCAAAAGGAAAAACCCGATGCTTAGGATTCCAGGCTAGAACCCCAGCCACGTGTAGGCCAAGATGGCGACCACCACGTGTGTAGCTTCCAAGCAGGGGAACACTCACAGCGAGCAAAAGCCCCCAAAGAAGCTCGGGAGAGTGAAAACCGGCTAGTTTATACCCATGCAACTCAGGCCTTCCTCCCATTGTTATGGAAAGCAGGGAGTGTTAAATGTCCTTAGATAATCCCTCCCTGCACCCTCACCTAGGCCCTTTAGTGTGCTAATGCAGCGGCCCTTAAAGGAGTCCTGCAACAGTCCACCATTTCGTCAGTAAAGAAGGGAACAGCACCCAGGCCCAAAGTCAGACCCGAACACCTGAAGAATCTGCCATCGGTGCTCATCAATACACTAGCTCGACTCTTCACACGCTACCTGTCTGAATGCAAGGTGCCCTCCTATTGAAAAAACCAGCAGGACAGTTCTACTGTTCAAGAAGGGGAGACATTCACGACATTGGCAACTATCGCCCCATCTGCCTGTTGTCCGTCATCTACAAGCTGTTCACTCGAGTCATCCTGAACAGGATTGGCAGAACATTAGATGAAGGACAACCATGCAAGCAAGCTGGCTTCCCGAAAGGATTCAGCACAATCGACCATATCCACATGGTAACCAAGCTCATTGAGGTTTGTAGGGAGAACAAGATGCCGGCCTCTGTCACACTTTCATTGATTTCAAGAAAGCCTTTGATTCTGTGGAGACTGAAGCAGTCATTGAAACCCTAGCCAAACAGGGCGTTCAAACCCAATACATCAAGATCCTTCGTGAGCTGTATTACGGATTCACCACCAGGATCTCACCATTCTACAAGGAAGTGATCATTGATGTCAAAAGAGGGGTTCAACAGGGTGATACCATTTCACCAAAACTCTTCAGGGCCACCCTCGACAACATCATGAGACAATTAGAATGGGAAGGATTGGGAGTGAAGACAGACGGTCGGGCAACTACACCCCTTCTGCTTTGCCGATGATATTGTTCTAATAACACCAAGCATTAGCCAAGCGGCACAAATGCTGGCTGACTTAGACCGAGAATGTGGAAAGATAGGTCTACAAGCTGAATCTAAACAAAACAATGTTCATTAAAAAGGAACTAGTTCCAGAGGCCTCATTCACTCTCAATGGAACAGACATCTCTGAGTGCGGCAGTTATGTGTACCCTAGGCCGAGAAGTCAACATGATGAACGACCTAAAACCTGAGCTGCGCAGGAGGAAGAGAGCGGCATGGAATGCCTTCAAAGGC
>JAJIBD010002372.1:0-124649 GCA_021461705.1 Cryptotis parvus
GAGTGCTCCAGAACTAACCAAACAAGAATTTATTGAAAAACACATGGGGGTAGGGAGAAACCCTAAATAAGCAAAATAGCTGTGGGAATCCAATCTAACTTTCTGGTTTTTGTTCCTCTTTAAAATGACATTTTAGGGCCGGAGCGATAGCCCAGCGGGTAGGGGCGTTTGCCTTGCACGCCGGCTGGCCTGTGCTGGCCTGGGTTCGATCCCGGCGTCCCATATGGTCCCCCGAGCGCTGCCAGGAGGTAATTCCTGAGTGCAGAGCCAGGAGTAACCCCCTGAGCATCGCCGGGTGTGACCCAAAAAGCAAAAAAAAAAAAAAAATGACATTTTAGGGGGCCAGAGCAATAGTACAGCTGGGGATGGCATTTGCCTTGCACATGGCAGACCTGGGTTCGATCCCCAGAATCCCATCTGGTCCCCCAAGCACTGCCAGGGTAATTCCTGAGTGCAAAGCCAGGAGTAACCCCCTGAGCATTGCTGGATGTGACCCAAAAAGTGCAAAAACAAAAAAAAGTAAATATGGGCCAGAGCAACAGTACAATGGGTAGGACAGTTTGCCCTTCACGTGCCTAATGGGGTTCAATCCCTGACATCCCATATGAACCCCCAAGCCCCACCAGCAGTAATTCCTGAGTGCAGAACTGGGAATAACCCATGAGCACCACTGGGTGAGACACCCTCCTCTCCTGGGGTGGGGGGAGAAAGAAAGAAAAGAAATAAACAACCAAGAGCGAAGGAGAGGCTGCTCTTCAGGTGCCGCGATCTCCCGACACATCTCACTTGCTCGCCTCTGTTTCTTTTGCTTGCCTGTTTCCGCTCTGGAGAAGCCTGTGTTCAAGAGAGAACGGGCTTCTCCTGGCTTTCTCTCTCACTTTTCTCACTTTCTCTCAAATCTTCCCTTCTTTTTTTCTTTTTTTTTTTAATTTCGGGTCACATCCAGTGATGCTCAGGGGTTACTCCTGGCTCTGCACTCAGGAATTACTCCTGGCAGTGCTCATGGGACCATATGGGATGCCAGGGGTCGAACCCAGGTCAGCTACCTGCAAGGCAAATGCTCTACCCACTGGGCTATTGCTCCAGCCCCTCTCTCAAATATTTCTAAGCAAGTTTCGTTCAATAAAAACAACCTTGCTTCACTAAAAAAAGAACATTAAAAAAAGTAAATGAGAGCTATAAAATGTGTTTAGGCCAGTTCTTGGAGCCTCGTAAGGGTTTCATCAGAACGTATAGCAAGATGAAATGTTAATACTTCTCCCAAATCGTCCAGCACTGCTCAAGGTACTTTGGTCCTTCCTTTCCCCTCTGTCCAGGGGCACCTCGAGGAAGGGCATTTTCTCCCTCTGGGCTGAACTCTGCTGTCTGCTCACAGCAGCAGCCCTAGCAAGCACATGGAATCTTTTTGGATGATATAAAGGTGCTTGACACCGTCTGAGTGTGGTAGTCAGGGAAGGATTTATACAAAACCTCAAATTTGAACCGAGCCTTGCGAAAAGCTAGGTCTTGTAGTCATTCACTTGGAAAAGCTGTTTGTTCAGTGCCGATTCGAGTCAGTGATCAGGCTGAACATGTGGCATGAGCAAAGGGCAGGCTGGGTGGGGGTGTCCACGGATGGGCCAGCTCGGGCTCTCCGGAGCGGAGGGGAGAGAACCCTGGTGGGTCAGGCTGAGCCTCAAAGGCCAAGCCAGGAGTCTGAGCTTCTGATTTTTTTTTAAATGCATTGATTTGATTTATTCTTTGTTATTATTTAGGGAAAATGGTTGCAGTTGTGTTGGGTTCAGGGACTTTCTTCACCACCTCCAAGGTGGCCAAGACACCCCCAAGCCCCCCCCCTCCGTCTTGGCCGCACCTCTGCCCCCGCCATCTCTCTGCACTGCTTGTGATCTCGATTTTATTTTCAAGGGCCAAGAATTGTCCTGGTTAGATATGGTCCATGCCCTTATTCCTGCTGCTTTACCTTAGGCGAGTGAATCACTTGGCACCTGTCCTCTGAGTTCACTGAACCTGATGTCCTCCAGTTCTGCCGGGCACAGCAGAGTGTGGCTTTGTCCTTCCTTGTGGCTGCTCAGTATTCCGTGGTGTGTGGTCACCACGGCTGCCTTGTCCTTTCACCTGCTGTTGGACATTTGGGTTGTTTCCATATCCTGGCTGTTGTGCTTAGAGCTGGGATATGCATAGATCTGCTGGATGCTTTTGTGTTCTTGGAGAGATACCAAGAAGTGGGACCACAAGGTCATAAAAAAGAAAAGAACAACCACAACAAAAAAGCCAAACCTTGGTTATTAGTTTTTTTTTTTTTTTTTGCTCTTTTTGGGTCGCACCCGGCAATGCTCAGGGGTTACTCCTGGCTCTGCACTCAGGAATTACTTCCTGGCGGTGCTCGGGGGGCCATATGGGACTCCGGGATCGAACCCGGGCCAGCACAGGCCGCCGCATGCAAGGCAAACGCCCCTACCCGCTGGGCTATCGCTCCGGCCCCAGTTTTTGTTTTTGGGCCATACTAGCTGTGCTCAGGGCATTAGGGCTTTTTCCTGGCTCTATCGGGATCACTCCTGGCAGTGCTCCTGGGCTCATCTCAGAGGGATGCTGGGGATTAAACCCGGGTTGGTCATGTGCAAGAGAAGCAACCTACCCACTGTACTATTGCTCCTGCCCGTTCTTTGTTTTTAAGGATGTCTATTTTTTTGGTTTTTTGGGAGGTCATACCTGGCTATGCTTAGGGTTACTTACTCCTGGCTCTGCACTAAGGAATTATTCAGGTGGTACTTGGGGGACCATATGGGATACTGGGGGTTGAACCCAGGTCAGCAGTGTGCAAGGCAAATGCCCTTCCTGCTGTACTATTGCTCTGGCCCCTGTTTTCTTTTTTTTAAATATTTTATTATACCACTGTTAGATATACAATTACAAGATGTTCATGTTTGAATTTTGGTTCTGCAGTGTTCCAACACCCATCCCTCCACCCCTGCCCATCTCCCATCACCAATGTCCCCACCTCCCTCCCCCTCCCCCAGCCTGCCTCCATGGCAGGTTCTTTTCTCCTTTCTCTCTTTCTCTCTCTATCTCTCTCTCCTCACTTCCCCTTTCTTACACATTGTAGATTGTAATATATTCTAGAACATGATTGGTTCCACTAGTTTGATGTGCGGGTCTGGACCACAGAAATGGCGGCTATTATGGTGAGAGAGACTCATCTGGCTGCTTCCGAGGCCCTACAGAGGTGATGGTCCCCCTCCCAAAACCCATCTTGTTTCTGGGAGCCTCATGGTCCAGCTGAGCTAAGGGAAAGCTGGATGACAGCTCTTCCCCCTGCGTCTGAGTCTCTGCATCACGGCTGAGAGCCCTGAGGCAGTTTGTGGGCAGGGCCACCAGGCCTCTGGGACCGGTCAAGAGGGGAAGGGGTACCCCAGCTCCATCTCCAGGAACACCCGGTGACTTCACCTCTGAGAGTCTCCTACCTGGGCTCGAACTTGGCTGCTCTGAGCTGATCTTGAGATCAGCATCTCTCTTGCATGGGTTCTGATGAGCTGTGGGGTCCGGACAGTGATAATGGTGGCTATTATGGTGAGAAAGTCTCATCTGTCTGCTTCCGAGGCCCTACAGAGGTAATGGGCCCACTCCCAAAATCCGTCTTGCCTCCTGGGAGCCTCATGGTCAGCTGAGCTAGGGAGAGCAGGATGGCAGTTCTCCCTGTGCTTCTTTTTTTTTTTTTTAATATTTTATTACACCGCCATGTGATATACAATTACAAAGATGTTCATGTTTGGGCTTCCGTCATACAGTGTTCCAGCACCCATCCCTCCACCAGTGCCCCCTTTCCCACCACCAATGTCCCCACTTCCCTCCCCCTCCCTAGCCCGCCTCTATGGCAAGTTCTTTATCTCTTCTCTCTCTCTTTTTCTCTTCTCTTACACATTGTGGATTGCAATACATACATTTAGAGATCATCATGTATATCTTTTTTCCTATATTCAATGCTCAGTTCTAGGCTGGTATTATCATTTTTGACAAATATTAGCACACTGTTCCTTCTCTGTCTTACCTAACCACTGATTCCCACATGTTTGTGGTAGATTCCACCTTTTTTTTTTAATTGAAAGATGCTCATGCAGAGCTTTGGTTCCACAGTGTTCCAACACGCACCCTCCGCCCAAACCCATCTCCCATCACCAATGTCCCCACACCTCCCTCCCCTCCCCGCACCCCTAACCACTTGGCGGGTTCTGCACGCCATTTCCTTCCCTCTTTATATCTCCCTCACAACAAACTTTCCTGCTCTTCGTTAAATGCAGTGCATTAAAAGACATTACTGTTTCACTATTTTAGTGGACGCGCGCGGCCACAAGCGCTCGCGCGACCTGGGCTCGAACTGGCTTTGCTCTGTTGATCTGGTCTGAGGCAGTTTCGCAGCGTCCGGACAGCAAAAATGGTGGCTAGTGTGGTGGGCGCAGTTTCATCCGGCTGCTTCCGGGACCCCCCAGAGGCGACGCCCCCGTGCTTCTGAGTCTCTTATCTTTCTCTCTATCTCTATTTCTGTCTCTCTATTTCTCTCTCCTACACCTTGTGACTTGCCTTACGGTTTATGATGCAGTTATCTATGTGTATATTCAGTAGTGAGTTCTAATGTGACATTATAGTTCCTCATTCCCCATCAGCCTCCCCAGTTTGTTACAACTACAATGATCATTATGGTGTACAGATGTGAAAGATCCTGGGAAGGACCTGGTCTTAGCCTACGTTGTTATCTAAGCCTCTTATGGGATGCAGCTGCGCAAACTGTTCTTATGTCAGACCATCCAACATCCAGGGCCCCACAGGGCAGAGCCCCTGGGGGGTGTGACAAGCCTATCTCCTGTCTGCCACCTGCCAATGCAGCCAGGCGCCACTTCCCACACCTGCAGCACCCTCGAGGGGCAGGTGGCCCTGGCACCTGTTTTTAAGAATGTCTCCATCCATTATCTATCTCGTCTGTCTGTCTTGCTTTCTTTTTCCTCTTTTCTTTCTTTCTTTCTTTCTTTCTTTCTTTCTTTCTTTCTTTCTTTCTTTCTTTTCTTTCTTTCTTTTCTTTTCTTTCTTTCTTTCTTTCTTTCTTTCTTTCTTTCTTTCTTTCTTTCTTTCTTTCTTTCTTCCTTCCTTCCTTTCCTTCCTTCCTTTCTCCTTCCTTCCTTCCTTCCTTCCTTTCTCTCTCTCTCTCTCTCTCTCTGTCTTTCTTTCTTTCTTTCTTTCTTTCTTTCTTTCTTTTCTTTCTTTCTTTCTTTCTTTCTCTTTCTTTCTTTCTTTTCTTTCTTTCTTTCTTTCTTTCTTTCTTTCTTTCTTTCTTTCTTTCTTCCTTCCTTCCTTCCTTCCTTCCTTCCTCTCTCTCTCTCTCTCTCTCTCTCTCTCTTTCTTTCTTTCTTTCTTTCTTTTCTCTTTCTTTCTTTCTTTCTTTCTTTCTTTTCTTTCTTTTCTGCCCTTTGGGTCACACCTGGAGATGCTCAGGGGTTACTCCTGGGTCTGCACCTCAGGAGACCTGGTGGTATTGGTGGGAACCTTATGAAGTGCTGGGGATCGAAGTCAGATTGGCTGTGTGCAGGGGCAAACTCCCTCCACTGTACTATTGCTCTGGCCCCTCCTTTTCATTTCTTTTTCCAAATTGAATCACAGTCAAAAAATTGTTCATGATTTGGTTTCAGTCATATAATGTTCCAACATCTGTTCCTTCACTAGTGTGCATTTTCCACCACCAATGTCCCCCAATTCAATGGCCTCCACCCCGCCTTTATGACAGGCACTTTTTCTTCTCTCTCTCTTTTCTCTCTATCTCTCTCTCTCCCTCCCTCTGTACTTTTTTTCAACAGAGGTTGAATATAAGGTTTTGTGAGTAGATTTTAGATCTTTGTAGATCTTAGATCCCTTTGTCTAATACGCTGTGTGCAAACATTTTCTCCCATTCAGTAGGGTTTCTTTTGTGTGTGTTCTGCCATGCAAAAATTTTTTTATTTTGATTCTTTTTTTTTTTTTTTTTTTTTTTTTTGGGGTCACACCTGGCGGCGCTCAGGGGTTACTCCTGGCTCTGCACTCAGGAATTACTCCTGGCGGTGCTCGGGGGGACCATATGGGATGCCGGGATCGAACCGGGCGGCATGGGCGCGCCAGCGTGCAAGGCAAACGCCCTACCCGCTGGGCTATCGCTCCGGCCCCATTTATTTTGATTCTTGATGGTGTTCTAGACCCATATGAGAACAAGATAGAGCAGTTTCTGCAGCAGAGATGGGAGGTGCTTGGTGGTGGAGGACTGTGGTAAGCACAGAGGAAACAAGAGGGTAGAGAGGCCATAAGACAAGGTCTTACAGAAATGCCTCAGGAGGGTATGTGTCCGCCTTCTCCCCTGTTTCCTCCCCCCTACACACACACACACACACACACACACACACACACACACACACACACCACTCCTGAAGCAGAATGTGGGAACCATTTCCACAGGGCATCAACTTTGTCCATCTTTCAGCTTGAAGTCTCAGAGAAACAAGAGCAGAAAGCTAGACCCTCCAGTCCAGAGTCCTGCAGTGTGGGCCAAAGTATCACTAGGATGGCTGGGACGGGGGTGGGGGCAGTGTGTGGGGAGGGAAGATAGCATTTAGCACCAGTGAGTCAAATGTACTTGATAAGCAGATTCCAGTCCCTGTGTCAGCGAGAATTACTCACCAGATCCATGATCACATTCCTTCACTTCATCTCTCTCTCCCTCTCTCTTTTTCTCCCTCTCTCTCCCTCGTTCTCTCTCCTAATGTTTGAATCTTCATAGGTCTTGCTTTTTCAAAGGCAAACTCCAGGTGGCATTAGATATATTATATGCAGCAAAGATACAGAATCTGGTGTCTTCCTCAATCAAAGCATTGAAGAAGGATAACATTGAATTGTCTTTATCTGTTCCATGCTTGAGACATCAATCAGTACCTGTGCAGAAACAGTCACATTGTGCAGTTGGAAGCAGCTGGAGCTGGACAGGCTCTGAGAGGGAGGCAAATGGGGCCGCCACGGAGCAGGGAGCCTTGCCAGGCCTTTGGCGGTGGGCGCGTCCGGCCTCTCCACAGCTGCTGACGTAGCATCGCCAGCTTCCACCAAATAGTATTTTTCCACAGATGTTCACACTTGTCAGCCTCCCTCACTGCACAGGCGTGTGCACAGGTTGGGGGGTTTCTTCTGATTGGGTGGATGTGCCTGCTGGACTCCTTGAAAAGTGCTCGCTGCAGGCTGAAGTTTTCAGAGGATGCCATAGAACAGTGTGGATGGGTTCCAGGGTGAAACAAGGAGCATTCAGGGTGGGTGTTCCCCAAGAGGCCCCACTGTCACTTCCTTCCTGCCTCCTTGAAATGCATCATTTGTTCTGTGGTTCCATCCCAGGTTTTCAGTCAAATGTCCTTACTCTGCAGTTACTAGGATTAAACATTATTCCTCCCACCGCCCTGAGGAGCTTTTTGCTGTTTTCAGCTTTCTTCAGGTTACATAAGGACCTGGGGGGGAGAGATGCTCTCTTGAACTCAGACCCTGACTGTGTCCATGGTTCCTACCCTGAGATAAGGTGGTGGTAGGTCCAGAGTACTCGTGACTAATTGTAGGTCACTGTATTTTACCATGACCTGGACTTTGGGGCAGAGAAGTCAAGCACTCCCTGGAATCTTTCGCCAGGAGCCACCTGCAGATAATAAGCACTTTTGTTTCCCCACCTCCCAGCGGAATGTGGTTTATCTCACCGTTCTTCCCCTAATCTTTTTGGGGATTCAGTGATGTTATCTGGGGAGGGAGCCTGTTCATTTGTTCCTCCCCTGGTTGCCAGGCGCCATACTGAGGCCAGACAGTCCTATGCAAGCCCTTGTTTGCTCGTCTATCCCTTGCTCTGTGCCCTGCTCACTGGGGGTGAGAGGTTCTCTGGTCCAGGTGTTGGCACAGCTTAGAGAGCGACAGGGACATTCTGGAGCAAGCCCCTGAAATCTTAGGCTCAAGCCTCAGATTAAAGGATTTTTGGTTTCCCTTTGGGTCATTTTTCCCCCTTTCCAAACTTTTGGAATACTCTTGGTTCAGGGAAATTTGGGGAAAAAAAAAGTATTATTCGAACTTTATCACCTGGGAATCAAGTTCTCCCAGCCCTGACTTCAGTGGTGGACATCACTGACTGTGCAGAGGTGGCCTGGGGTGGGCAGAGAGAAATCCTGGAGCCCAGAATCAAGGTGATGGCCTGGCCGTGGGGCGTGGCCAGCCCTTTTCTCATCTGTGGAAATACTCTTGCAGGAAAGGAAATACTCTTACAGGAAAGGAAATACTCTTGCAGGAAAGGGGTTCCTGCGCTACGAGGGGCCCCCCAGCAGAGCCCAGGAAAGATGGGCCTGGACCAGGGTTTGCAGTGCTGAGACGCTCCACAGCCAAAGCACTTCCTGGAGCCGCTCCACGAGCTTCCCTGCCTTATGCATTTCCGACTCTGTGAGAGATTCCCTCTGCAGCTCCAGAGTCGGGAAGATGTTGTGTCATTGCAGTCAGCAAGTGGTGACACGGGGAACCCGTGTTCCTTCTGATGTACCTTGCCAAGACTATGCTTGGAGAGATGGAAAGAAAAATCCAGCTTCCTTCATGTCAGCCACGTAGCTACTGGTCCACTCTAGACTCTCCCCTTGCAGTGCTCAGGTCTTACTCCTGGCTTTGTGCTTAGGGGTCACTCTAAGGTGAGGCAAGCTCCATACCCCCCTATTCTCTCTCCTCCCTGCCCCCATTTTTTTTTTTTTTTTTGGTATTTCTAGCAATGTTGGCGGGACCATGTGGTGCAGGGATCCAACCCAGGCCAGCCCCCTCAAGCTACGGAAACCCAGGCCAGTCCCCTCAGGCTGTGGAAATGCCAGCCAGCAGCTCAGTTCTGCTTTATGTGGCTTTTTTTTTTTTTTTTTTGCCTTTTTTTGGTCACACCCCGGCAATGTTCAGGGGCTACTCCTGGCTCTGCACTCAGGAATTACTCCTGGTGGTGCTCGGGGACCATATGGGATGCCGGGGATCGAACCGGGGCCATCGAACCCAGGCTGGCAGAGGCCGGCCTCGTGCAAGGCAACGCGCCCTACCTGCTGGGCTATCGCTCCGCCCCTATGTGGCATTTCTTAGAAGTTGACTACGTAGCCAGGCTTTAAAGGCACGGGACTCTGCACAGCCTCGAGGTTTCCAGTTTCTCTTGTAAGCGTGGAGCCATTGCCGCAGACGCCGGCCCAGCAGCACCTGCGTTTGTGCCCAGTGAATACTTTGCTCCTTATCTCCACATCAGCTCTTTGCAGGAGAGACAAGCTGAGGCAAGTGGGCTTTTTGCCCCACTTTATTTCATTTTCCCTACTTCCCTCTTTTCTCAGCTTTGTCCTCCTGTAGAGCTGAACCCACTCATAGGCTCCCCATCTCTATACACACATGCTGGCTTGTTTCCGAACTGTTTCCTTTCTTGGAAATTAAGTGACCAACTTGGTTTCCTCCCAGCGGCACTCCCCCACCTCTGGCTGTCTCCACAGGCCCCACTGTAGCTGCCTTTGCTGCTTATTATCCGCGCCTTCGTCTCCTGTGTCCCGGAGCCCCTCTTCTCACTCCGGAATCTTTGGCTGCGTTTAGCTCTCCTAGGTGGAAATGCATTTCTGGGTTTTGACCACACTGTAAAATCTCAGCCTCCGACCCTCCTCTCTCTTGGCAGCGATGCCACCTGGGCACAGCTTTTCCATGGCTTCCTCCTTCATCCGGCGCTTTTCTGGACTTTCACTCAGGCGTCTCTGGTGCCGTGGGCAGGTGCTCCGGGCCCCTTGTAACTCCCTGTAGATGCTCAGCCTCGTCCCTCTAATTCAGACCCATCTCAAATGGACTTGGCCATCTCACTGCTCACGAATGACACCATCTTTTTGAGATCTTGCTTTTATTATTATTATTATTATATTATTATTATTATTATTATTATTATTGCAAAAAATATGCACTTGGGTTGCCTTGCGCCCCTTCTCTTCCTTTCCTTCCCTTCCCTTCCATGTGCTCAGAGATCATGCCTGGCCGGACCGGGAAGACCATATAGGGTGCTGAAGATCAAACCCAGACAGGCCTCATGCAGGCAAGTATCCTACCCACTGGACTGTCTCCTCTGCCCCTGCATTTGGTTTTCTCCAGTCCCGTCCCACGTCCTAAACTCAGCCAGAGAAGGCTGCGATTCCGGTGGGTCAGTCTAGCACCTGCCCAAGCAGAATCCCACAGACTGCGACTTAAGCAGCAGGGACTCACCTCTGCTCAGCGGGAGAGTCTAGAGTCCAAGATCAAGTGTGGTGACCTGCCGAGGTGGTGAGGCCCTCTGAGGCCTCCGTCCTTGGTTTGTCGTCGGCCATCTGCCTGCCATGGAAGGCCTTGGTCCTTCCTCTCACGAGGCCGCCTGTCCTGTCGGGTCATGGTACCTTCAACCCTCGCTCTCTCGTTGTGAGATCCTGTTGTTTTTCCCCCATCAGGCTTGCAGTGCCTGGTTGTCAGGAGGGACACCGAATGGGTGTGAAACTGAAGGTGTGTTAGGGCTCGAAGGAAGGATCAAGGCTGGTTAGTGGGAAAGTCTCACCTGGTGTTACCTTCTGGGAAAGCAGACAACCAGCCGCTGTGGCAAAGCTGCCGGCCCAGAGAGCTGCCCAGCTCTGGCCTGCTAAGTGGCAACCACGGGCACTGCTGTGAGGTGGAGGCCCTTGTTGCGGGCTGTGGCCCAGCAGCCAGCTATATGGGAGTGCCTGGGTCTGGGTCCCCGGGCCTCCGGACACTGGCCTGACCAGGCAAGTCAGCCTGAGGGATGCTTCTTGTTTCTGCTGCCCCAGCTGGGATGTCTCTGCGTGGAAATATCAGAGCCCAGGACTGAAGGCCTGTGTGTTGGGGTCTCTGCTGCCCGCAGGTCTATCCGCTCCTCACTGGCTCAGGCCGTTAATGTCGGAGCCTCCGATGTGGCCCCACTGAGCACCTCCCACAGACCATTCCCGGAGCCTGACTCTGACACTGTTACTCCTCTGCATAAAGACCCGAGGGGTGCCCTGAGCTCCAGACTGAGCCACGTGGTTGGGGGCTCAAGGCCTCTCCAGCTCCCTCCTGCTGTCCCGCACACAGCGGTTCTCCTCTGTTCTGACCATACCCAGCATTTCCCCCACAGCACTCCTGGCATCCACACTGTTATCTGTGTCAGAAAGTCTCTGCAGGCCTGGGGCGATGGGACAGCGGGAGGGCACTAGCCTTGCATGCAGCCAACCCAGTTTTGATGCTCAGCATCACTTACAGTGCTCTGAGCCCACCAGGAGTGATCTCTGAGCACAGAGTCAGGAGTAAGCCCTGAGCATGGCTGGGTGTGGCCCCACAAACAAACACACAAACAAACAGTAAAAAAAAAAAAAGGTCTCAAGGTCTCATGTCTGTGCCCAAGGTCTGCTCTGGCTTCTGCCGCGTGGCGTTCACATTCTGCTCTTTCACAGGCAGCACTTTTGTTTGTTCCTTCCTGTAGGCAGCTCCCTCAGTGGTGCTTTGGGCTGCCAGGTCTGCAGCCAGTGGTGCTGGGGGCGGTGACATGGTGGGGTTGGACTCAGGGTCTTTCACATACTAGCGTCTGCTCCATTCCTGGAGGCACACCCATGCCCAACTGCCCAACCCTGTACTAACAATTTCCCGTCACGTTGAATGATAAAGTCCCTTGAGAACAGCAATGTTGCTTCACTTTATCCCACTGTCCACTTAGCAGGGTGGCACGAGGCAAACTTGATGGTGTGGACCATAAAATCCAGCTTGGGCCGATGTCTTCCCTGCGGTTTGGTAGACAGTCAGAGAGTTTTGCTCATGGTTCCTACAGTCTTGACCAGAGACATGTGCTCACTGAACTGGATTATTTGTTTTTATTTTTTATTTTTTGCTTTTTTGGGTCATACCCGGCAATGCTCAGGGGTTTCTCCTGGCTCTGCACTCAGGGAATCACTCCTGGCAGAGCTCGAGGCGACCATATGGGATGCCGGGGATCGAACTCTTTGCCGCACGGCGGCGGCTGCGTGCAAGGCAAATGCCCTACCCACTGGGCTATCGCTCCGGCCCTGAACTGGATTATTTGTGGGGGGGGGGGGAAGAGGTTGATAGGGATCCAAAGGTGATAAAGTAGAGCCCAGACTACGCAGGGGCTCCCAGGATGAACGACGGAACCTCCCCCACACCTAGAAAGGCACTTTGGATTCTTTCCATAGGTAGTGGAGGAAGGGGGACCGTCTTGGTCCTTAAAGCAGTTAATTTTTGTGTGGGAAAAGCTCCGAGATATAATTCATATGACAAGAAGTCCATGGACGCTGTTGAAGGATGCTAGATTTGGGGGTGGGGTGGGGTTGGTCTCCCCTGGTGGTGCTCAGGGAACCACATGTGCTGGGGGTGAACCAGGATCAACCATGGGTAGGGCAAATGCCTTGTCCCCTGCTCCATCTCTTTGGCCCGTTTTTCTAAACTTGCCTGATTAGAGCCTGTGAGTTTGTCACAAGCCCAGATGTTTGGTGGCCTCAGGCTCCTAAAGGGCTGGAGAAGGCTCCAGGATGGGCAGAGCTGAGTCCTGAGCTCAGTGAAGCCACTCCAGGGCCTGTCCTGGTCATGCTGAGACCTTGGTTTCTCAGGTCAGGTAAAGGTGAGCTCAGAGCCATTGTTAATAGTTCAGCCAACCTTGACATTCTTCTGTGACTGGGAGGGCTATACCCCAAGACGCAGAGGGAGGAGAGGGAGGAGCAGAGGGTGTTTGGGCTTGGACACCTGTCTTTGTGCGCTGCTAGGATTCAGGCTCCAGCTCATGGGAGCTGGAGGAAAGGATTAATGCCATCGACATGCTGTACCTGTTGGGAGTTTTCAGACAGTAGCAGGATGCTTTGCTGCAGGTCTCCCCAAGTTTTGGGGCCACACCCGGCCCCCAAAACCAAAATAAGATACAAGGAAAAAAAGCCCAAGAGCAACAAAAAAAAAATCTACACTACAGAGGTTTATTTATGGGCCTTTATGACTCAGACTTTTGTTTTTTCGAGGTGGGAGGTTTGGCTCACCCCCCCAGCAGTGCTCAGGGTTTAGCACTCAGGGATCACTCCTGGTGGGCTTGGGGGCCCTATGTGGTGCCAGAGATTGAACCCAGGTCAGCCACATGCAAGGCAAGTGTCTAAGTCCCTCTGCTCTGTCTGCCCCTGCCTGTGGTATCTTCTGACCAGCCTTTCTGCATGAGCAGTTCCTTGAGTGGAGCCTTTTGATCTGCTGGGTGAAGCACGCTTGCTTCAGACGCTGCTGATATGGGGACCATGGTGGAATCTCCTGAACACTAGCCCCGCTGAGGGGGCCCTGCAGCTTCCAGCTCTCAGCATGGAGAGGGGAGACTGGATTCCCTCTGAGCCCAGGCCAGCTCAGCTCTTCACTTCTGTGCATGGTGCCCACATCGGCTCTCCCTGCTGCGGGCAACCAGACCCTGTGGATGGTGGTCTGGGTTTGGAAGAGCCCTGGGCTCCCCCTAGCTATTTCTTGCCTGTGGAAACTAGCCCAGGGGCTTCAGCTCCTACTTCTCACTGTCCACATCCAGAGGCTCTGCTGACCCTTCATGGTTGCCGACCCCAAGCTTCTAAAAGGTGCCCGGTGTTTCTTTTTTGACACAGGCACTTCATTCTCTTTTCCTGGTACTGCTCTGATTCTTTTTTGAAGAATGTGCGGGATGAAGGTACGATTAATAATTAAGGTTGCTTATACAAAACCTCTCTGGCTCCCACGCCAAGTTCTTGTCCTCTATCCAGTACTTTGTTCTCTTTCCAACTAGCAACTGGGTGCCAAGAATCGACTTTGCTGTCCAGAGCTCAGGACTGGTGACCGCTTTCTTTCATTTCCTGTATTTCACTTCACCTATTTGAACTGGGGAATGAGGCCTATTGGAGGTTTAATGGGCTCATCGTGGACTGCTGATGGCGTCTGATCTCTGAACTTTCTCAGGGAGCTGGGCTAGGGCTGGGTGAAGCAGAAAGTGGTTTTCTCCAATGCAGAGATCCCAGGTGACCTTGGGTCCCAGAGCCCCAAGACCTGTC
Organism: Cryptotis parvus; assembly: GCA_021461705.1. Lineage (NCBI taxonomy): Eukaryota > Metazoa > Chordata > Mammalia > Eulipotyphla > Soricidae > Cryptotis > Cryptotis parvus. Next base: position 14,079 of record JAJIBD010002372.1, read on the forward strand.
ATGTCAGCTCTGCATCCCTGTCCGAAGGATCCGCCATTCTTCACCTGTCACTTTGGACGAGGCAGACCCAGTATCGTTGCTGGACCAGAGCCCAACCTTGGGGACATTTGGTTAAATCATTTCAGTAAGGCACAGCTGCTGATACAGTTTCCGTGGGGTTTCCGTCAGCTTTCTTCATTGAGTGTGGAAGTTGGTGACTATTTCCCCACATTGGCGTGGGCCTATGCCTTAGGATGAGTGCGGGGGCTCTCGAGCAGCCTGGCGGTCAGCAGAATCTTCTGCCAGTTTCTCCTCCTGGGGGGAGTGACTCTGACTCAGCGTCAGCAGCGATGTGCAGAGAAGCCCCGACTTAGTGCTGAGCCGAGGGCTGTCGCTGTCTGGCTGTGCACATCAAATCAGCCAACAGCACAAACCAAAACCTATTTGCGAATTTCCCCAGAAACAGTTATATGTCTTTCTGAGCAGGTTGGACTTTGGGAGCTCAATTGAGATGTGGGAAAATTTTGACTTCTTCTTCTCCCCAGAGACCTACTGTCGGGTGGGTTCACTTCCAATTCTGGATCCGCAGAGAAAGATTAATTATTTTGTAGTTGATGCCACAGGGTGCAAATCTCCCTGAATTTGAGGGACGAATGCCTTAGAAATGATCGGATAGTGACTGGAGTGTTCGTGAAGTGGGGAGGGCTATGATTTGATCCCTGGCATCCCATAGTGTCTTCTGAGCACCACGAGGGGTGATCCCTGAGCACAGAGTCAGGAGTAGTCCCTGGGCACAGCTGGATGTGATCCCCCCAAGAAGAGAAATGATTGGATAGGAAGGGAGAGATAGCAAAGGGGCTAAGACACTTGTCTTGCACACAGCCGACGCTGGTTTGAATTCCCCTGGTTGTGCAGATCAGGAGTAGGTAACCCTGAGCATAGACAGGCATGGCCCCACACAAAGGAAAGCAATAACAGCACCAGCAAAAGACAAACAAAAAGAGAAACTATCAACTCTTACTCATGGGGCTTAGGAAATGGCTCAGTCCCGGGAGCACGCACCTTGCATGTGTGAGGCCCGGAGTTTGATCCCCAGCTGTGCGGTTCTTGCAGCAAACCCTCGGCTTTGCCTCACCAACTCCACCAGCAGTGAGGAGAGGTCCCAGCAAAAGAGATATGGACCATAAACAGTTCAAGCTCTGGATGGAAAAAAAAGCATTGGATAGCCTTTATTTTTATTTTAAAGATGTTTTCAATTGTGTAGTATTTTGATGATATTTCTCTAAAATTACTCCCAAGTTCAGAGGGTGTTACCTCCCTCCCACCCCCTTCAAGACCTTCAGTCCTGTGAATTTGAGAACTGGTAGGGGTCTGGGGGAATTTTGATTAGAAATGTGACCTAAACTGCAGACTCAAGAAGGCCTCGAACCAGCTGTAGGGGAACAGAACATAAAGGTGGTTTATAAAAGCTAAAACTAGAGACAAAGATGTGATTGTTTTCATTCCCATCCAAAGTGAAAATCAGGTGAAGACTGGTAACATGTGAATGAGGGAGAGTTGGCTGGGCATAAGAATGGAGACAGGCCTGGGAAAGGGGTTTGCCGAGGAGTGACTGTTAGTGGGAAGACATTGAGTTCGCCATCAGTGACCAGTGACCAGTGACCTGGTCATTGCTCATCAGTGACAGGAGTGGCAGTTTTGCCTCACTCTGTCCTTCCCAGAGGGGACACGATTGAACATGCTTGATGCCTGATTCTGTATTTTTTTTTTCTTTTTTGGGTCATACCCAGGAATGCTCAGGGGTTACTCCTGGCTCTGACTCAGAAATTATTCCTGGCTGTGCTCGGGGGACCATATGGGATGCCGGGGATCGAACCAGCCAGCTGAGGATGCCCTACCCACTGTGCTATTACTCCAGCCCCTGATTCTGTATCTTAAAGTATATATATCACATACACATATAGGTATGTGCATACACACATATATACACTTATATTTAAGTTGATTGAGATTATGTGGTTTTAAATACTGCATTATTTCTCATGCACATAATTCCCACACCACACCCACCATCAGTGCACCTCCTTTCCCTCTCCTAGAACCTTTGTACCCTCTCTCTCAACCCCCCCCCAACTCCAACTCCAACAGTTCTGCTGTTGTCTTGCCTTCAGCTCTTTGTTGCTGCCTTGCTGTGCATCTTTAAGTATATGACAGAGATTGCTCTGTGTCTGTCCATTTCCTTCTGGCTGACTTCACCCAGCATGATATCTTCTAGTTCTGTTCATGTTGCTGCACGATTTTGTTCTTTGCGCTTCATAGTATTCCATTGTTTGCGCTTCATAGTATTCCATTGTGTATATATACCACAACTTCTCCTTCTCCTTCTCCTTCTCCTCCTTCTCCTTCTCCTCCTCCTCCTCTTCCTCCTCCTCCTTTCTTTCTCCTTCTTTCTTCTTCTGGTTATTTTTTTTTTTTTTTTTTTTGGGTCACACCTGGTGATGCTCAGGGGTTACTTCTGGCTCTTCACTCAGGGCTCAGGAATCACTCCTGGTGGTGCTTGGGGGACTATATGGGACTCCGAGGATCGAACCCAGGTCGGCTGCATGCAAGGCAAATGCCCTAGAGGGGGCTCCAGCCCCTCTTCTTCTGTTTTTTTGGGTAACACCTGGCAATGCTCAGAGGTTACTCCTGCCTCTGCACTCAGGAATTACTCCTGGTGATGCTCAGGGAGCCATATGGGATGCCGGGGATTGAACCCAGGCCTTCCATGTACAAGGCAAATGTGCTCTCCACTGTACTATCACTTTGGTCCCTTATACCACAACTTTTTTCTTTATTTTGCTTTTTTGGGTCACACCTGGAAATGCTTAGGATTACTCCTCGCTCTGCTACTCAGGAATTATTCCTGGCAGTGCTCAGGGGACCATATGGGATGCTGGGGATAGAACCCAGGTTGGTCGCATGCAAGGCAAATGCCCTACCCGCTGGACTATTGCTCTGGTCCCAATATACCACAACTTTTTTCTTTTATCTATTTATCCATAGTTGAGCATTTGGGTTCTTTCCAAATGTTACCTATTGTACAAAGCAATAGACATAGGTATGCATATAATTTTTCAATTAATGTTTTTCAAATTAATGTTTTTGAGTTTGGTGGACAAATGTAGCATCACTGAGATATAGGGACATTCTATTTCTTGGCGAGATCACCATCTTGCTTTCCATAGATGGCCGAACCAGATGACCAACAGTGAATGAAGGGTCATTTCTCACCAAAGCCCTGCCAACAATGGCTGTTTCCAGACTGATATGTGCTATTCTCACTGTCATGGATGATACCTCAATGTCATTTTGATTTGTGCTTTCCAAACCCTGAGTGATGAGGAGCACTGTTAAACATCTGCCTGTTAAGCATTTGTATTTCTTCTTTGGGAAAATTCAACTCCTGATTCTTTGTGTTGTGTGTGTGTGTGAGTGTGTGTGTGTGTGTGTGTGTGTGTGTGTGTAGGGGACAAAGGGGGCTATGCGGTTATGCCCAGTGGTGCTAAGGGCTGACTCCTGCCTCTGGGCTTAGGGGTCACTACTGGTGGGCTTGGAGAACCATGTGGGATGCTGGGTGCGTCACATGCAAGGCAAACCCCTACCTGTTGTACTATTTATTACTCAGGTTCCTGACTGCCTGAGTATTAAAGCCTCTGGACTCCATTTTTATTATATTGACCAAGACAACTATTTCCTCTCCCCTCCCTTCCTCTCCCCTTTCTCCCTCCTTCCCTCCATTCCTCCCTTCCTTCCTTTCTTCCTTTTCTCTTCCTCCCTCCACCACCTCTTTCCTCCTTCCCCTTCCTTTCACTCTTCTCCTTTCCTTCCTTTTTCTCTTTCTCTTTTCCCTTTCTCTCACTCTCCCTCTCTCCTTCTCTCTGTTTAGGGACCACACTCAGCTGTGCCCCAAGGCAAGTCCCACACAGCTTGTTCTCTGGTTGTGGGAAAGCCGCTGTGGCGCGAGGACTGAGAGCCGGTGCCAGGCGGTGTGGCCAGTGACTTCCAGCCTCCCGCACGAGGCCTTGTGTCACCGCTGGCTGCCACCTTCTCCTGTGGAGGTGTGCCAGGAGGTGTGGGGACGGGGGTGTAGTAATCATCTCAGAGTCCTGCTGTCCCTCCTACACTGTCCTGTCCTCTTCCTGTGGCCCAAACTTATTCCTACAGTGGAGCCACCCCGGCTGTGACACAGACGCCTCTCAGGGCTGCTTCTACAGGGCTGCCTATAACCGCAGGGGGCCTGACCACCACCTTCTTGGTTTCTGTTTTGTTTGGGTTTTGTGGCCACTCCTGGCAGTGGCCTACTATTCAGAGGTCACGCTTGGTCAGGCTCGGGAGCCAGATGTGGTGCCAGGGATTGATCCACTGCACGAGGCAAGTGCCTTAACCTCTGTTCCATCTTCCAGGTCCTGAAAACCACTTTTTTTTTTTTTTTTTTTTTTTGGGTCACACCTGGCGATGCTCAGGGGGTTACTCCTGGCTCTGCACTCAGAAATTACTCCTGGCAGTGCTCGGGGGACCATATGGGATGCCGGGGATTGAACCCGGGCCGGCACAGGCCGGCCGCGCAAGACAAACGCCCTACCTGCTGGGCTATCGCTCCGGCCCCCAGAAAACCACTTTTATTGTGGATTCAAAGTTTTGGACCAGGGTTGAGGTCTGGCTTCACTTTTTTGTTTGTCCATTTGTGCTGTTGGCCACACAGTGGTGTTCAAGGGCTACTTCTGGCTTGGTGTTCAGGGGACCAAGTGGTGCTTGGAATCCTGCCCAGGCCTCTTGCAGCGAAGCTTGAGCTCCAGCCCACTGAGCTCTCCCTGGCCATTCACAATGTTTACTGCCGTCCTTTTTCTGTGCACCTGCCCCTAGGAGCAGTCACTCCTTCAGGAGGTCAGTCTCAATCCTTCTCTCCTCCTTCCTATTCCCGAGACCCTGTTATTGTCTCCTTCTTCACTCTTGCCCCTCTCTGATCACTTGCTGAATGCTGCAGTAGTGTTCTCCCGGGGCAAGCAGCAAAGCAGTTCTCTCTCTCATCCACGTATTTATCCTCCATGTCCAGACTTGTCAGGCTCTTCAAATATTTACATAAAGTAAGCTTGTGTGTACTTAAAGTGTTAAATCATGCATTTGGACCCTAATTTCTTTAGGTCAGGGAATGAAGACAGATTTATTGACTTTTTTTTTTGGAAATAAACAGATTTTATTTGGAGGCTCTTTAGGAAGGGGAAGGAGGGAGGGGTAAGAGAGAGAGAGCTAGAGAGCTAGAGAGAGAGAGAGAGAGAGAGAGAGAGAGAGAGAGAGAGAGAGAGAGAGAGAGAACATGCTCAAGAGAGAATGTGGGCTTCTCCAAGGGTGGAGGGAGCCCCAGTACCAGCATCCTAGCATTAGACAGGAAAGCACACATCTCAAGAGGGGTGATGTGGGCAACATGTGTGCTCGGCCATGTGGGCACAAGAAGCACCTGAGCTCGGGCAGCATGTGTGTCTTGATTTTGTTTTGCTTTGTTTTGGGTTTTGGACCGTACCCAGCAGTCCTCAGGGCTTATTCCTGGCTCTGTGCTCAGGATCACTCCTGGTGGGCTTGGGGAACCACCACTGAGCCAACCCAGATTGGCCAGGTGTAAGGCAGATGTCTATCTGCCTGCCTATTACTCCAGCTCCAGATTTAGTTTTAGAGCTCTTGAAATCAAAGCGTTTGTGTCCAATACTCAACTGAATACGTGGTCTGTAACTCAAGAGAAAAGTTCATCCTAGGCTGGGGATGTGATTCAGCTGTGCAATAACTGCCTGGCATGTGTGAGGCTCTGGGCTCAATCCCCAACACTGCAAAAACGACTTTTTCTGTTAAACTTAAAACTTCACCCTTGGGTACTGGAGAAACAGTATAGCACGTAAGTTGCTTATCTTGCACATGGAAGATCCAGGCTCAGTCCTTGGCACCACATATATCCCCTAATCCCCACCTAGAGAGAGCCCTGAGTGCAGAGTCAGGAGTTGGCCCCGAGCATTACTGGGTGTGGCCCCAAACCAAAAATAAACAACTAAAAATTTATCTTTGAATTATATTTGGAAACCACTAGCAAGTCCTAGCTGGTGCCTTCCTGTGTCTCGCCCCATGCTGCTCTCTCCATAGCCTTGGGTGAGATTAGAAGAACAGAATCTCAGAAGACAAAGCACTGATCCCATTTGTTTCCCATGCATTGATATATGTGTTTCTCATCACAGAAATGGCTTCCACTTTTAACCCCCGAGAATGCAAGCTGTCCAAACAGGAAGGGCAAAGCTATGGCTTCTTTCTGCGAATTGAGAAGGACATAGATGGCCACCTGGTCCGGCTGGTGGAGAAGGACAGCCCCGCAGAGAAGGCGGGCCTGCAGGATGGAGACAGGGTTCTCAGGATCAACGGCATCTTTGTGGACAAGGAGGAGCACTTGCAGGTGACGGGGACATTTGCTGTCCTTATTCCCACATCTTTCAACACCTGTATCTTCACTGATCATCCTGTGAGACACAGGGGAGCTTTCCTGGCTGGCACTGGTGAAATAGGACTCCAGTATGGCTGCACTTTCTGCCCGCTAATGGAATTTCCTGTCGTTAGCCAAGAGCGTCAGCACAGTCCCTTTAATCTATTGCAGGTTAGCTGTAAGCCAGGTTTATGCCAGGCACTGCCATCTCCATTGTTTTTGCTGAATCCTCATTGTAACCCTGTGGCACACAGTTCTACACTCACAGATGACATTGAGAGCTTGCTGGAGTGACAGTCCAGTGGGTAGGGCGTTTGCCTTGCACACGGCCGGCCTGTGCTGGCCTGGGTTCGATCCCCGGCATCCCATATGGTCCCCCGAGCACCACCAGGAGTAATTTCTGAGTGCAGAGCCAGGAGTAACCCCTGAGCATTGCCGGGCGTGACCTAAAAAAAAAAAAAAAAAAAAAAAAAGAGAGAGAGAGAGAGCTTGCTAAGATATCTGTGCATGGAGCCATGGCAAGATCCCATCTTGAGCCCATTCAACCACCAAATGGGCACTTTTTCACCACCTACAATGTCTTCAGAGAGCAAGAGGACCTGTGATGCCCAAGCATTACTCTCAGAAAGAGCCAGCCTTAGTCTGCATCCTCTGGGGGATGCTTGGACCAGATGCTAGATTTTATTCAGTCTGAATCTAATATTTGCCTGGGTCATACTCACTGACTGGGTGTCTGGATCAGGGAACATCTCCCTGGCAGTGGACAGTAGGTCATGGGTGTATGTGATCTTCCTTTGACTTCTAGGTTGTGGATCTGGTCCGCAAGAGTGGGAACTCAGTGACTTTCCTGGTTTTGGACGGTGGGTCCTATGAGAAAGCTGTGAAGGCACAGGTAGACTTGAAGGAGTTGGGACACAGTCAGAAGGAGCCGAGTCTAAATGGCGAGGAAGCCAGCCCCTGTGTTGAATGGAGCCGTGCAGACGTGGACCCAGCCTCGCCTCTGCTACCTGGTGAAGGCGGGAAGCAGCTACGGCTTCTCGCTCAAAACTATCCAAGGTGAGCTGCGTGTGGGCATGGTGGTCACTCCCCTGAAGAAAGAATTTAACTGTTAATGGCCCTTAAAAAATTGGTGTGTGTGTGTGTGTGTGTGTGTGTGTGTGTTGGTTGAGCCACGAATATGACATTTTCATCACACCACAGCTCTTGGCAGAGTTAGAGGAGTTTGTGTTCTAAGTGCTAGAGAGACAGGAGCTCTTCTCTCCTAGGACATGCGCAGTTTTTTGTTTTTTTTGTTTTTTTTTTTTTTTTTTTTTTTTTTGGGTCACACCCAGCAGTGCTCAGGGGTTACTCCTGGCTCTGCACTCAGGAATCACTCCTGGCAGTGCTCGGGGGACCATATGGGACGCCGGGAATCGAACCCAGGCCGGCACAGGCCTGCGTGCGCCAAGGCAAACGCCCTACCGGCTGGGCTATCGCTCCGGCCCGACATGCGCAGTTTTAAAAAAATTAATTTGTCACTGAGTTATAATACTATAGAATAGAGGTAGAGATTTATACCATATATGTCCCCCCTTTGCTTTGTTTGTTTTGGGGCCAGACCTGACTGTGCTCAGGGCTAATGCCTGGCTCTGTGCTGACTCCTTCTGGGGTTTGGGGGACCATATGAGGTGCTGCGGATTTGACCTGGGTCAGCGGTTGAGCAACACAAGTACCCTACCCACTGTATTATCACTGGCTCAAAAGAAATGTCCTCATGACAGTTATATAACAAGATAAGAGAAGCTCTGCTGTGTTTAAAGAAGTAGAGTAGGGGCCGGAGCGATAGCCCAGCGCGTAGGGCGTTTGCCTTGCACGCACCGGCCTGTGCCGCCCGGGTTCGATCCCCGGCATCCCATATGGTCCCCCCGAGCACCGCCAGGGAGTAATTCCTGAGTGCAGAGCCAGGAGAAACCCCTGAGCATTGCCGGGTGTGACCCAAAAAGCAAAAAAAAAAAAAAAAAAAAAAAGAAGTAGAGTATAAGTTACTCTCATTCCTCACTCTTATTCTCCATCAAGACATCATCCTTTTCCTAGATAAAAGTATTAATATATTGAAAGAATTTACAGAACATTTTGAGAAGAGAAGGATTCCTAAGTGGTCCTGGGGTCCCATGCAGCGAGGCTCAGCCCACTGGGCTGGGGTTCATCTGAGGATCTGATGGTATGGAGCTGCTAGGGGCACAGTGCCAGGATGACTCCCTGCAGTGCCAGGGGTCTCCGCGCGTCAGCCATGCTCAGGGGATCATCTGGTGCTAGGGATCAACTTAGGGTCAACTGCGAGACAAGTGGCTCAACTGCGCCGACAGCTCAGGGCCTCAGTGTGGTTCCTCTCGAGGGAGGCAGAGCTTGAATCATGCCGGCGGCATTCAACTCTGTGCTCCAGGTTGGCCCACCTGCTTGGGGGACAAAGCTGGGTTTGGCACATGACCCCGTAGCACCTCTGCCACCCTGTAGTCTTCAGATGCAACCAAACAGTGCCCTCCTAATGCAGACCCACCATCTGCACCCAGCGGCACCCAGCACTCCCTCCTTAGCTGACAGGAGTGAGTCTCATTGATTCTACTGGTGTGCACTAATCAGTCAGTATGAGTAAGAGAACAGAGAACAGACTAGAGTGGATGTCTTTATTCATATATATAGAGGGCATAAGACAGTCATGACGCTTGGTATGGTTTGGTCTGTTCTGGTCCGAGAGGCCAGAGCTACTGAAATTCCTTCCTTGTATTCAGTTGAGTTTAGAAGTTCTATCAGGGGGTCGGAGCAATTGTACAGCAGGAAGGGGGCCTGCCTTGTACACAGCTGATCTGAGTTCAATCCCTGGATCCCATATGGTTACCAGAGCATGGCCAGGAGTAATTCCTGAGTGCACACTAGGAGCAATCCCTGAGCATTGCCGGGTGTTACCCACCCCCGCCAAAAAAATAAAAAGAAATTCTATCAGAACTAGAGGAGAAAGAGGGGAAAGCACTTGCCTTGCATGTGGCTGACTTGGAGTTTTATCTTTGACATCCCATATGGTTCCATGAGAATCCAGCAGGAGTGATCCCTGAGCACAGAGCCAGGAATAAGCCCTGAGCACAGCAATGTGTGGCCCTAATTTTCACACCATGATCCCCCAAAATGCTCATAAATTCTATCAAAACTAACAAAGTACTGAGCCATGGCTTTAGGCTTTGAGCTAGAGGTGATGCTCTTAATTCTAGACCGGAAGCCAAAGCTGCTGTGAGAGATCTACTTTCCCGTGATCGGAGAAGACTCTTGGCTGTTGGCTGTGTACTGGAGTCATAATGCTTGTCCCCTTCCTATTCCTCACAGGCAAAAAGGGAGTGTACATGACAGACATAGTACCCCAGGGTGTGGCCATGAAGGCTGGTGTCTTGACCGACGATCACGTGCTTGAAGTGAACGGGGAGAACGTAGAAGCCAGCAGCCACGAGGAAGTGGTTGAGAAGGTATCTCCCAAAGGGGACTTCATTTTGCTTTTATTAGTTTATCTTTGTGGTTTTGTTTTGGTTTGGGGACCACACCTGGCAGCGCTCAGGACTTACTCCTGACTTTGCGCTAAGGAATCACTCCTGGTGGTGCTCAGGGGCCCCTATGTGGTGCCAAGGTATAAATGGATCCTATGGCCTGCAAGACAAGTGTCTTTCCTGTCGTAGTTTCTGCAGCCCTCAGCCTGTGTTTGAAGGTGAATGTGGCTCCTCACCTGAGGGTCTGTTTGTTGTAGGTGAAGAAGGCAGGAAGCCGGGTCATGTTCCTCCTGTTGGACAAGGAAACGGACCGGTGCCGCAGTGAGCAGAAAGATCCAGGTCAAGAGGGAAACAGCCAGCTTTAAGCTGCTGCCTCGGCAGCCCCGGCTTGTGGAGATGAAGAAGGGAGCCAATGGCTATGGCTTCTACCTGCGTGCAGGCCCAGACCAGAAGGGTAAGATGCAAGAAGAGCAGGAAACTGCATCCTGGTCTCACCCCATGGGGACCCCTCACACCATAAGGGGCCCAGTAAGAAACTAGAAGACATGGTGGGGTCAGTTTCCATGGCACGTGGAGGTCAGGTGATGGATAACTCCCGCTTCCAGACGCAGAATTTGGGTTCTGCACCATAGTATGTTGGTTAATTGGCTTTTGGGGGAGGAAAGAATTGTAATGTGTAGCCTTTGTTGTTCTCATGATGTAAATACTCTGTGTTGACCTTAAGCTACTGGAATGGTGTCACCAAATGAAAATATGAAGCGTTGTACAGAACTGGCTCTCATTAGCTGTGTATAGGCCAGCTCCAACACAACTTGGGTGTGAGGCAGAGCTGTGGGTCAGACTCTGGGCCTCCAGCAGAATGAGAAAACTTTTATTTTCTTTTTTGGTCACACCCAGCGATGCTCAGAGGTTGTTTCTGGCTCTGTACTCAGGAATTACTCCTGGTGGTCCTTTGGGGGACCATATGGGATGCCATGGATTGAACCCAGGTTGGCCTTGTGTGAGGCAAACTCCCTTTCTGCTGGGCAATTATCACTCTGCCCCAGAATGAGGAAACTTCTGATTAACCCAGAGTTAAAGCCCTCCATGGGAAGGCGAGTGCGTGAAATGATGTGTACAGGACAGGGAAGATTATTTTTCACTTAGAAGTGGTTTCTTTTCTTTTCATTTTGTGTGTTCATCAACTTATCTGGTGGATTTCATGTGAAAAACTCTTTTCGGGCACTTGAGATATAAAGTGAATCGAATTCTTCACCCTCCCTTTTAGTAGAGGAGATAAGACAAATAATGCCATAGCATGAGATAAAAGGTGAGAGGTCCCATAACACAAGGATGAAGAAATATGGAAGTTCCCTAAGAAGGAGCAGGAAGGTGTCTTGAGTTCAGTCTTTGTAGTAGGAATAGAATTGGGAAAGATCAGTGGAACAAGAAGACCCATTTCAGGAAGGCAGGAGCTGTGTCAGTAAGGCAGGGATCAGGCAGTCTGGTAGACAGCAAATGGAGTTGGTGCTGGGACCCCCTTAGAGAGGGAGGCTGGAGAGAGATAGCAAAGACCCTCAAGACCAGGTGAGGCATTTGGACTCAGGTCTGTACTGGTAGGGATTGAAAGGACCTTTAAGCAGCGTGAGGAGGAAAAGCTCAATTTCTACAGTGCCTTGGGGGCTGATACTGAGAGAAAACACAATCCCAGTGACTGAATAATTCTGCAAAAAAGAATTGCTGAGACGGCTCAGGTGTCGCCCACATCTCTCTCGAGATGTGCGCGTTCTCTCTCACTTTCTCTTCTCCTGCCCCTACCTAATTGCCTACAAATAAAATCAGATTTTACTTAAAAAAAAAAAGAATTTCTGAGATTGAGAGCTGGAGGAGAGCTAGACTCTAGGAGTAAGCAGTTCATTGTGGTATAATGGAGCAAAGCCAGGTTGTTTCATTCCCAGGCCCATGCTCTGCTCTCTGGGCAGGGACGTGGTCAGACCCAGCGTAAGGATGAATCTGAAGGCAGGGCAGTGCAGGAGAGGGACTTCAAGTCAGGGTTGGGCCAGGGCCAGTGCCCGGAAAGGTGTGCTGGACATTTCTGTAGGCGTCCAGGCATACAAACTGTTGGTTTTTGTATGTTGTTTTTGGACCACACGCAGTGATGCTCAGGGATTACTCCTGGCTGTGCACTCAGGAGTTCTGGTAGTTGCTTAGGGAACTGTACGGGAGGCTGGAGATTGATGTATTATTATTATTATTATTATTTTTTTTGCTTTTTTGGGTCACACCGGCAATGCTCAGGGGTTTCTCCTGGCTCTGCACTCAGGAATTACTCCCTGGCGTGCTCGGGGGACCATATGGGTTGCTGAGGATCGAACCCGGGCCAGAACAGGCCGGCCGCATGCAAGGCAAATGTCCTACCCGCTGGGCTATCGCTCTGGCCCTGATGTATTAAGGAGAGAGAGAGAGAGAGAGAGAGAGAGCGAGAGGAGAGAGAGGGAGAGAGAGGAAAGAGAGAGGAGAGAGAGAAGAGAGAAGAGAGAAGAAAGTTGTGGGCAATCAGGTTGGGGGACAGCCAACAGCAAGCTGAAAAAGTGAAACTGGAGCTTGTTAAAATAGAGAATGGGACCATGGGACCAAAAAAACCCCAAACCAAAACAAGCCATGAGTGGGGCCAGGAGCGATAGCCCAGCGGGTAGGGCATTTGCCTTGCACGCGGCTGGCCCATGCCGGCCAGGGTTCGATCCCCGGCATCCCATATGGTCCCCCTGAGCACCTCCAGGAGTGATTCCTGAGTGCAGAGCCAGGAGAAACTCCTGAGCATTGCCGGGTGTGACCCCCCCCCAAAAAAAAAAAAAGCAAAACCAAAAACAAAACAAGCCATGAGAGAGGAGCAGGGAGATGTGCTTGCCCTGCAGAAAGTCTGGGCTCCTTAGCCAGTACCACAGGGACCCTGAGCACCCCTGGAAGTGGAAGGCCCCTGAACACCTCCAGGTGTGATTCACAAAGCAAAACAGCATGAAAGAGCTGCACGTGTCTAAAAGGAGGGTTGTTGTTTGCAGAAGACTCAGACACAGCCTGTCAGTGGATACACACAAATGCAGCAACTCCTGAATATACTCACATGCTTGTAAAATGCCAGCGTGGGTTTCTGAAGGTCTGAATCCTTGGTTCTGCTCTTCATTTTTCCTCCCCCACCCTGCCTGTTTCTGGGCAGCCTTCCCCAGCTCCCAGCAATTCAACCTAGCCCTGAGGACCCGTGATGCAGACCGGGCTGGGCTGGGGCAACCATGGCTAGACTTGATGTTGCCGGAAGGGAGTGGCAATGCCGTGCTGGGGTTCAACTCAAGGCCTAAAGCATGCAAGGCATCTGCTTCACTCCTGAGCTGTCGCCTACCCTGGCCCCTTTCTTGTGGCTTAGCTGTGGCATAATCTGCACGGAGATAAGTTTGCAGCTGCCTTCCTGGATCCTGGCAGCCTGTGACGCTCGCCATGCTCCTTTCAAAGACATTTCCTAACATGTGTTTGATGGATCCCTTCCTTGTGAATGGCTGGGTTTGTTCCTGGCGTGAGTTCTGAGTAGGGATTGAGGCCCAGTGGAGGTGGGGTGGGGATTGTACTTTCCCTTTGCTGTTTTGTTGGGGCTTTGGGCTGCAGCAGAAATTTCATTTTTGTATGTGTGCTTTTAATTTCCGGGGGGTGGGTAGGTGAAATCATCAAAGACATCGACGCGGGAAGCCCTGCTGAGGAGGCCGGCTTGAAGAGCAACGATGTGCTAGTGGCTGTCAATGGAGAGTCTGTGGAATCCCTCGACCATGACTGTGTGGTGGACATGATCAGAAAGGGTGGAGACCAGACATCACTGCTGGTGATGGACAAAGAGACCGAGAGCATGTATCGACTGGTAAGTGGCAGAGGCATCACCAATAGCTTGAAGGTAGATGTGAGGCACAGAGGGGCAATGTGAGGCCAGTCTGATCTGTGCTCAGGAGCGACCCCTGGTGGTGCTCAGGGCACTGTATGTGGTGCGGGAGTTGTGACTGCCACCTGCAAGGCCAGTGCCCCACTTCCTATACTCCTGACGCTGATTTTTTTGTTTTTGGACAGTGCCAGCAGTGCTCAGGGGTTTCTCCCCAGCTCTGTGCTCAGGGGTTGCTCCTGGTAGTACTTGGGTGACCATGTGGTGCTGGGGTGAACCTCGGATTGGTGCCTTAACCTCTGTTGTATCTTTCTGGCCCCTTGAAACAGATGGTTGGAGCCTTCTGAGAAGCATCTCTTTTGCTTTTTTTGGTACAAAGATGGACAAAGATGTTTCACATGGTACCCAAGGATTCAAAAGCATATAATTAACACAGAGGGAGGAATATTAAACATTTAGCCCCCACACCCACCCACCCACCCACCCACCCACCCATCCATCCATCCATCCATCCATCCATCCATCCATCCATTTATTTATTTACATTTTTGGTCACACCTGGCAATGCTCAGGGGTTACTCCTGGCTCTGCACTCAGAAATTACTCCTGGCAGTGCTTGGGGGACCATATGGGTATTGAACCCAGATTGGCCACATGCAAGGCGAACACCCTACCTGCTGTGCTATCACTCAGGCCTTCTACATTTTTTTTTTGGTCACACCTGGCAATGCTCAGGGGTTACTCCTGGCTCTGCACTCAAGAATTACTCCTGGTGGTGCTCGGGGGACCATATGGGATGCTGGGGATCGAACCCAGGTTGGCCTCGTGGAAGGCAAACACCCTACCCTCTGGACTGTTGCTCTGGCCCCTAGGCCTTCTATGTGTTTTCATATCAGTGCAAGTCTTAAGTGAGCTGAACAATGGCTAGAAGGTTCTTAGTTGGTGTCATTCTCATTAGGAAGATGTGGTCGAAGATAAACCAGAGGTCACCAGGAGGGTGCAGAACCTGGTTTTAGCAGTCAGGCTTCCGAGGGCATAACCTGGGCAAACACACACTGTGCTCACCTTCACCTGCGTCAGTTTCTACTCATTACTCAACAATGGGGCCGGACACTTGTCAACTGTTCAATGAATGATCTAGGATTTTGCCATCCCCAAATTGCTTTTTTTGAGAGGAGTGTTCGGGGTCACACCCGATGGTGCTCAGGGCTTACATGTGATTCTGTGCTTAAGACTTGTGGGACCAAACAGGTCTGGGAGTTGAGATTGTCTCAAGTATTTAGGACGGCAAGGCCTAACCAAATGTCAGTTAATGTCTAGTAAAAACTCAGTGCTCCAGATCCCAGGACTGCAGGTGGAGAGGAGAATAAAGTAGGACAAGATTACAGTGAACTTCCGTAACTATATGCAACTATGGGGTAGCCAACTCTAGTCTCCCTCTCCTCCCCTAGTAGTTACTATGAGTACAGGTTGGTCTTTGGTCTTTAGATAGGTATAAAATTTTTCCTTTTTCTCCTGAGTGTTGAAAGTAGGTAAAGGGATACTTCAGTGTCTGTACTGCAAAAGGAGACAGAGGGTGAGGGTGAGAGATAGAGAAACAGAGAGTGAGCAACAGAGACAGGGTGGGAGAGAGATAGAAGAGACAGAGAGAGGAAAGGTGCCTGCCATAGAGGCCGGTTGGCGAGGGGGAATGTGGGTGGTGGTGGGAGGGAAACTGGGGGACATTGATGCTGGGAAATGTGCACTGGTGGAGGGAGGGATGGGTGTCGGGACACCATGACTGAGACCCAATCATGAACAGCTTTGAATAGTCTCTCTCACAGTGATTTCAATTAAAAAAAAAGGAAAGAAAGAAATTTTCCTGTTTCCTGGAGAAAATATTTATTGTGTTTAATGAGCTCAGAAAACCACATGATTTATGGGACAGTGTGGCGAGTCACGGTCTTCTGGGAGCTGGCTGATGGTATTGAATAAGTTGCTCATGATCATGGATTTGAAAGAAACTAGCAATTCTATTTTATTACATATTTATGTGCATTTGCTTTTGTGTTTCTACACATTACTTCCATGACCAAGTTCCACCTTCCTTATGTTCTCCGGTTGGAGGAGTAGAGAAATGTTACAGCCTCAAATCAGAGGTATCTGGAAGGAGGATAGAACGTGATTTTATGACCCTGCAAATGAAATAGCGAGTTTACCGAAGTGTAACTACTCACACTTACAATCTCCCCCTTTATTTTCAAAAGGCTAATTTCTCTCCATTTCTCTACTATCGAAGTCAAGAACTGCCAAATGGCTCTGTCAAGGCACCAGCCCCGACTCCTGCTCCTCTGGCCGCCTCGAGTCCAGATGCCACAGAGGAAGTAGGGGACCACAAACCTAAACTCTGCAGGCTGACCAAAGGGGACAGTGGCTATGGCTTCCACTTGAATGCGATTCGGGGGCAGCCAGGCTCATTCGTCAGAGAGGTATGGAGATGTGCTTCAGCAGCCCAGCCATGACTGGCAATTCACTTTCTCCCACCCACTCAGTAACAGGCTTGCACTGAAGGTCTAAGTGGATGGTCTCATGTGGGTTCCAATGACAGAGCTGTCAAAATCCCATACCCTTTATGGTAGCTGTTAGTACAGTCCAGACTCAGGGCTTTTGTCATTTGTTCCACCCAAGAGCCTCTTAAAACATTTAATTATGTTTTCTTGTCTAATACTGGCTGGGGCTGGGGGCTACTCCCATGGGCATATGGTACCAGGGATATGCGGCTGTGCTCTGGCCCTTAAGCCATCTCCCTCTTTAGCCCCTTCCCCCATTACCTCTTTAGTGTCAAATCACTCAGAATAAGTTGCTTTGATTTCGGCAGACCACCACTATCCATCTAGGCTTGCTTCCTTGCAACTGCAATAATGCCTGCCCTGCCCTAGAAGGTGGGCAGTGAGACTAGCCCGATGGCTCTGACTGGGAATAAAAAAGGAGGACCCAGAGATCTCCCTCCATGCACAAGCCATACAATATGCTATTTGGCCACTACAAAAAGCTGCTCATTTCAGTGGGAAAGTACCACCACTGAGAAATAGAAATCTAAGCAATTTTATTGTTGCCACACCCAGCAATGATCAGGGGCTTATTCCCTGGCGGTGCACTGAGAAATTACTCCTAGAGGTGCTTGGGGGACCATATGGGATGCCAAGGATCGACCCTGGGTCTGCCACATGCAAGGCAAGCGCCCTACCCACTGTACTTTCACTCTGGCCCCTGAGCACCTTCCTTAGGTGCTGCAAGGACCTCGGCACACACAACAGCGCATGCTCCAGTCCCACCACTCTGCCCTGCAGGGAAGCCAGTGTGCCATTCCTCCCGCGTTTGGACATGCTAATCAGAACTTCCATCCACAGGTCCAGAAGGGCAGCCCTGCCGAGCAGGCAGGGCTGGAGGATGAGGATGTCATCATCGAAGTGAACGGAATCAATGTGCAGGACGAGCTCTATGAGAAGGTGGTGGAGAGAATCCAGAGCAGCGGGAGGAGCGCCACGCTCTTGGTATGCGGGAAGAAGGCCTACAGTTACTTCCAGGCCAAGAAAATCCCTGTGGTGTCCTCCATGGCTGAGCCGCTGGATGCCCTCCCCGAGACAAGTGAAGAAACCCAGGAAAACCAGAGTGTGACTCACACACGGCCAGAGAACGAAAGTGAGTGGTGGTGATATTCAAGTGACCTATTTATCATACAGGAGTGCCCCATGTCGGTTACCATATACTACACAGGCCAAAAACTACCAATTAGCCTAAACTAAGCAATTGCCTTATACATACCTAACAATGCTTTGAATTTTGAACTAAGTCAAGCCTGGACCCTGATGCTTTCACAGAACCTAACCCTAAACCCTGATGCGGACTTTGTGCTCAGCACACGTGGTGCGGGGAACTGAACAAGGGTTGCTTGTGTGGAAGGCAAACATCTTGCCTCTTGGTGCCAATCTCTAGCCCAACAAATACTGATAGTGTTTTGGGTTACACCAAATGGCGCTCAGAGATTACTCCTGACAAAGGTTCAGGTGACCATATGGGCTGCCAGGGACTGAACCCGTCAGTCATGTGCAAGGCAAGTCTCTTACCCACTGCTCGCCTCCCTACTCCCATATACTGGTTTTTAATGAATACAATGGGTATTCATTCAGGCTACTATAACCAAATAACATCACCTGGGTGGCTTATAAATAACTTTATCATTATTTTGGAAGCTCTGGATTCCAACATCACTGTGCCAAGAGATTTGGTGCCCAGTGAAGGCTCTCTTCTTGCTGTGTCCCCGTGGTGGAAGGGGCTAGTGAGCTCACAACAATGAAAGACCCCACCTGCTGACCTTCTGAAAGGTCCTCACTGCAGGGAACTAAGATTCCCATGTGAATGAGGGGGAATACACACAGAGCACACACAGTACTGCACAGGTTCCCTTGTATGCGGGACAGTTTAACACAGAAAACAGTGCAGTTAGTTAGAAATCCGGTGTCTGCATAGGGAAGCCAACTGCAGTCCTCTGTGAGCTTTAGAGAAAAGATATGGACCGACAGTTTAACACAGAAAACAGTGCAGTTAGTTAGAAATCCGGTGTCTGCATAGGAAGCCAACTGCAGTCCTCTGTGAGCTTTAGAGAAAAGATATGGACCGAAGTGTGTAGACATCTAAGAAGAGACAGCTGTCTTACACAGCATATCTAAGAGGATCTGTCAGTCAGTAGCTGGAACAAAGCCCAGGGTAGAATTCATGTCATCTGGTTTCTGGTGAGTGACTGACCGCCCCAGTCCACGCAGTACAATGGGCCACCCACTCCCTGCTGCCCCCGCGCCACTGCTTACAGACTGTTTTTTTGCGCAGGCCCACAGCACAGCCTCCAACTCGTCCTCCAATTCCGAAGACACGGCAATGTGATGGAGAGAGCAGGGCTCTGGCCGAAGGCTAATTCTGGGCGCTTACTCGAGACCTTTCTTGGGCACAAGCAGCCGGGCATTCCCTGTCTCCAAGAACAGTGCCTGTGGAGCCGCCGCTGTGAGCGGTTTCGGGAATGCCTCCCACAGATGGCTTATTCACGACCGGCTTAAGAACCAACCGGCTTAGGGAAAGCTAGAGCAGGAGCCAGATTCTTTTCTTGTTCTCTCTCTCAAGCTTCAGCTTAACTCCATTCCTTTGATAATGATCTCTCTTCATTTTACACCTGAGCACTAGAGGGGAATTCATAAATCCACATATGAGCTGCTGATTAAAGAATCGAGCATAATGTTTACTACAAGTATGCTTTTGTAAAACTGTGATTGCTAAAATAAAAGACCCGTTAAAAATGTAATTTGAGTGACCTTGGAACCTCTCTGTTAACCAATAAAATTTTAATAGTGCTTTTGTTTTTGGTAAACTTTTTAATACCTTCGCCTTCATTTTGCGTCTAGAAACCCAAAACACAATTACATGCAGAATGAGCTGTTATTAATAAAAAAAGACTTCCGAGTAATAAAACACAGAATTTTCTTAAATTGCACTTGAGTGTTTTACAGACTTCCCAATTCTTTCTCTTTGTCAATAAGAACTGAAATCCCAGTGATGATCGTGACTCCCTGCAACTGAGTTACTCAGATGAGGGCAGACGGAAAGGCATTAAGACGGACTGAGAGTCTCTTTCAAGCAGCTCTAACGGAAAACCAAGGTAAACAACACATCTGTCTCTCTTCTGACTACGTGTGTACCTTCCCATTGCAGAGAACAGACCATTCTTAGTTATTCGCATGGGGCAGGGAACAGGGGCTGCCAACGCCTGCTCCATCGCACAAACGCAATGCCAAGTTATGACCCAAAGAATGAACCTAAGGCCAAAGTGGTACGTTTTCTGGTTTTAATGTTGGTCTTGCAGGAAAACTGCTCTCTGGGAACCCGGACTTTAACTTAAGTGCTGTGCTGGGCCCCGCTGCTTCTGAATCTCATCCCCTCACAGTTCCAGTGTATGTCCCCTTGCTTCTCTGCTCTCTTCATCCTGCTTCCTCCATGCAGTACCAGCCGTGAGCACACACAGGAGGCCCTGGCCAAGGACCAGTTGAGTTACTGAGCTCTGCTGGGGCCCAGCAGACACTAGTCATGACCAGAGCAGAGGGCAGAAGCTAGAGGTAGAATATGCTGCCACTGCATTTCTTTTCATTTTTTTAAAAAATGAGGACCTGCTCCTCTCCCCTTCCCCACTTGTACATCTAAGCTGTGATGCTGCTGGCCTGGAGTGAAAGGAGAGAGGGAGGGAGGACAGCTGTCTGGTCAGCTCAAGGTGTCATGTGCTTCTCCGGCGCCTGTTTGTGGGCCAGGTAGAGAAACAGGATGCTGGAGAGTGCGCTGACAAGGAAGATCACGTCAAACCAGCGATGGTAGAAGTTGAACTGCAGCTCCCCGAGGACTTCGGTGATGATGGTGCGGTACTCCAGGGGCATGCTCATTCGAATCAGCAGCAAGGAAGAGACGAAGTACATCCCCTGGGGCAGCGAGCAGAGGCACAGGTCAAAGGGAAACCGCCAACACAGGAGTAAAAAACAGTTCTGGGGCTGCAGTGTCGAGCGAGAAAGGCACCAGGCTTCCATGGGGCGGACCCCGGACAGACAGATCGCCACCAGATTACCTACAGATTCCCCTGAGCCCTGCCAGGAGTGATCACCAGGAGTGATCTCTGAGCGCAGAGCCAGGACTAAGACCTGAGCACTGCTGGGTGTGGCCCTTAAACAAAAACATCGATCACTGCCCCACACCGCCCAACCCCCCAATCCTGGCATTTTACCACCATAAACAAAGTTCAACTTACCATTATTTGTGCTAGTAGCAGGACTATGACATTGGAGGACTTACTGCTGGAGATGGCGTAAAAGAACTGCCAAGAGAGGGAAGGGGAGTCTGAGCTGCTGTTTCCAGGAGACTGTCAAGGACTCCTAGGCCTGGTTGACAATTCAAAGTGTCTTTTCCATACCGCAACCCCACACACAAGTCACGTAACAAAGCTGTCAGAAACAGTCTTATAGGCTCTACTGAAAAGAGGCCCAACTTTCCCACTGAGAGAGGGGTTCAAACACTGCCTTCTAATAAAAGAAGGGGATCCTATCCTTCTAATAAAAGAAGTTGGACACCTCCCAACTCTTCAGAAACTATGAGATGCAGAGGTCTTTAATGACGCTTTAATGAAGTGTTATTACAACTTAAACTTCATCCCATGCTACTCCAAGCCCTTGCAAATTGTTAGTTAATAGTCACTCTTGGGGCCAGAGAGATATCCAGTGGGTAGGGCACTTGCTCTGCACGTTGCAGACCCAGGCTCAATCCCTGGCACCCACTCCTACCAGGAGTGATTCTGAGAGTAGAGCCAGGAGCAGACCTTAAGCACTGCTGGATGTGGCCCCAAAACCAAAAGCCAAAACCCAAATGAAACATCACGCCTGAGTAAAGCTCCTGGCTCCTTGAGGCTGGAGTGAGAGCACAGCGGGCAGGGCACTTGTTTTGTAAGCATCAGACCCAGATTTAATCCCCAGCACTTCAGATGGTCCCGTGAGGCCCACCAGGAGTGATCCCTGCACACAGAGCCAAGAGTGGGTGTTCCCCCCAAAAACCCAACCCAAAGAACTCTAAATTCTGAAACTGGACCTTTTCTTCTGGGAGAGAACCCATCTTCCACCTCTCTGCAACCTTCCTCCGTGGACCATAAGATACCTGCGCTTCCTAACCCCTCCAACTTCTAGAGCACCCTCACAAGGACCTCTTCCAGTCTCAACTGTGGATCTCATCCAACCCGCAAACAGCTGCTCACTGTCTGCCTGCACGCGCCAATCCAGTCCTCTTCAGAGGCCACTGACCTCTCACTGCAGAAAACAAACCCCACTTTCCCATCTCATGCCACTGCTGTCTCTGAGGTAAACGTACTCATCTGACAGGTACGTGGCACCAGCTTACGTACTGGCTTGACTTTAAAACATACCACTGCAGTCTTCTAACTAGCTGTGACTGTGTCTACGCTCTCAGGAGCAGACATGGTTGATAAGTGGAGTTACCGCGGGGACGGCATAGCTGGCCCGCGCTCTCTGACGCTGCGCCACACATACCTTAGTGAGAGTGATCAGCAAGCCTCTGATTGAGGTGACGATGATTATTCCCACCAGGATGAAGGAGATATGCTGTGACCAGAACTTCACCTGCCACAGGAACAGAAAACAAGTCTGTGGGACCTCCAAGAGACGTGGCTGAGAAGAGGCACAGCAGTCACTCACGTGACTGAGCGGGAACTTCAAAAGGGGCGAGCTTATGAAAACACCAAGACTGAGACATGGAAGTGGCCCTTCACCAAAGGGCCGGGAGTCAACAGTATTGGCCTATGTGCGTTATCAGGAAAATATGGTTTCATGAAGCGAGTCAGTGGAGTTAAATTCAGGCAAGACTATACTTAGAGAGGGTCTATAAAGTTGAAGAATGATGAAAAACTTGGGGCACATGTCACAGGGACAACCTTTAGCTCAAAGTCCACGTCACTCATTTTTTAAAAAAAATTTTTACAGCAGAACACCGTTAACTACTGGCTACTTTCTAGCAGGAATCAGCCAAGGTGTATCTGAGAGCCGCAGCAAGAACGGGAGAGAAGCAGGTGAGCATCTGGGGGTGAGTGAGGGCTGGAGCCGGAGAAGCAGGGCAGGAGCTGGAGGAACCTCAGCACCTTACCCGGAAGGTCCAGCAGCTGCTTGGGGCTTTGTGTCCTTCACAGTCTGCCCCAGAGAAGAGTGGGGAGAAGAAAAACAGCACCAAGTGCCTCTGGGAAGGACTCACAGTCCCGGAAATCACGACTATTGCAGGAGGACAGAAATAAGCTTCACAAACCAGAATCTTGAGGGAGACTCTTACATCAAACTGGATCCCCAGATAATTCACAGTGATTTCAATGCCTCTGGTGACAGGATCCGTTTTCCCAACTCGGTCAAAAACAATATTGATGGTCGCCTGCAGAGATAAAAATCTTTATGCTACAGCGTCTTCATCATCACTATTTAGGAAAGTGACGAGAAATAATGAATTCATCACTGCAATGTGTCTTACGAGAGACGTTCCTAACAATGCGGTTCTTTTACACAAGCCACACGTGAGAAACACCTGCTGGCTACTCACATGTAGGCACATGTAAGTCTACTCTTTTCTGTAAAGAATCCAGGGGGTTGTTGGAGAGACAGTACAGCAGGTGGGCACTTGCCTCGGATATAGTTGACCTGGGCTTGATCTCTGGCATCCCATATGGTCCTCTGGGCAGTGCCAGGAGCAATTCCTGAGTGCAGGCCAGGAGTAACCCCTGAACATCGCCAGGTGTGTGGCCCCAAAACAAGTAAACAAAAAATCCAGGCGAGGGGGGCGAGAGAGCTAGTACCAGGGGTAAAAGCTTTCATGTGACCAAGCCGAGTTCCATCCAGTCACCCCACTGGGCCTCTCGCCTGCCAGGAGAGATCCTTGTGCAGGAGTGAGTCCTGAGCACCGCTTGCTGTGGCCCCAAAACTACCTCCCACTGCCCATGATGAATCAAGGGGGAAAGGTCATGGCACATTTCCCCAAGACCATGAGAAGCCAGAGAAGTGACACTCCGTAGATGAGATCAGAGTTAGGGAATCAAGGCCACTCCCTGTGTGACTTTGCAATGCTCTAAAGAACAATGGCTGGAATAATAAGAGCATTATAGTCAACAGGCCAGCAAGGGATGAATAAGGTGTGAAATGCAGCAGCTGTTCACCGGCTACCAAAAGCCCCAGGAAAGTGTCCTGGAGGTTTCCATGAGTGGGAGAATATGGAAGAAAAACATTCACATGCAAAGAAGAAACAGATGAAAAACCCAAAAAAGCAGAAGAAAAAAAAGGAGAAATGAACAGGGGGCAGATATGAAAAGCATCAGCAGGAGAGCTTTCAGTGGCTGTTTTACTGTTTGGCTCTCCCCATGCAAGGGAGGGGCTGGGGGCTTTGGCACAGTGGTGCTGGGAACACCAGGGCCTCCTTAGGGGGACTTGGAGGCCACATGGGGCTGGGGATTGAACTCGGGCTCCTCATGCAAGGCAGCACCATCTTCTGAACCAGCTCCGGAAACTGCAAACGGCTGCTTTAAAGCCAAACACATCAACAATCACATTTATTCGCTTCAAATGGTCTAAATGCGGGGTGAGCCCATTTGAAACCGACCACAGCTGTCAAAACCTGACACAAGAACATGATGTCACAGGGGAGGGGCTAAGGTGCGTGCCTTGTGAGTGGCCAGTCCCGGTTCCATCTCCAGCACTCCAGAGATTCCCCAACAGTCAGCTGTGGCCTTTGAGCACCCCCTTCCCCTCCCCGACCTCTCTGGTGCAGCTTGTAATCCCAGGTCCCTTGACAGAGCAGCTGCCTTGAAGGCAGGAGGGCATGAGTCTGACCTTTGGCACTGCTCCGCCCCCACCCCACCTCCCAGAATGAAGGGAAGGAGATAAGGAAAGCAAGCAAGCTTAATTATCCAACAAGAAATGGCTGAAAAATGAAACGATTTGCTCCCTTTTAGGCTGCAGCTCAGATCTTTCAGTGGCTTAGCTGGCTGACACCTTGCTTTCACGTGTTCTCTCCCAAAGAATAAGCCAACACTTAAGAGTCATCTGCACGGGTACTGACATTGATACAGTGAGTCATTGAGTCTGGATTCCCCCATTCATCGAGTTGGTCAAAATTAGGCTGACAAAGTGACTCTGAGTGTGAAACAGTGGGAAAGTCACCAAATCAGCAAGTCAAGCCAGTCTTTTCTATAATCACACTGAATTCACTAGCAGCTGCCGATGAGTCACAGGTAAAGACAATGCCCTTGGAATGGATGCAGGAACAAAACACGAAAGGGATGAAAACTCTAAGCAGAGAAGAGGAACTGACCTACAGAAATAGATTCTAGAACTTATTCTAGGTTTTAAGGTTCCGAGATTACTGTTCATTTTGTGCTGGGTTTTTGGGCCACCCCCAGCGGCGCAAGGGGTTACTCCCAGCTTTGTTGTTTCTGGGGATGCCCGAGGGACCTTGTCATGCTGGAACTGATCGGGCAGGTGCCCTAAGGCTTGTGTTCTGTCTGCAGCCCTGCACGCAGCAGGTTGTGCAAAGGGCAGGTGACTGAGCTAAAGGTCCTGGCTGGGGTTAGAGGCAGTGAAATACTTAGGGGCACTATGGAAAACCAAGTTAAGAAAGAGGTAAGGTAAGGGACTTTTCACATTCATTTCATATAGGCATGGCCTGTCTGATGATTTCTGACAGGAAGGACGCACAATGCCCTTTTCTAGCAGAAACAACAAAGAGTGGGGTTCAGCTGACTCAACCGGGCATGGAATTGTCTCAATATCCAACACACTCGCCTCTCTCCGCCCTGACTAGAAAACAGGTCAACCACGACAGCTCCAATGAACAGACTTACCATGAAAATTTTCCAAACACAGTAGATCGAGAAAAAGTAACCTAGAAAATTAAAATATTTCCCCTTGAAGGTTTTGGAATATTCTATTCTCTCCTGAAGAAAACAAACACAAAACCTAGTTAGTCTCAGTCAATATAACTTTATATTAAAAAACATTTGTGCTTCTATGAGTTATTGCCTAGGCTGATTAAAAAAAAATCAATAAAAAGACCCAGTGAAAGTATTAAAATAACAAAAGTAGTGGCAACATTTATTGACTGCTCGCTTTAAGCCATGGGCACCCACAATCATGTGCATGACTAACGCTAATCTTCCTAACAAGTCAGTTTTTTTTTTTTTTTTTTTTTTGCTTTTTGGGTCACACCCAGCAATGCTCAGGGGTTACTCCTGGCTCTGCACTCAAGAATTACTCCTGGCGGTGCTCAGGGGACCATATGGGACGCCGGGGATTGAACCCGGCCGGCACAGGCCGGCCGCGTGCAAGGCAAACGCCCTACCCTCTGAGCTATCGCCTCCAGCCCCCAACAAGTCAGTTTTTGGTGCCGCAGCTGGCAATGCTGGAGGGTGGGGTGGGTTTCTCAGGAAAGACTCTGAGCACAGACCATGTGAGCTGCTGGGGATCGAACCCTGTTGGCCTTGTGCAGGCAAGAAGTGCCCTACATGCTGTAGTATGGCGCCGGCTCCAAAATCAGTACCTCCTCAAGTGGCAGATAAGGGGCCAGAGAGAGAGAGTGCAGGGGCTGAGGCACCTGCCTTGCATATGGCCCACCTTGGTTCAATTTCGGGCACCACACAAGGTTCCCCAAACCCTGCCAAGAGTGACTGAGCTGGGTTGACCCCAATATCAAAACCCAACAAATAAAATGATAGGCAGGTGTCTAGAGTGCTACATATATTTGCAGGTGTATACATTACCTGCTGTGTTTCACTCTGATCCCACTCTACTTTTTTTTTTCAAATTTGTAAGGGGATAAAAAGTAATTAGAGGAGCCACCATATGTTATCATTTGGTTTAATTTTACTTTCACTGGACAGTTGAAGGGCCACACCCCAGTGCCTCCGGGTACTGCTGCATGCTGTGGTGCTGGGGATGTGGTGGGGGGGACAGGCGGCAGGACCCGTCCATGCAAGGTTCTGCCACAGGGGAAGATGTTCCCAGATGTCTAAAGCTCTTCTAACTGGCCTACCAATTTCTATTGTTCCTATGACCAAGGGTGTTCCACGAAGCCTTCTGCTAATGGCAGGAGCACTGTCCTAAAGATTCACCCTCATCATCAATGCTTCAGGCTGCTGTGGAAATGAGAGGCACTGCTTAGCCACCGAAAATACTAGACAGTGGTTTAATCTTTCTTTAATCTTTTCTTTAATATGGTAAAGCCATATTCTGCTGCCTCGCCTTGTACCTCGGTAGCATAGAGATCAGCTATTTCCAGGAAAATCTTTTCTTTAACATGGTAAAGCCATATTCCGCTGCCTCGCCCTGTACCTTGGTAGCATAGAGATCAGCTGTTTCCAGGAAAAGTTGCCTGCTCAGTTCTTCCAATGCATCCACTTCCTGCTGAATAAGCGTCAGATCTGGCAGGACATGGGCATCAAGGTTTAAATCATGTAGAAGTTTCAAGAAACAGCAACAAAGAAGGCAAACGTGTTTGGGTTTTTCCTACAGTGAATCCCAAGAAACGCCTGTACTTTCAATCTCCTGTTTCTTAGGCAGGCATGTTAGTTCCAGACACTTTTCCCAACCTCTGACACAGTATATAAGCCATGCAACTCAACCAGACTTGGTTTCTTTCTCACTCAGGTGGCCTGGAAAGCTGGGTCCACCCGATGCTGCTCAGAGGACCATTTGGGGTGCTGGGAACTGAACCCTGGTCAGCCCTGTGCAAGGCGAGGGCCCTACCCGCTGTACTATTGCTCTCAGCCCAATTTTTATAGGTTTCTAAGCAGTGAAATGAGTAGACGTGCTCCTCTAGAGTGCCTGCCTCTGGCTTGACGGATGTGAAGTGTCCTGGGAGCGGCTCTGCTCTGCGGTGAGACTCTGCACTAAACCTTTGAAATCAGAGACATGTTTCCTGATTAATCTAAACACATCCTGGGAGCGGCTCTGCTCTGCGCGTCAGACTCTTTTGCACTAAACCTTTGAAATCAGAGACATGTTTCCTGATTAATCTAAACGCATCCTTTTTCTGTTCTTCCAAAGCTACTCTTTCTATTGCGTAACTCTTGCTTGTGGGCTACACCAGTGGTGCTCGCCAGGGGCTGGAGTACAGTCCCCGGCTCTGTGCTCAGGGGACCCCATTTGGTAGCGGAAGCAGAGCCGGGGCTGCCGCAGGTATACAGCAAGTGCCTTATCCCATGTCCAGCCTCTCTGGACCCTTCTGCCCAGTCACCTGCATTTAATACAAGACTCTGACAGACTTTTCAGTAAGGAGAGAATGTAGAGTCTTTTCATCTCCCTGAAGCAAAAGGGAACTTGCTTCTTTTTTTTTCTGCATGGGTCACACCCAGCGATGCTCAGGTTTATTCTCAGCTCTGCACTCAGGACTTACTCCTGGCGGTGCTCGGGGGACCATATGGGATGCCGGGGATCGAACCCGGGTTGGCCGTGTGCAAGGCAAATGCCCTCCCCGCTGGACTATTGCTCTGGCCCTGGGAACTCGCATTTCTTCCAGGTCAGAGAAGGAAGCAGGAAGTCAGTGCACTCCTAGACCCCTACTCTGGTGGCACAAGAGATGTGGCTAGTCAGTCTGGGATCACGTTTAGTTCTGTCTTCAGATGAGCAGAGAATAACTCGTTAACCCAGTCTTCTTGATTCTTTACATCAACAATTCTTTAAACCAAATGGCTCAGAATTGGCTTAGAAATACTGCATGTAAAAAAAAAACCATACTGTATGTTTTTGAAAGGGGCTTGAGAGACATTATGGAGCCATTATGTTCAGTTGTGGTTTTGGGTGCGATCAGGTGGCCCCGGAGTCCCTCCTGCTGATGTTGGACCCTGGTCTGTCTGAGCAGGTCTGAAGCTCTCCATGAGAAGAGCCACACTGGGCAGAGCAGTGCTGGGGGCCTCCAGGGCCGGGAAGGTGCCCTGGGACTGCCTGTGGGGCTCTACAGGCCAGGCTCCGCCCCACCTTCTGGGTCTCTCTCCCTGGTGGGTTTCAGAGTAACAGTGCAGTGGAGAGAACTAAGATGAGACCGTAGCTCCGGCCCAGCCTTTGCCAAGAGCCCCCGTGACTGAGCTTCTCTGTTCTATTCTCTCTGTGCACAGTGGGAAGCCTTGGGAACCGGAGCTCTGGTGCCATGGCAATGAGTTTAAGATCCTCGCTGGTGATGGAGACACAGCCCTGCACATTTCTTGGGCGGGCTTGGCCACTGGAATAGGATGCAGTCAGCTGACCCCTAGATACGAGGCCAATGCTATTTCTTCTGTCCTTCTGCTATTTCACTCTGCCCCACAGAGGCATAAAGGATACTTTCGCTCCCTGGGGCTGAAGCGGTGACACTCTTTATCATCCCCCAGAACCCCGAGGGCTTGTTCTGCACCTCCCCTTCTGGAACATAGTTCTCCGCGTCATCGCCATCCTGAAAGGAGAGAAACCAGGAAACCTCAGCCAGGGACGCATGAACCCCATGGTCCTCTCATCTCCTTCTTCTTCTTCTTCTTTTTTTTTTTTTTTCTTTTTGGGTCACACCTGGCGATGCTCAGGGGGTTACTCCTGGCTCTGCACTCAGGAATCACTCCTGGTGGTGCTCGGGGGACCATATGGGATGCCGGGGATCGAACCCAGGCCGGCACAGGCAGGCTGCGTGCAAGGCAAAAGCCCTACCCGCTGGGCTATCACTCCGGCCCCCTCATCTCCTTCTTTCTTTTGGCTTTTTTTATTTTGTCTTGTTTTTTGGCTGTGCTCAGGGGTTACTCCTGGCTCTGCACTCAGGAATTACTCCTGGAGTAATTCCTCAAGGGACCATATGGGATGTCAGGATCGAATCTGGGTGAGCCATGTGCAAGGCAAACGCCCTACCCGCCTGCTTTGTTTTTTGTTTATTTTTTTGGGGCCCACATCTAGCGGTACTCAGGGGGCTCTTGATGGCTGTCCTCAGGTCACTCCTGGCAAGGCTGGGAGAAATGATATGGTGCTGGAGATTTGAACTGGAGTTGGCACATAGAAGGCAAGTGCTTTAGCTCCTGTGCTGTCTCTTTGGCGTTCCTGCATTTTAAAAGCCTGCACGATATTCACTTTTGTGAAAAAGAAAAACAAAACAAAAAAAAATCAACACAAAAACAAGCAAACAAACTAGGCGGGGAGCGGAGTACAGCAGGCAGGGCACTTGCCTTGCCCATGCCTGAGCCACGTTTGATTCCCTGCATCCCAGATGGTCCCTTGGGCACCACTAGGAATAATTAGCCCTGAGCATTGCACTGCAGGGGTGTGACCTCCCCAAAACAAAAACAAACCAAAAAGCAATGGTTCTATATAAAAATATTTAAAAAATAAAACACCCCCAAAGTTTGTAAAAGTGCAGGACAGGAGACTTTGTGTGGGGTTTGGGACACCCCTGAGGTGCACAGGGGCTAACCCTGCCTGTGCCCAGCATTGAGCCCTGTCTGTGCTCTGGAGAGCGCAGGCCACAAGCGCCTTCACCTGCCCAGCTCCTGGGCCCTGAGAGCTGGCTGCTGTGCAGATAACTCACCTTTTCTTCTTGCTTATGATCATGTCGACGGTCTGGAGCAGCCGCCGCCCAGGGCGAGGATATCTGTGTCGGTCACATTCCTACAAGAGCAAACAGAACAGAGACGGCTTGGGAGTCCGAGCCTTGCACTTAATACGGAGAGTCGGAGAAACACGTGTGTCCCAGCTGCTGTTCAGTAAGCGCCCTTCATTTTCTAGGGAAGGTGAAAATGACTATAAGCAGGAAGACTGGCTTTGTGATCAGATTTTTAGGAGACACAGTGTGAGGAGAGCTGAGATGCCTGGGCTGGCAGGGGAGGCGGCGAGCTCTCTGACAGTCTTTCTTTGCTTCCATCCAGTGGCTCAGAAGACCTGTGTAAGCTCTTTTTTTAATTCAGCATTTTGATTCTCCTGTTCTATTTTGGGAGGCGCTGATTTCTGAGGTTGGAATGAGTTCACACTGTCCACTAGAAAATGTTTTAAAAAAGAAGAGGTGTGAGGGAGTGGGAATGGTCAGACTAAAATTGTCATTAAAGAAATAAACGTAGGGCAAACAGTAAGGGCAAGCAACATAAACGGCAAACATTTACGTAGGAAGAGCCCAAGGTCAGTGGCCACAGGAAAATAAAGAAGTCAGGGACTTTAAAGGACGGCGGTGGCACAAAATGACCCATGTTAAACAGGGCAAGATGGTGGCAGTTACCTGAGGAAGTAGGACATGTACGTATACGGGCAGTTGACAGCACCAAATCCAGACAGCAGTGCCATGAGGGTGACCCCGATCACACCGACCCGGCTGATGAGCTGCTCGATGGACAAGATTCCTGCAAACATCAGAGGCCGACACTGTGAGAAGCTCATTGTAGAGGCAGCATCAGGATGTGGGGAGGCCAGACAAGGCCACACGGCCGTCAGCAGCAGAGCCAGCCACGCTCCAGAGCGGGCCCTCAGAACGATCACGTTAACACGGTCCTGAATTTTCTTTTGATTGCAAAATTCAGCAATATTTTTAGTCAGTCCTTGTTTTATTGATCTTTGATGATCTTTATTTCTTGGGGATGGGAGGGGAGGTCTTTTGCTCACACCTGGCCATAATCAGGGATCAGGAATAATTCCTGATCTGTGCTCAGGATTTCTCCTGGTGGGGCTCAGGGGACCAGTTGGGATGCCAGGAATTGAACATGGGTTGGCCGTGTGCAAGGTAAGCACCCTACCTGCTTAGTAACGTTGTTCGGCTCCAATACTTTAGGTCTTTAAAAAAATGACTTCTTTTATTGGCTTCCGTATCATCATTTTCTAATTTTCTCTTTTACTTTTTCTAGTTACTTTTTCTTGCTCTACTGTTTGCTCTGCACGGCCTGAATTCTTTCTTTACTTTTGAGGAGGGGTCACACCCATCGGTGCTCAGGGGCACTCAAGAATGACTCCTGACACGCTCGGGAGACTATACGGGACGCTGGGGCTGAACCTGGGTCGGCTGTGTGCAAGGCTCAAGTGTCGCACAGGCTGCACTATCACTCTAGTCTAAAGTAAAGTTACTTTTTATTCCCAGGCGGGCTGAGGTCGAACCCAGGGCCTCACGCAAGGAAGTGCTCTGATGCTGACCTTCACAGGTCCCAGAATTCTTTCACGTCCTTCTACACATTCTCTGTTGGCTGATCTCCCTGGTTTCCCTAGGCTCCATTGCATGGCGTTTAGCTGGTGATGTTGAATGTTCTAGACTAATCCAGGAGGAACAATATATCCGTGCTTTCCTCCTAGATCCTGACCTTTGCCTGCTGTCAACTCTCTATTAAACATCCTTTGGGCTGTGTTTCAGGAACACAACTTTAACATAACCCAACCTGAAGTGATCTTTCTTCCAAGTCACCTTTCTTAGATAATAACATCACACCCACCTGCTCACAATGAAACTCAACCGAGTTTCCCTTCTGTTCTGTCCTGCCCTGCAAAACAAGGTCTTTTCTACTGCACGACGGCTTTGTACCTTTCCACTGGGTCTGTCACTGGTTCTGCTCTTTAGATGACAGCTTAAATACCTCTCACGTCTAGCCACCTGCTTGTATCAAACAGAATACCCTTCTCTGAATTACTTCTCTCAGATCAATCTGTTTGCTCCTGGATGACAATGATCACAGCCAGCAATTATCTGCTGATATAGACTCTCCGATCCTTCCTGGCAGACTAAACTTTAGTTAGGGAAAAACCAAGTTTTCTTGGTCCGTGGTAGTATCTACAACATGTAATATAAATGAGGTACTCATTTTTTTTATTTTATTTTATTTTTTTTTGCTTTTTGGGTCACACCCGGCAATGCTCAGGGATTTCTCCTGGCTCTGCACTCAGGAATTACTCCTGGCAGTGCTTGGGGGACCATATGGGATGCCAGGGATCGAACCCGGGCCAGCACAAGCTGGCCATGTGCAAGGCAAACGCCTTACCCACAGGACTATCGCTCCAGCCCCAAGAGGTACTCATTTTTATGGAGAAAAAATTGTGCCTTTGTATGAAAGGTGTTGAGTAAAGGTTTGACTGTGGTACCTAATTATCACCCAGTGCATTTAAAAAAAGAAAAAAAAAACCCAGGGTTTAACACTGATAATTAAATAACAACAACAACAACAACAATAAAATGGGAAAATTAAATAACAACAACCAAAAAAGGTGGGGGGACTTTTATCCTCCTTAGCAACGTTTTTTGGCTTAAAATATTTTACAGATACTGTCAACTTAACTTTAGCACTTCTATGAAGGCAAATCTTTGTTTTTCCAGCTAATAAATGAAAAGTCCCTGGGGCCGGAGCGATAGCCCAGCGGGTAGGGCGTTTGCCTTGCACGCGCCGCCCATGCCGGCCCGGGTTCGATTCCCAGCATCCCATATGGTCCCCTGAGCATCGCCAGGAGTAATTCCTGAGTGCAGAGCCAGGAGTGAGCCTTGAGCATCGCTGGGTGTGACCCAAAAAAAAAAAAAAAAAAAGTCCCATGGCTTAAGGTGATCTACCTCTGGTCACACAGACCCCTTCCAGCCTAACGCGATGCTCAGACCTATGTTGCTCAGACTCTTACCATGGATTGGCTCCGATTCACCTTTGGCCGAGGAGTACTTTTAGACATGGTACTCTCTTGGTTCTAGGCGGACATCAGGTCAGACAGTTCTTGGGGAAAGGGGAGGTGGGTTGCCTCACAGTGATAAGCCATGCATGGTTACGACAGCCCTGAAAGAGCTCCAAGAAGTTGATGTAAGTCTGAACCTTTCCTTCCAGTCACCTGCCTTAGAGGGTCAAGAAAAATGGACGCCAGAGCCGTGAAATCAACCCCACGCCGGTACTTACTGGCATGCAAAGCAAAGCTGACACGAACACTACCTCCCTCGCTCCGTCCCTCCTCACTTTCCTCTGCAGGGGACGGGGCAAAAGCTGGACAAAGGGGTGTGGAGAGCCACAGCTGAGGGGCTGCTCTGGGCCTCCCAAGGAGAAGGCCGCGGGGCGGCAGAGTCGGCTCACGGAGCACAGTGTCAGTGAGCGCTGAGAGTCTCCCCACCTGGCCCCCAAGTGGCCTGTTCCAGACAATGGGTGGGTAAGAGCGGCGCTGACTAGGGACCGGGACTTCTTCCACGCTCACTCCAGCATGTCTTCTTGTCCTACAGAATCTGCAAGGCCAGGGGCCGGAGCGATAGCCCAGTGGGTAGGGCGTTTGCCTTGCACGCGGCCGCCCAGCCGGCCTGGGTTCGATCCCGGCATCCCATATGGTCCCCCCGAGCACCGCCAGGAGTAATTCCTGAGTGCAGAGCCAGGGAGTAACCCCTGAGCATCGCGGGTGTGGCCCAAAAAGCAAAAAAAAAAAAAAAAAAAAGAATCTGCAAGGCCAAAGTGTCCTTCTCAGATTTCCCTGAAGCTAAGGTTCCGAATGTCACCTCGCAGGTGTCAAATTCACATGCCCAAGAGACCTCAAGTTCGGTTGTGAACGAAGTGTGGCTGGTGACAGTCGGGGCACAGCTGGTTCTGGGGGTCGGTTCTGGATCCCAGCTCCTGACTGGCAGGTGACAGCTCCAGTGCCTTTCTTTTCTCTGGATTAGGGCTGTGAGACAGTGGGGGGGGGGGGGGTCTTTCTCTCCATGGAGACTCTAAGCCTGATCTCCTTTCTCATAAATTCTAATGCAGGGCCGGAGAGACAGTACGGAGGGAAAAGCGCTTGCCGTGCACGCAGCCAACCCGGGTTCGACGCCTGGTGTTCCATGCGGTCCCTGAGCCTGCCAGGAGTAAGCCCTGAGCACCACTCAGAAACAAACACAAACAAACAAAAAAGAAATTCGAGTGCCCCGTGATCTATTTTAGGAACTCAGATAGACTGTACTGCGAACCATATGCCCAAAGGGGAAGGGAGAGGGAGAAAGAAGAAAAGGGCT
Source organism: Cryptotis parvus (assembly GCA_021461705.1). Taxonomy (NCBI): domain Eukaryota; kingdom Metazoa; phylum Chordata; class Mammalia; order Eulipotyphla; family Soricidae; genus Cryptotis; species Cryptotis parvus. The sequence continues at coordinate 48,478 of JAJIBD010002372.1, forward strand.
TGCTGCAGAGACAGGCTGGGGCGGGGGTGTGGAGGGTTGGGGGTGGCAGGAGGGTAAAGGGGAACACTGGTGGTGAGAAACGTGCACTGGTGGGGGCGGGTGTCGGAACATTGTGACTGAAACCTGATGATGAACAGCCTTCTAACTTATGGCATGGTGATTCGATTAAAAAAAAAGCACAAAAGTCTCAAGTAGAGGGGCTGGAGAGATAATACAGTGGGTTAAGGTGCTTGCCTTGCACGTGCCCTGTCCGAGATTGATCCCCAGCATCTCCTATGGTCCCTCAAGCCTGCCAAGAGTAATTCCTGAGAGCAGAGCCAGGACATAACCCCTGAACATAGTCATGCAGCTCCTAAACTAAAAACAAAACAAAAATGTCATAAAACAACTCAGACATAGTAGAACAGTGAGACGAGTATTCCTTTTAGAAGCTGCAGTATATTGATCATGGCTGGGCTGGGTTTCTAGAGAGTTTACCTTTACTCATTGTGAGTGTCTAGTCACCACTCTTTCCCCAAATATTTTCTCTAATTTAAAAAAATTTTTTTTTGGGGGTCACACTCAGCAATGCTTAGGGTTACTCCTGGCTCTGCACTCAGGCATTACTCCTGGTGGTGCTCAGGGGACCATATGGGATGCTGGGGATCGAACCCGGTTGGCCACGTGCAAGGCAAACGCCCTACCACTGTGCTATTGCTCTGGGCCCCCAAATATATTCTCTAAAGACAATCTTTGAGCAGGGCTCAGAGATCCCTTTGGGTATCTGATGAAAGTTTATAAATGCTCCCATCTCCAAATACACACGCAAATGTGTTTCCATTAATTCTCCATGCAATATCCAGAAATTGAATTGAGGTTATTTACTAACAAGGTGAAAAATTCCTGCAAAAAAAATGGTAGAAATTTGCTCCAAAACCAGTAAGTGGAACCTTCTAGATGAAGAGAAAATTTAGCTTAATTTTCAAAATCACAAAATGACAGTCTGTCCCCTTCCCTACCAAATACATACTCACCATGCTTTGGACTGAGAATAGGAAATGGATCTCCTAGTTTCCAGAAGAAATACATAAAGGTCAGCCATAAGAGACAGGAAAAAAGGAGTCGCCTTTTGTGCACTAAGAAAGAAGAGACAAGTATGTAAGGGTAAATCCACTATGTTAGAGCTCCTTAAAGATTTGGGAAAGCAAATCATTCGAAGATGTAGACCAAGCCAAGGGCAACATTAGAGTATGCATTGTAGAAACAGAAACAAAGCGGTGTCAGGACAAACAACAGAGTCATCCACTCGGTATTTATTTCATGCTGACCTCTTCAGATGACAACAATCAACCCACAGCACAATATCCAAGACAAGCCTTCTCAATCTATGCGCTGACACGAGAGGGAAAAAATACTCACATAGTCGAATGTTGCTTACAATAAAAAAGCCAATGTAAAAAGGCACCATGAACACGAGGATCAGCAAGATTACACACAGGTTCAGTTTCCAATGAAAAAACGGGAGCTGAAATGAAAATATAAAGAAATTAGTGGTGAGTGGGTAGAAAGCAGCAGCTATCATTTTGTTTTGGGGCCATACCGGGCAATACTCAGCAGTTACTCCTGGCTCTGTGCTCAGGAATCACTCGTGGTGATGCTCAGGGAACTGTGTGGGATGCTGGGGATCGAACTGGGGTGGTTGCATGCAGGCAAACTTCCTTCCTGCTGTATGATTGCTTTGACCCAAGAGCAGCAACTTTCAGTCTCTTTAGTTTTTCAAAAGATCTTGCTCTTTGACCTTAACATCAACCACACCTCAAGCAATTAGTCAGTGAAATTGTGACTACCTACGCTGGTACAGAGATTAAAACAAAAATTCTGAGAAGTGCATCTAATGATCTGGAATGCTGATGCTAGTTATATTCACAGGCAATATATATATTAACGCACACACTCAGTGGTAGAATGCTATTGCTTCACTACCTTATTCGCAAGAAAGTACTCGGGCTGGAGAGATAGCAGGGGCTAAGGTGCTTGCCTGCATGCAGCTGACCCTGGGGTGATCTCCTACATCACAGGGTCCCAAAGCACCCCAAAGAGTGACCCCCTGAGCAGAGCCAGAAGCACTGCTGGGTGTAACCCCAAACAAACCCTAGAAAGCCCTAAAAAGGATTAACATTCCCACAACTGCCACCACATAAGCTCATCCATTGGCCCACCTTTATGGACTCATGAGTAAGTCTCGGAAGAGATGTAAGTTAAGCCACAAAAATTCAGATAGGCTGGACTCCTGCTAAAAGCTCTGGGGTGACCTCAGGAGGGGGTGGGCCAAGTCCCTGTCCTGCTGAAGCCCCAGCTGCTGCACCCACACCCCCACAGCAGCCACTATGCCAACAGCCCAATTCCTTTCGGATTAGTTTTCCAAGGGAGTGTCAAATAGTATTGTGGTCTTGATGGCTAATGTGGCAAGCATACTCTCATGTTTATTGGCCGTTTGCATGCCTTAAACTAGAGGTAGGGCTAGTGAAATCTTTTGACTGCTTTTTTTTTGTTTGTTTGTTTGGCGGAGGGTGGGCTTAGGAGGTAAGGCCATACCCCACAGTGCTCAAGGCTTACTCCTGGGGAGGGCTGAGAAACAGTTAGTGCCGGGGACTGTGTGTACAAGGCAAAAATCTTATTGCCTGTTCTGTCTCTCTAGTTCCTATCCATTTTTCAATGATGTTTAGATATAATCGAAGATTCCTTACATGATCTAGATAAACAAGATGTTTCATATAGTCTTACACCTTACGAGGTATGTGATTTTATAAAAATTCTTTTCTATTCCTGGGAGAGCTACTCACTCTGTTGATGGTATCCTTTGAAAGAAGATATATATTTTTTCTTTCTTTTTTTTTTTTGGTAGGAGCTATACTTATAATTAGCAGTTCTCCGGAGCCTTGTGGTGTCAAGGATGAAATTCAAGTCTGCCCCATACACGTGAGATATGTTCTTTACCATTTGATCTTTCGTCTTTAACCTTGTGCTTATTAATATTATATTAAGACCTTCCTTATTCCAAAAAAGGTTGTGTGTATGAAGATAAGTTATAAGGAAATACTTCCGTAGTTAAGCCACAAAAATTTTAAGGAAAGGAAAAAACAATTATAAAATAGGTAAGTACCAGGCCAGGCCTGATGTCTATTATGAAAGCGTGTGTCACAGATTTCTAGAAATATGCAATGGGCGGCTCATAAATTAAGAATGAGCTTTTCTACTGGACAACGGAAATCGATTCCCCACCCCACACACACTGTTGGTGTCCAGGGATACGAGTGGATCAGCGACAACTGGGGATGCCCACACGCAAGGTAAGTGTCTCCTGTTCTGTTTACAGACTCCTGAAAAAGAAGGTTTTTTTTTTCCTGTAGCATTAAATCTTGATGCTTTTATAGAAAGCTTCAAAACTCCTGGTTTCCTAGCTTTGCTGTTTTGCCCACTCCCAGCTTAATCTACTTAAACCAAGGTTTATTCTAATGAGATCTCTCTTCTATGTAAACACTGCTAGAGGGTGTGGCAATTACAGAAGTCACCTTGACTCTGAATAACTTCTGATTTATTATACATCTACTAAGACTTCTATGTTTTCTAGATTGGGCACAGCTCCTCTTTATACCCATTGCACCCAGCGTGGGGCAGTTAGAATTTACCAGGAGACTACCACCCTGGCTACGTTGAGACTATAGGAAGGCTATAGGAAGGATCATACTAGTTTTCTCTCAAGTAGGCGAGTGTGACCCTTTCAGTATACAGAGAACAAGATACTCAGAATCACCCTGGTGCAGATAATAATAAGAAGGACCTTGTGGGTACCATCTAGATTACATGAAGTGTATGAAATTAAGATGTATTACTTTATACCAGCTCTCTCTCTCTCTCTCTCTCTCTCTCTCCAGTGTTTTACATAAGAGATAATCTAGTACAAGGGATTAGTCCTTGGTGTAACCTTTGTTTATACCTGCAATAGGGTGTGGCACGCCCTTCTACAAGCTGCTTAGGGTTCTTTGTTGACATGACACTCCCTGTCACAGATAGGATTAATTTGGTGTATATAAGGGGACTGACTTGAGGCCCCATGGCCTTTTGCTCCTTCTTCTGGGCAGGACTCCTCTCGGGTGACATCCTCTCTCTTTGGTGGGAGACTTAGGCTCTTTTGTATGGTCTAAGTTCAGACCAGAGCTAGAGTTCTTTCATTATATTGGACTGCTGTGGAAGAGCTTGTGTACTATTAAAAGCCTTTTTTGGAACTGCACCGGACTCGTGAGTTTTCATCCGTTCCCCAGCGTCCTCGGAGGTAGAAGAGAACTTCTGTCCTGACACTGTCGGGGACCGCAGCAGCATCCCCGACAAAAGTGAATCACAGATTTTAGCTGTCTAAAAGTTCTCTGAGGATAATGGACATTCTCAGGATTCTAAGCTCAGGATTCCTAAAGATTTGACTGGAAAATCATATTACTTCTGCTCAGAGGTTGGGTCAGACAATATTCTTTCTCAGAGTCAAGATTCTCCCTTTAAAGCTGTTCTGAATACATTCAATGCATAGATATGGTGATGCACGATTGAGGTTCATATTTCTGTAGCATAGTAGCACCAAACATTAGCATGAAAGAACAGGCGTGGCTGAAGACCTATGTAGTCCACACAAACCCAGTCCCATCAAAGTACCTAAGCTACATAGCCATCTGTGTACAATTTAAACTCGTGAAGAAATATGCATCAAAGTAACGGAGTGATGCATCGTGCCACGTGGGGTCACTAATCACAACTGAGTCAACAGCTGGGGACATTATCTTCCCCAAACAAACAGCATTGGTTTTAGAGTATCTGAGGGATAACCCTCCCTATACTCCATCACTCGGGAGGTCTGCTGACCTTCACTTATACAGTCATCTGACTTCTAGGTGTGACAATAAAAGCTAATCACTGGTGGGCCGGAGCGATAGTCCAGCGGGTAGGGCATTTGCCTTGCACGCGCCGGCCCATGCCAGCCCGGGTTCGATTCCCGGCATCCCATATGGTCCTCTGGGCACTGCCAGGAGTAATTCCTGAGTGCAGAGCCAGGAGAAACCCCTGAGCATTGCCGGGTGTGACCCCCCAAAAAAAAAGAGGAACAAAAAAAAGCTAATCACTGGCATGCTTTAACACTGGCCCAATTCTTCCTATTCTGGGGAGTCATAGGACTGTCTGTTTTAAGCTCAAAAGTTTGGATTATTAAGGAACAAGTTTAGAAGTAGAACATATTGCTGTTTAACGATATTTATTTATTTATTTATTTATTTACTTATTTATTTGCTTTCTGGGTCACACCTGGCAATACTCAGAGGTTATTCCTGGCTCTGCATTTAGGAATTATTCCTGGCCGTGCTTGGGGGAAAATATGGGATGTCGGGGACTAAACGCAGGTTGGCCACGTGCAAGGCAAATGCCCTACCCTCTTTACTATTGCTTTGGCCCCTGTCTGACCATATTGCAAGTGCTTAATGTTATTTTTCAGAAAGCCGTAATCCTGGGAGGGAGAGATACCACAAGGGTAAGGTGCTTGCCTGTCCATGGATAAGCCAAGTTCAGGTTCAATCCTGGCAACCATAATTATGGTCCCCAAGCCCCTCCCAACCCAAAACATATCAAAACAAAACAAACAAACAAACAAACACCAAACCCCAACCCCCAAAAAAAAAAAGTTCAACCTGATTACCAAAGGAAAAAAAAAGAAATTTGTGACTAGTTTATGTCTCTAGGTCACATCTCTTAGTGGTTATAAATCTTGGTTATAAATCTTAACTCGATATTGATTCCTGACTTGAGTAAATTCCACTTTAAAAAGCCAAAATTTTGTTTGCTTGTTTTGGGCCACACCTGGTGGTGCGCAGGGTTTACTCCTGGCTGATTCAGCGGTTGCTCTTGGTGGGGCTCAGGGGATCCTCCATGGTCCCAGGGACTGAGCCTGGGTCAGCAGCGTGCAAAGCAGGCGCCTTCGCTGCCATTCTATAGCTCCAGCCCACACTTCACTTTTTAAAAGGATTTTCCAAAGTGCACAACAAAGCCTAACAGACTGCTAGTGTACTCCAAATCAAACTGGCCTCGTGAAAACTTAGGCTGTGGTTACCAGCAGGAGATGCTCTGGCTGGCTGCTGAGTGAAGCTGGCACACGCCTGTTGGAGAGGGAGGGAAGACCTGCTGTGCAGACGTCCTTAACGCAGGACTTCTCAGACCCCGTCCATTTCCAACCCCTCGAGCAGGGCCACACAGGTGACGGCAGCCTGAGACACCTCGGGCTCGTCCGCGTTTGATTGTGAATCAATGCTTTATCATGATGTCTGCGGAAATCCTACACTGTTGCCAAATTCTTCATAACCCCTCATTGGGTTATGCGAGGGTCCAGGCTCACTGTGCGAAGCAAGGCTTTAGCGCTGCCTGGAACAACGTGAAGGGCAACCAGCAGGAGACGGGCAGTGAACCGCTGAGAAAAATGAGTCTGCTAGGCACTCAGTTTGGGACCCAGGCCCTCACAGCCTCGACCTCACGAGTACTACGGACAGGAACGCAGCACTTAGCTATTTCACAATATCCGTCAAACCCATTACCAGGCATTTGGGGCCAGATTTGCCGTGATGATAACAGTTACTGAGACTAAGTGAATGGCTCTGGTGACCTTTGTTCAGCTAAGGGATCTGGGGACATCTTCCACTAAAGAAAGCAGCAATTCTCTTCCGGAGAGCCAACCCACCCCACTCACCTGCTACTCAGTACGCCCAAGATCTCAAAGATGATGAGTTCAAACATGGTGCAAGAAAACGCCGAAAGTGACAGAGAAGATCACCTGTACGACATACTGGCGCACCTGCCGAAAGACAAAGAGACCGAAAGTCCTGTTTAAACACTGGACCAGTGATCTTTTGGAGAGAGCCAATGAACAAATTTGGAAGGAATCCTCAAGTCACTGGAGACAGGAACAGCAACAATGATTAGCCTGGTGCTAGGGAAACAGCTGAAAGTAGGTCATGCTTCTGAACTACCTACTTTCAGATGGTAAGTAAGAGGGTCACTCCTACTACCGCCAGGCTGTGGATGGAGAATCAAAGGCACAAGATGAAGTCACAGGGTCGGAAGCAGCACTTAAAAGCTCTTAATGTACACCAATGGGGGAAAGGTAATACTAATGTTCAAGCAAAGCGTTTCTTTAATATTTGGCGAATTTTGCACTAGTTCTGGAACCTTCTTTAGTTAATGCTTGAGATAAGAGAGTGATTAGGATGTCAGACTGTTAGTGAACATTGAAGGTCAGTGCTGAAAAGAACTGGATCATCTCTGAGATTTAAGAATTAAATTCTCTACCCAAGACTATCTCTGCTGTTGAGGCGTACATTGCCATGACCAGAGCCTGACGCTGATTGCTTCTGGACTACACAGGAGTTGCTTCTTTTCTCTCTTGCTCTCTTTTGGAATCAACTATGCCTAATCATATTCTCCAAGTTACAAATTATATAGTACCTATTTGGTAAATATTTCATATTTTGGAAGCAAACATTATCTATTTGTTTGCTTTTGTTTTTGAATTGGAATCAGGAGTGACTGCATGCATTGCAAATGCCTCACCCCATCTTTCTTTCTTTCTTTCTTTCTTTTTTTTTTTTTTTGCTTTTTTGGGTCACACCGGCAATGCTTAGGGGCTACTCCTGGCTCTGCACTCAGGAATTACTCCTGGCGGTGCTCGGGGGACCATATGGGATGCCGGGATCGAACCCAGGCCGGCATTAGCCGGCCGTGTGCAAGGCAAATGCCCTAACCGCTGAGCTATCGCTCCGCCCACACCCCATCTTTCTTTACTGAAGACATACCTTCCTTCCCTTCCTCCCTCCCTCCCTCCCTCCCTCTCTCCCTCCCTCCCTTCCTTCCCTTCTCTTTCTTTCTTTCTTTCTTTCTTTCTCTTTTGGAGTCACACCCAGTGATACTCAGGGGTTACTCCTGGCTCTGCACTCAAGAATCACTCCTGGAGGTGATCAGGGGACCATATAGGTTGCTGGGGATCAAACCTGGGTTGACTGCGTATAAGGCAAATGCTCTACCTGCTGTGCTATTGCTCCAGATCAATGAAGACATTTTTCTTCATTTTCTTCTTTATTTTTAGACAATCAAAATTAGGGGCCAGAGAGATAGTACAGTGGGTAGGCTTGAACATGGCTGACCTGGGTTCGTTGATCCCCGGCACCTAGTTGGTTCCCCATGCCCACCAGGAGTGATACCCGAGGGCAGAGCCAGCAGTAAGCCCTGAGCTGTATGCCCTGGCTGAGGCCCCTAACCCTCACCTCCGAAAGTCAATTAAAATCATACAGTATTAGTGTAACACAGATGACTCCTTTCTTACCTCATAGTCTTTAAATAGTTGGCGCATAAAGAAAAGCCACCCAAATCCAAAGAAAAGTATCTGGAAGGGAAAGGAGACAGAATGTCAACACGCATAATCTTTTGAGAAATGCTGTCTATAGACCGCTTTATGACAATCTGTTAATAAGAGAGTTAACTCATTCCAGAAACTGGATTTCCGCTAATATAAGACCCACTTACTAAAGTCCTCAGCAGTGAAGCAGATGTTGACACACTCTTCAGCTTTTTAATTATCCATGGTGAAGAATGACATATTTCAACTTAGACAAAAAGCTGCGGGGGCTGGAGCGGCAGTACAGTGGGCAGGGCATTTGTCATGCATGTGGCAGACCCAGGTTCAATCCCTGGCTGATCCCAGCCCATATGGTCCCCTGAGTACTGTCAGGAGTGATTCCTGAGTGCAGAGACAGGAGTAAACCCTGAGCATCACCAGCGTGGCCCAAACTGCCCCCCAATTAAAGGTGTTTTTCCTGAATGATTCCTAAAGAATCATTTATGAAGTGTGACATTACCAAGTAAGAGACTTGACAGGATCAAGCTGCCAAACCACCAAACTCGTCCAGACAGATCACTATTCAGGCTGAATACTTTGTGGCCTTTACAGAATGGAGCAGGCAGACTGCTCTCCCTTCTGGCTAGACCCAGTAGCTGCCACACCTGACCACCTCCACCGTATAAATGGGCCCAGCTCCACTGCTCCAGGACACAGCCTCCAAATTTCACAGCACTTATAGCTCAGCAGAAGCACAGCAAATTTGACGAGAAGTTGGTGGAAGCTCCCCAAGCTCAATGAGTTAAAAACAATGACACAGCAGGTTGAATCAGCATCAACAGCCCAGTAACTCCTCAGACAATGATTTTAGAAACACCGCTGTGAGATATAGCAGTCAATCATCACAAATTGACTTTTATTGGTCTGTTTTCTGATAATTCCATTTGCCATTTTATTGTAGCCAGCAATACAAAATGAATTTGTTATGTGTCTGCTAAGGGGCAGGCTTGGGAGATGGGAGGTAGGCGGGAACATTGGTGGGGGTGGGATTGGTTTTGGAGCACTATATGCCTGAAACAATTGTATTTATTATGAACAACGATGTAGATTATAGTCAGGATGAAGAACAAGAAAAAATTAATCCGTGAAACTTGCATTTTACAGATAATTCCTATTTCCAAGCATGCATTTATTTCTTCTTGGAGGTGAGGGGGTCTTGGGCCATACCCGGCAGTGCTCAGGGCTTCTTGCTGGCACGGTTCAGGGCACCATATGTGGTGCCAGGAATCAAACTGTGGTTGTGTGCGTGGCAAGTGTCTTCACCACTCTTCTCTTTCCTTGATCTCTGTTTCCAAGCATCTGAAAAAACTAAACTAACCAACTTCATGGGAAGGGAGTTAAGAAAGGTAGTAGAAGAAGGACTGAGTTTTGTTCTCCTTCACAGGCCTTTCTCTGCTTCCCTACCATCTTGGCTTCTGCTTCCATGTAAAGACAAGACTTTTGCCAGTTCTGGTCAAGTTGGCATCAGAGATAGAGGCCACATGACTGTTACTCTGTCTGCTCTGCTCATCACCAGTAAACAGAGCCTGCTCTCTACACACACGCTAATAAGACTCCTCTTCCATTCATTTATTGATTTTTTGCTTTTTTGGGTCACACTCGGCGATGCTCAGGGGTTATTCCTAGCTGTGCGCTCAGGGAATTACTCCTGACGGTGCTTGGGGGACCATACAGGATGCTGGGGATTGAGTGTGAGTCGGCGGCATGCAAGGCAAATAAATGCCCTCCCCGCTGTACTATGGCGCAGCCCCTCTTTAATTCCTATTTTGCTTCAGAAACTTTAAGCTGCTACTCGCTCCACTTCCCTCTGAACTTGCCCTCTTTGTATTCTCCTCAGAGCCCCCTTTCTCTCCTCGCCTTTATTTTTAGCAGGTGACATTACCTATTTTTCTCGTCTTTTGTGCTTTGTTTGGGGGTCATATCCAGTGGTGCCCAGGGTTAACTCCTGGCTCTGTGCTCAGGGATCACTCGTGGTGGGGCTCAGGGGACCATGTGCAGTGCTGGGAACCAAACTTAAGAAATTACGAAGGAAACTGAGTGAGTAGCTGATTAAAATCACGGGCAAAAGCATTCCGTGAGCTGAGAATGTCCATAAAGGTAGAGCTGTGCCAGGCACCGTGGCAGCCTCCTGACTCTAGGATTTGTAGCAGGCACAGTCAGCAGGAGACTTTTAGACATAAGCAAAGAAACAAGATGGGATGAGAAACAGTTTGGATTAATGAATTCTCAAAGAACAGAAAGGAGAAAATACTGCTAGAAGACCCTCTGGTTATTACAAATCCTTACTAGTAGGCACATTGAACTGAGTTCAGAGGCCATATTTACGTGCCTTACGGCAAGGCAAGGCTGAAGGTCAGCATCTGGGACCAAGTGTGCTGTGTATAGTGAACATGAATGACTCGGTATTCCAAGAGAATTGCCCTGAAATGGGATATTAGACAAAGAAAGAAAAAATTGCCTGAGGAAGGGAAGAGGGAAGGAAAAAGAGAAAAATGATCTTTAATAACTTATTATGGTCCTTTCACACAAAGGGAAACAATGTTTAAACACAACTTTATATGGTTAATATAAAAAAGAGAAAGAATTAAAAAAATAAGAGGATTCTAGCACGAGATTTATGAGTTACCACAATACTAACATCCCAGTAGGAACACACAGATTAAACAGGAACGTGGAAGTCAACTAACCTCAACTTCTTTTTTTAGTTTTTGGGCCACACCTGGCAGTGATCAAGCTTACTCCTGGTTCTGTGCTCAGGAATCACTCCTGGTGGGCTCTGGGGACCATACAGCGTGCTGGGGATCGAACCTGGGTCAGTCACTTCAAGGCATGAACCCTACACACTGTACTACTGCTCCTGGCCCTAAGAAAAGTATTTTATTTATTTATTTTTATTTATTTATTTTTTTGGTCACACCCAGCAATGCTCAGGGGCTACTCCTGGCTCTGCACTCAGGAATTACTCCTGGTGGTGCTCGGGGGACTATATGGGATGCCGGGATTGAACCCAGCTGGCACAGACCGGCTGCGTGCAAGGCAAACGCCCTACCCACTGGGCTATTGCTTCGACCCCTAAGAAGAGTATTTTAAAGACCACTCAGAGTCTTGATCTTAGGACACAGCCCACATTGGAACTGATAAGTCTTTTGATATAGCAAGTTGTAAAGGTGATTTAGATTACAACTACTCTTATAAATATGAGGCTGACATTGAAAACGAGTTTTAAAAGAAGACGGTTCTGACAAGACACTGACAGGAAAGGGTTCTTTCCTTGGATCACTTCTTTATGCTTTTATTCATTTAACAAATATTTACTAGTTGCCTGAAATGTGCCAGTCCTCAGGAGAGAATGGGGATATACACAGCATAACCTACAGCACACAGCATCGGAACTGCTCACAAGGAACTGTATGACCTGCACGCAGATAAACAATTACAAATGAATGTGATGGTGTTATGTAGGAAGTGGGCAAAGGGCATTATGGAACACCTGGTCTTGTGTGGGTGAGAGTCCCTGATGCTGGACCTGGGGCTAGCCAAGGAAAGTGGTGGGATGGGGGGGGGGGGAAGATCCAGAAAGAGGCAGCCCTGAGCACTAGTGGGTGTGACCCCAAAACAAAACAAGAAAAAATAAAGAAAAAGGAACCATAATACAAAGCTTCAGAGATCTGTGACGTGGCTCAGAGGTAGGGCCCTTGCAGCCCGAGTTTTATCCCTGAACTTCCGGTGTCACAAATGCCCAAGATCTTCACCTCCTCCCCTCCCCGCCCCCACGGCAACAGAGGCAGCATTGGAAAGGGAAGCCCTCACTGTAAAGCCCCTGAAAACGTGCACTTCTGTCATTTGCCGCCGGAAAAGAAAGGAAAAAGAACTTAAAAAAAGTGACATCAAGTTGTCAGAAACAGGGGGAAGGGAGGGGAGATCATTAGGCATCATGGAAGCAGCAACACAAGGTCACGAAGACTTAACCAACGTCAGCGCAGTGAGAAACGAATGCTACGAGGACAACAAACCCGAGCCACCCCACAAGTGACCCGGTAGACAAGCGGCGCAGCAAACAACGCAGCCGGGACGGGGGTCCTCGGGGATCGCGGTCCCGAGGTCGGGGGTGAAACGCACGGGGAGTTCCCCGGGGAAGGAGACGGGGAAAGGTTAAGAGGTGAAGTGTGCGCTCACCCACCCGACCCTCCACTTGGCACCTCCCCGGGGACACCTGCACTGCCAACCCCCTCCTCGGCCCCCGAGCCCGGATGCGACCTGGAAGCGGCCCCCGCCCACGTGGCCCCAGGCCCCGCCCGCCGGCGCAAGCGCACTCTGCGACGGCAGCCGTGAGCCTCCGGCGTCCGGGGCGGCCGCGCGCGTCTGTCACTCGGGAGGAGTCGCGGAGGCCGCTTCCAGCGCCGAAGCCCCACGAGCACATCCAGAAGGGGGACGGACCACGGGGGAAAGCGGCTGGGTGGGGCGCGGGTGGCCGCAGGGCCACCGCCCGGTCAGTGAAGGCGCGGGGACCTGGAAGCAGCGTCCCCGAGCTCGTGGCTCCTGGGCAGAACGCGGCGGCTCACCTGGGACGTTATCATGATGCTAGAATCGATGAGAAAACTCATGACGAAGTGTAGGGAGGCCTCGTGCCGCCGCCACGTCCCGCAGCTGAGGGCACCCCAGGGCCATAGGCCCGCTCACATAGGCGGCCTTCGCCCGGGGGCCGCCACTGCCCCCTCTGGCGCCACAGATCGACGCCATCAAGCTGCGCCCCAGCCGACCAATCAGCTGCTGCGCTGGAGCTACCCGCGGAGGCGCGGCGGCAGGGTGGGCGGGGCCGTCCTGGGGTGGGGCTTTGTTCCAAATGAACAAATGAAATTTGGCCAGATGAAATTCTGACTTGGACATCCAAAGGTGGGCATAATGCAAGGGAGCATGTCCGTTTCTGAGACTGGGGAGGTGGCGCCTGAGCTTACATTAAAAAAATTATTTATTTTTTTGCTTTTTTGGGTCACACCCGGCAATGCTCGGGTTTCTCCTGGCTCTGCACTCAGGAATTACTCCTGGAGGTGCTCGGGGACCATATGGGATGCCGGGGATCGAACCCGGGCTGGCACAGGCCGGCCGCGTGCAAGGCAAACGCCCTACCCGCTGGGCTATCGCTCCTCCCTCAGCTCACATTTTAAGTGGCAGTTCCTTTCTGTAACGGTTGTAGCTAACATAAGATGAAAGAGGATAATTGTAAGTAAGCCCCTAAGTTAGGGCTCGTGTTCTAAATGTTAAAATGGTGCCACCAACCGCACTTTCAGGCTGAGGGCGGAGTGAAAAGGCACTGAAACTTTAGTGAATAGAGCTGACCAATTAAACTTTGGATATGATAACAGAATTCATAAACTCGATCTACTTGGTGCTCTGCAGCCTGTGTCTGGCGTGTTTGCATTGTTTTAAAGAAGCACATTGGCCGACTGGAGCATTCTCAGAGGCGTGCCACCAGATGAGGACCAGTGAAAGAAACTGGAGATAGAAGACTCCTCCATCTTCATGTAAAAAGACTGGGTGGAACTGATAGGTGTCCAGGAGATGCTTGGGAAATGGTATATTTAATTCAACACAAGGAATACTTAGAACATGCCACCTCTCCCACCTTGTAGCCCCTCAAACCGGTCTTTCATCCATTGACAAAGGCTCAGTGCTCTTCTGGGGGCTTGTTCACCATCAGGGTTCTAACCAGTTCTCCGAGCTTGTTCACAAGTGTCACAAACTGGCTCCAGCAAAGGAGTCGGTGGTGCAGGAGGGTGGCAGGCAGGCTGCCGGTGAGATGTGGAAGGGACTTGTGTCCAGACTGCACCGTGAGAGTGCACACATTCGTTTCCCAAAAGGGAAAGTTTCTCTCTTAGAATTGAACTCTGCTATGTGAAGTAACCAGAGCAACCTACCAGATGCTCAGTGACCAGGTCTGCTGTGGGAGTCAAACTAGAGGACTCTGTGGACCTTGCATTCGTCAGGAAACGTCTTCTCTTTCTCAGATAGCGCAGCGCAGTATCCCCGCCTATAGAATGCCCGAAAGCAACAGCTTCACAACACAGAGCTATAGTGGTCCCTAGGCAATGACGACTGAAACGGAACATGCCCAAATGTGTGCAACAAGGCGAAGAAAGCACAGAGACGAGCCGAGACCATGAACAATCTAATTCCACAGGAAAACGGGTCATGGTAGAAGCTGACCCTGCAGCTGGTGCACTGAGGGTTAAATCTGGTTTGTCTGCTCTTTGGCCCAGCGTCTTTAACATGATGCATTTCATTTTCTCTGAAAAGAAATCTGGATTCCGTTTTATAAGAATCAATGGCCAGCTATCGCTGACTGGTAATCACTGCCTAGAAATGTCAGCAGCCTCTGAACCCCCAGTCTCAGGCAATAGAAACAGCCCACCAGCACCACAGAGAACACCCAGATCTCTAGGTGAATTGTAGACAGTTGAACTGGGGACTCCCTCCACCCCGCCGCCCCTTCCCTGTTGTATCTGGCGACATGTCTGCCAAGGAAGTACTAGGATGAGAGGGGCTGCCTGAGATGGCTAAAGAGCTGGAAGTACCTCCAGTTCTGATCAGAAGGATTCCATAGAGCCATAGGGTCCCCCAGGGCTTCTGAGAAAGGGCAGGCAAGCAGGTCAGGCTGGGAATCCAGTGGGTCCGTCTTAGAGCCCTGAGATCTGGGGACGGCAGCTACCCAGCTCTGCAGTGAGCACATGCCCTGTTGGGGCTGGGGGTGAAGGATAGCATGTCTCGTTTGGCCTCTGTGAAAGCTGGGCTCCCCTCCTTCCTGGCACTGGCACAGTTACACCGTGAGGTCGTCTGGCCTGGCTCTGCCGGCAGTGCTTGGCCTGCTCAGCGCCCGGGGGCCTCCTGGCTCAGCTCAGAACAGGGCGAAGGTGGCAGTTTCTCAGCCTGCAGCTCTTCATTCTCACTCTCCTTTCCAACCCTAGGGGTCTCCACCTCCCCTGCCTCTGGTGCAGCCGTAGTCTCCGGCTCTTCCCCATGCCCCTCTGCTCTTCTGGCTCCCCGGGTTTCTGCCTGCTCCTCCCTGCCCTCCTGCAAAGGCAGTGTCTCATGGCGAGCCTGGGACAGATGCCCAAGGGCACCTGGGCCCTCCTTGTCCTCCAACTGAGTGCAAGATGTGGGTAAAAGTGAGCTGGGCTCTCCCATCCCCACCTCGTTCAGGGGAAGTAGTGTGATTCAATTTTTCTCCTCTTCCAGGAGCCGGTAACCCCTGGCTTTCTGGACAGAGGAGATGGCCACGGAGGGCAGGGACTTCTCAGGGACAGCCCCGGGAGGCTGCGCCACTGGACTCTTGAAGGCTGCCCGGACTCTCTTCAGGCCCAGATGGCTCAGCTCTGTGACATTAAGGAGGAGGGACACGGAGGCCACTGACAGCATGAAGAGGACGAAGATGCTTTTCTCCGTGGGCGGGACACGAAACAGTCAACCACGTTGGGACAGGGCCACTGGCTGCAGCGATAGAGGGGCAGGACACGGAAGCCATAGAGCAGGTAGTGGCCCACTACGAAGGCCACCTCGAAGAGGGTCTTGAAGATGACATGGCAGATATAGGTCCTCAGCAGGGTCCCCTCCAGCCGCAGCTTTGGGGCTCCTCTGGCCCCGCTCTGGTCCTGGCGCTTTTGCTGGGCTCGCAGCAGGTGCAGCGCGTGGCCCACGAGCACCAGTGACGGCGCCGACACGAAGATGATCTGCAGCACCCACAGGCGCACGTGGGAGATGGGGAAGGCGGCATCGTAGCACACATTCTCGCAGCCCGGCTGCTGCGTGTTGCACACAAAGTCAGCCTGCTCGTCCCCCCCCACACCAGCTCGGCCGCCGTGCCCAGGATGAGGATCGCGGAAGACAAAGAGCACGCTGAGCCATACCCGGCCCACCACCGTCGAGTGCTCATTCACCTCCTCCAGGAGGTTCCCCAGGAAGCTCCAGTCGCCCATTTCTGGGCCACCTGCAGGAGGGGAGAAGGCAGAGGCTGAGCACCCCAGTGAAATCCCAGCTGCACCCCACAGTCCCTCGCCTTGGCTCCTCTCTGGGTTGCTGGAGCAGGCAACCAGCAGTGGTGTCTGTGGAGAGCCTCTTCCTTGGACACTGAGGCCAGGACCCTGGGTACTGTGACTGCTTCCACCTGCGTCCTCCCTCTGCTGCATGCACCAGGCATCAGCCATCCCTCTGCTGCCCCAGGGACTTACTGTCCTGCCCATCTGCCCCATGAGAATCTGAAAGGATCAGTGAGTGATGTGTGCTTGATTCCCTGAGCACCAGCCAGATAATAATCTATGGTTGACCATTAAGAGGAGCTGATGGCCACATGGGCTTTGATAAGACCACAAATGGGATAACACTCCTGACGGCATAATGCTAAGAGGATGTCAGCTACATGAGCATCCCGCACCTGCACCCACGGTTCTCATGAGGGTGAACTAGCCCCCAAGGACTCTAATGAGCATTAAAGAAGAGGGGCAGTGGAAGGAAACAGACACTTATTGGACATCCGCTTTGCAACAGGCCTTTGACCTTCTGTTACATTTAATCTGATCTGGCTCCCTTGTGCTTCATGAGGGGTGGCAGACCCTGTTTTATTTGCTGCTACACACTCCTTGTCTGGCATGGAGCCCAGCACACAGTGAGAGCCTGTGATGTTTTTTGTTGACTAATGTGTCTCCAACATAAAGACAACAGGCTCAGAGAAATGAAATAAATGGCCTAAGTCTAGACGGCCAAACAGCAGCACTTCCGTCTGCCCGCTGCCACAGGCCAGCTCTCCTGCTTGTGCCACTGAGATGAACTGCCTGCCCCGAGCTGCACGGCTCCCTGGCGACTCCAGTCTGAATGGATGCTTCATTTTCTCTAGGCTGAGCTCTGGAAAGCTTTCTTAATAACATTACTTACTAACTTTACAAAGTGAGACTGGTATTTTAAAATTGTTATTGCCCAAGGAATGGGAGAGAGTGTTCTGGGAAGGAATCATGTGACAGAGAGAGGAAGGCCTGCTCTGATCAGAGGAGTTGGGCAGAAGTCCAGGAAAAAAAAAGGTGTTAGGTCCATAGACGTGGCTATTTTGAACATAGCTCAGCATTGGTCCGTAGGGAAAAATCCCCAGCTATGAAACTTGCTGGTAGGTGATGCCCTTAGTCACAGCAGGGATGAATGGAGATGGGATTGGACAGGCTGGTCCGTGCAAACAGGCCATTTGTTCAACGTGAACTGCAAGGTGCAAACTGATCAGGACTTCCACCTCAGGAGCCGAGTGATAGTACAGCGTGTAAGACATCTGGCCTTATTCATGGCTGGCACCCCATGTGGTTTCCCGAGCCCCTGCAGATTGATCTTTGAGCACAGAGCCAGGATTAAGCCCTGAGGACTGCTGGTGTGGCCCTTCTCCTTATCCCTGCCAAAAGAGATTCCCACCTCCGTCTGACATCTCTAGAGCTGTGGCACTGACATAGGACAGCACTGCCCTAGCACCAGGCAAGTTGCCATGTTAGGGGAGTGTGTGGCTCAGAGCCCGGCCAGACCACACGTGATGGCAAACCCCAGTCCACACTCGCAGTGCGGTCACAGCAGCGCCAGCCGTGTGAGCTCACTGGGGGGCTCAAGCGCTGTGGCTGCTCTTGGAGTCCCCCAAATTCCCAGTTTATTTATTTTAATTTTTTATATTTTTTGATTTTTGGGTCACACCTGGCAATGCTCAGGGGTTACTCCTGACTCTGCACTCAGGAATTACTCCTGCCGGTGCTCAGGGGCCCATATGGTATACCAGGGATCAAACCTGGGTCTGCTGCGTGCAAGGCAAATGCCCTACTAGCTGGGACTATCTCTCCGGCCCCCCAAATTCCCAGTTTAAGTCAAACATCCAACTGCAGCTCTTTGTCTCGGGGACGGAAGAGCAGCAGGACCTCTTCAATGAAGACTTGGGCAACTGGCAAGAGTTTCAGGAATGGGAAATTGGGAGGGGAGATTGCAGACCTCTGCTTCTCGGTTCAGAACCTCAGCCGTATTACACTCTGAACATTTCTCAAACTCTAGTGCACAGAGGGGGAGACATGCCCATGGCAAGAAAAGGTGGGAGACATCACAACTAGATGAACCCAAGCAAAAGTTCTGTGGGTGGTGTGGCCAAGAAAATCCAAGTTTCTGATCAATATTCCAATTTATGTTTATGTTAAAATGACCTTTTGTATCAGTTCCAATAACATTGTGGTTGAATTTTACGTACTTACAATTCTTAAAAAAAATTTTTTTTTTTAAGTTTTAAATCCTTTTTTTTTTAAGCAGTGAAGTAAAACAGGTTTTATTAAGGAGGTTTTAGGAAAGGGAAGGAGGAGGGAAAGTGAGAGAGAGTACACATCTCAAGAGGGGAGATGCGGGCAACAGACATGCTCGGGCACCACATGTGCTCGGCCACGTGGGCTCAGGCAGCATGTGTGTCCATGCAGCATGTGTGCCAAGTTTTATATACTTTTTTTTTTTTTTTTTTTTGGTCACACCCGGCGACGCTCAGGGTTACTCCTGGCTCTGCACTCAGGAATTACTCCTGGCGGTGCTCGGGGACCATATGGGATGCCGGGGATCGAACCCGGCCAGCACAGGCCGGCCGCGTGCAAGGCAAACGCCCTACCCGCTGGGCTATCGCTCCGGCGCCTTATATACTTTTAACTCTAGTGCTGCTGCTGTCTTGTCTGCCGCTGATCTGTGAGCTCAGCTTTTCCAATCTGACTTTCCCGACATATCGCCCCTTTGGAGTTTAGTGTCTGCTTTCCTCATGTACCCACATGAATGTCAACAGGAGCACATGGTCTCAGGACGATGTGATCATCAGTGCCACTGCCCACTTTAAGCAAAAAGCTCTCAGAGGATGGGGAATCTTGTCTTCTTCACCCTTCAAGAACCATCATGACACAGCCAAGACCTTCACAGGTGAGCACTCCAGTGGATGGGCAAAGCCAGTGAATGGGTCAATGGTAATAATTTGAAATCTGAGATGTTTAGTCCATGAGTGTATATGATATCAGTACTGCTGATAATCTAGAGAACACCCTTTGTGTTGTTGCTAACAACTTGTTAAGAAATAGCACCTTTGCTTTTTTTTTTTTTGGGGGTCACACCCGGCAATGCTCAGGGGTCTCTCCTGGCTCTGCACTCAGGAATTACTCCTAGCGGTGCTCGGGGGACCATATGGGATGCCGGGATCGAACCCGTGCAGGCATGAGTCTGCTGCGTGCAAGGCAACGCCCTACCCGCTGGGCTATCGCTCCGCCCCAAGAAATAGCACCTTTGATGTAAACAGCCATCTGGCATTGTTTTGTGTAAGATCAAAGATGTAAATTGGAAGTCCAGTGATTTTTTTTCCCTGGGTGGGACTCACATCATTCTGTGTTCAGGGATCACGCTTAGTTCTGCTTAGAGGATCATATGCAGTGCTGGGGATCAAGCCAGTTTAGCTGCACATAAAGCAAGAGCTTTTACCTGCTGTACTATCTCTCCAGCTCCATGCAAATGATTTTTCATTCAAATCCATACCATGTGAGGCCCCTCCATTAGAAATATGTAAACTCAAGCCAGGCAGGGCTCTGCTTCCAAGTCCACTCTGCAGTGTTGCATTGGAGCATTTAAAATATATCTGTAAACTTTCTTATAATAATGTGAGTATGTAAATTGTAATTTAGGACAAAATCTTTCTGGTACTATGATGTTGAGATAGGGTTGCTAGGCTATTATGGAGATAAACTTTAGATGCCTTGAGGTAAACTGTTTCAGGCTGCTTCTAACAAAAAATATTGTTTTCATTTTTGGGGTCATATTTGTGGTGCCCAGGGCATTCTCCTGGCTCTGTGCTCAGGGATCACCCCTGTTGGGGCTCGAGGGATGTTATGTGGGCCCAGATGGGCCATATGTAATGCAAATGCCCTACCTGCTGTACTGTTGCTCTGACCCTCCAAGAACTAATTTAAAGAGAACCACATGAGAATATATCTGAGCAAATTGCTTGACTGGAGCACGGAGAAATAGAAACCAAAGGAAGATAATTTCCCTACTCCTTTCACAAAGGTGATGTCTCTGTTCTAGTCTGCCTGTAAAAAGTCAGTTAACAATCATTCTAGATGGAAACTTAACCGATGTCATTCAAGCCGCACTCACAGGTCACCCAGAGCCTCTTCTTTTGGTAGTGATTAGAGCAACACTTCACATTTGGGTGACCAACTTCTCTTTGTACATGCTACTCTTTCGCCTGTCTGATTTCAGTTCTCGTAATGACCTGTAAACGGGGCCTACGGTTCTCAGACTTGCATTTCAGACTCGTTGTACAAGAAGAGCATTCAGTCAGGGACTACCAACACAGCAACTGCCTAATTTTGCCAAGGACATGAAAAGAAGAAATGTGTTAAGTCACCAACTATAGTTGTGGTCTGTTCTTTGCCATTATTCTGTGAAAGGGAAGTTTTAATAGAAGTTAAAATCAGAAAGAACATAACTTTGGCATCATAAAAGCCCTGTAGGCAGAACACTTTTAACTTGGCAAAACTGTTATTACTTCATGTACTTCATCATCAACAGATATTCATCACAGGCTACGGAGACATTGATTTGGGCCCTTACTTACTGGTCCACAGGGGAACCAGAGAATTAGTGAATTGGTTGTCTGATCATCCACGAGCAGAGAAGGAGACAGTTTGCTGAGTTAAGTCAATTTCCAAACTAACAAAGCTTGAGAAGAAAGTGGGCTATGAGCCCTGGTCCGCTGGCCTGGCCCAGAGCGATCTCTGATAGAGTACCACCATGTCTGGCTTTGAGGAGGTAGACAATTCTGAATATATCCACACTGTAACAAGTTTCCTCAAGTCCTAGCAAGACACCTGCCAGCCTGGTTGGGACATGCTTCCCCTTACATGTCTAAAGCAGCCATTCCTCAAAAGCTGTCATGGGGAGACCAGAGAACTTGCTTGCCAAAGTTTTCTGGTTCTTAATAGACCCATGCTGCATTAAGTGTTTGACCCAAAGTCATTTAGGGTGAAGCTTCTCCTAACACCCTCATTCTTAATAGTTATGACTCTTATTCCTCCTGTAGTTTGGGTGCAAAAGGCCAGTCGTCTACTCCATCTCAATACCTGGGTTCAGCTGCTCTGGATTCCTGGAGCGTAATTTGTCCTGACAAGGCACCCCACGAGAAGCCAGGCGATAGTTAGCGTGCAGAACCCTCTGCTCCCCGCCCCATCACACACCCTCTGACCGCCCTTTGCCTGCTGCGCCTCCGCCAGCTCTTAGACCCATATCAGAACTGGACTCAAAAGTCCAACCCTTCCCATCCATGATCAAACCTCAGCAGCCACCTTTTTCCTTTAGAAAAGCCCAGACATGGCTTTGAGAAGAGGCTGGGAAAGGGGAGGAGGCACAGAACCTCCTCGTCACCCTGGGGAGACTTGCCCACTGGAGCAGTGTCCCTCGGAGAGCCTGTGTTCTCTCTCTCGGGGCTCAGCCGCAGAGTGACAACTTTGAACTTGTGCTCCCTGAGTCCCTGGCATATCCCCGCCCTCCCTTCCCTGCACCACCGAGCAGCTTGACAGGATAGGCTCTGATGGCTGCGTCCGACTATCCAAAAGGATTTTAAGCTCCTGTCCAGACAGCTTTCATGAGGGAAGGGATGTGTGGGAAACAACAGGAGGGGGAGCGTGGACAGCCGTGCTGTGCTCTGTGGAGGGACGCTCAGATATAGCTTTGCAGCCTCTGGAACTTTCTTCTCTTCTCTTCTCTTCTCTTCTCTTCTCTCTCTCTTCTCTCTTCTCTTCTCTTCTCTTCTCTTCTCTTCTCTTCTCTTCTCTTCTCTTCTCTTCTCTTCTCTTCTCTTCTCTTCTCTTCTCTTCTCTTCTCTTCTCTTCTCTTCTCTTCTCTTTCTCTTCTCTTCTCTTCTCTTCTCTCTCTCTTCTCTTCTCTCTTCTCTTCTCTTCTCTTCTCTTCTCTCTTCTCTTCTCTTCTCTTCTCTTCTCTTTCTCTTCTCGCCTCGTCTCGTCTCGTCTCGTCTCGTCTCGTCTCGTCTCTCGTCTCGTCTCGTCTCGTCTCGTCTCGTCTGTCTCGTCCGTTCGTCTCGTCTCGTCTCGTCTCGCCTCCTCGTCTCGTCTCGTCTCGTCTCGCCTCGTCTCGCCTCGTCTCGTCTCGTCTCTTCTCTTCTCTTCTCTTCTCTTCTCTTCTCTTCTCTTTTGCTTTTCTTCTCTTCTCTTCGCTTTTCTTCTCTTTTCTTCTTTTCTTTTCTCCTTTCTTTTCTCTTCTCTTCTTTATTTTTGCTTTTTGGATCACATCCGGCAGTGCTCAGGAATTATTTCTGGCTCTGCACTTGGGAATTACTTCTGGTCATGCTTGGGGACCATATGGGATACCGGGGATTGAGCCCAGGTTGGCCACTTGCAAGGAAAAGTCCCTACCCACTGTGCTTTAGCTCCAGCCCTATCTGGAAGTTTCTTTTAGCAGCAGTTCAAGCCTCTCCAATAGGAAACCTCTGGCCTCTCCGCAGAGGGTGTGAGTGGAATGGGTGCCAGACATTGTGCCCAGCATCCTCCAGAGTTCAGAGACTCTTAGGACTGTGGGTGCAGAAAGCATCCACCTGTGTATGTCCCTCTGCATGAGACACATTGTGCCTCAAGCCAATCAGAGCCGTGGTGGTACCTTCCACGAGATTGTTTCTCTTGTATCCCATAGCTTTCGGCAGGAAATTCCCTCTTTGAAAAGGAAATTTTATATTCCAAAGATTTGGGCATCCTGTTGTCAGGTTTAGGACTCTTTTCCCCCTCACTCCTGTGGGACTTGAGTTCCAAGCACTTATTGGGTCACACTTGGTAATGCTCAGGGGGTGACTCCTGGCTCTGCACTCAGCGATCACTACTGTTGGTGCCTTATGGGATGCCGGGGATCGAGCCTGGGTTGGCTGCCTGCAAGGCAAGAGCCCTACCTGCTGTACTATCACTCCAGCTACTCCAACCAGTTTTGAGATGCTACAGCACCACGGGGGTTATGCCTGTTAGCTCGGTTCTGGCTTTTCCTGCCTTCTTGGAAAGAGGAGTGCCGAGTTCTATGCTCATCAAGTGGATCGGGTGAGCTTGAGCGTGGCTCTCTGGGGGGCCAGGTCACATTGGGAGAGTTTCTCCAGCAGTCTTGGTTTGGTGATACACCTTGCAGGTACGGCAGATCTCTGTCCCTAAGCAGGTTGTCCAGGCAGGAAGACTAACAGTGCTCAGTGGGTTAGACTTCAAGGGGGACAAGTGCTCCTCTGAGTGGAGAGAGAGAGAGAGGGAGAGAGAGAGAGCGAGAGAGAGAGAGAGTTTGGGGGATAGGGGGAAGGGATGGGAAGGGCCACTGGAGGAGGTGGTGCTGATGCAGACCTCAGTCAACCTGGGGTTTGAGCAGATCTCAGAGGAGAGCGAGGGAGTGGGTAGGGAAGGATGTGCTGTGTTGAAGACCCATGGCAATAGGAAGGCCAGAGGGGCTGAGCAGAGAGGGGAGGCTGAAAGCTGTGGGGGTGTAAAATGTGCTTCCTGTTGTGTGTCTCTGAGTGTCTTTAAAACTCTGATGCAGAGGCTGGAGAGATGGTACAGAGGGCAGGGCGCTTGCCTTGCATACAGCCCACCCAGGGTCAATCCACAGTGCTCCACATGGTCCCTCAAACTCTGCCAGCAGCGATCCCTGAGTGCAGATCCAGGAGGAAGCCCAGAATTCAGCTGTGTGTGGCTCAAAAGCAAAATAAGCGAACTGAAAACCCAAACAAAATGAGACAGAACTCAGATGCCACCAGACCAAGAAGAGAGCTCTGACCTCCACGGCTTGGCCAACAAGCACTAGCCCCTTCCTCCTACCACGGCTGTGTACCCCGCTCCATGTCAGCAGTCCCCACAAAAGGGTCCTGCTCATCTGCTCCTCTGATCAAGAGCCCGTGTTCGGCGGGTCTAGTCTCCAGGCTGGGCCGGGGTGGGGTGTTTTCCACTTGTGAGAGGATTTCCCTGCGCAGATGAGTGGGCAGGACCAGGCCGGACTTCCTATTGAGCCGAGCAGCTCATGCATGAGAGCAACCGGGGCCAGTGTATGGGCAGGACCCCTGACCGGGCCTCTCTTGCCATCAGTGCTGATCCTCCTAAGTCTGCTCAGGCAGAAGCTGTCACTTCCTGTTTTGCCCACAGCAGGACCCTGGCTGGGGCTGGGCCCCAGACCTTGAAACTTCCTCCTGGTTCTGCAGTTCTCAGCACCGTGCTGGCTTTGCCTTATGGAGAGGGAGCGTTGGCTGCTGGTCAGGGGCTGCCACGAAGCAGGGTCTGGGCTTTCAGGTGTATGAAAGAACATCCCAGAGAGAATTTCCCAGAAGGAGGCATAGGCAGAGGCTGTGGCAAGCTCAAATTCACTGGCTGGGAGTCACTATGCTGCTAGTTGGTCCCTAATGGTGACTCGTGACCGGTGACATCTTTGGGGATCTTGTTAGGAAGGCAAGTTCTCAAGGCTGACTGAATCTGGGGATCGAGACCCGGAAACTGTGTGTTCAAGTCTGACAGATATTTCATTGACACATCACCTACCAGCTGCACTGGCTAAGTGTAAGCTTGTTTTGACTTTAGAATTGAATTCACATTAAATTCAGTTAGCTGTCGTCTCTCACATACACACACAGCAAAGCAAGAGAAATAATCTTTCCCTTGTGATTAGAACTCATATTCTCTCAGTAACGTCGGATAAGCTCTCTGTAGTGCTCATTAAAGTTGTTATGTTATTTCATTTTGACTGAAGTTAGCATCTTTGAGTCACCTCAGATCTTCATCCATCTATTCCTACTCCCTGATTCCGGGATTCACAAATTTGATTTCTTTTCCTATGAATTTCATGTTTTTTCTTATTCTGCATGTGAGACCACACAGCATTTGTTTTTTTTTTTTTTTTGGAATGATTTATATTTCTTCATATAATGCATACATGTTGCAAACGACTGAACTTCCTTATTTTTTTATGGCCAAATAATATTCCACTGTATGCGGCACATGTGTGTTTGTATGTGTATGCGCACATATGTGCATATACTTTAATCCATTCATAAGTCAGTGGACACTGGCTGAACATCTTGGCTGTGTAAATAGTTCTGTGTGGAGATGTCAGGGAAGGGGGCAAGTAGCCATCCTTCGTGTGCTATGAAGTTGCTTTTAGATCAATACTCAGAAGCAGAATGACTGGGTAGAATGGTAATTCTAGTTAAATTTTGGTTGTTGTTCCAGTCACACTAAGTGGTGCTCAGGGTTATTCCTGGCTCTGTGCTCAGGGGTCACAGTGGTGGTGCTTGGGGGACCTATGGGATTCCAGGGTAAAAAACTGAACAGCCACATGCAAGGCGAGCACCCTACCTGCCATGCTATCACTCTAGCCACTAGTTTTATTTATTTATTTATTTATTTATTTATTTATTTATTTATTTATTTATTTATTTATTTATTGCTTTTTTTGGGTCACACCCGGCGACACTCCAGGGGTTACTCCTGGCTCTGCACTCAGGAATTACTCCTGGTGGTGCTCGGGGACCATATGGGATGTCGGGGATCGAACCCAGGCCGGCACAGGCCGGCCGCGTGTAAGACAAACGCCCTACCCGCTGGGCTATTGCTCCGGCCCCACTAGTTTTATTTTTAAGCTTTAATTTATTTAGTGACCACATCTGGTGATGCTCAGGAGTTACTCTTAGACCTGCACTCCGGAATTACTCTTGGTACTCTTAGCTCAGGGAGGTGATGGAATTTTCTCCAGATCATGGCCATGGAGAGAAAGGCAGGGCAGGAATGGAGCCAGAGCTGCTTGGTTGCAAAGCCCATGTTTGCTCTAGCTGCTTCTCTTGCTGCCTTTAATTCTGCAATTCAGTTCTGCAGTGCTGAGCTTTCAGGAGGACAGGGTGGGTGGGTGGAGGGGAGTCTGAGTTTTGTGCTCATCAGGAAATTTTTGAAGTGTTTGAAATGTTTTCATTGGTCTGAAAAATCAGCACAGTGTCAATGGTTTCTATATATGTACTCATCTTGCCCATGGTCATATATACATGTATCTGTTTAAATCTATCTCCTGGGGCCGGAGTGACAGCACAGTGGGTAGGGCGTTTGCCTTGCACGTGGCTGTTCGATCCCCGGCATCCCATATGGTCCCCGAGCACTGCCAGGAGTAATTCCTGAGTGTAGATCCAGTAGTAACCCCCGAGAATCACCGGGTGTAACTGAAAAGCAAGCGAACAAACAGAAAACAGAAAAAAGCAGCAAATAACGAAACTATCTCCCTCCTTCCTTTGTTGTTAACAATAGTAGTCTTTGATGCTTGCTCGTGCCTGGATGCTGCATGGCTGACACAGCTTGTGGCCAGGAACATAGGCAGAGAGTGGCAGGCCCGAGTGACAAGGCCGGTATCTGCAGGACAGACCTTGTTGCACCTGTTTAAGCCGGATTTGAGTCTATAGTTAGAGCCCACATGTGGGTCGTGAAGGACAGAGAATGCAGTAGTTACCTTTTCTTCATAGGTGCGCTTTCTGCCCTTTCATGGGGGAGATTTTTTGTTTTGCCTTTTTTTTTTGTGTTTGACAAAACTCCTGTAATCTGGACCCTGAATTCCAAAAAGCCAGTTTCTTCCTAAGCCTTCATTCTGTCGCTTTGTGGATGACAGTAAAGGGTTATATCTGACCAGATTCACCGCTGTGGCAGAAGCAAAACTTCAATGTTTGAGTTTGTTTCTGCATCCCCAAAACGCCAGTTTTCTCCTCGACCAGGGATAATAACGCCAGCCTCTCGCAAATCATCAAACTTGATGCCCAACCCAGAGAAGACCCTCAAACAAAAGATACTTGTTTACCATTAGTTCCTCAGTTTATTGTGCTTTAAGGTGGGTCCAACGACCAGCATCCTTGCTGTGCTGTTGTGAGGATTTATTTAATACAAAGAACACAGACTGCAAACAAGTGTACCAGAAGCAGATTTTTAGGAAGCCTCTTGGAGTTCTGGGGTCCTGCTGCTTTACGCCACTAGGTGGCGCCAAGCACCACGTATAGCGGCCGAGGCCGTTCAAGTGATTAGATCCGGGCCTTTCCTCCTGGAATAGAGTCCAGCAAGGGCCAGCACAGATGCAAGAAAACATCTTTTACCTTTTCTGTGAATCACTTTATTGATAGAGAGCGCCCTGAGGAATGGGTTGCAGAAAGTGTAGTTTTCCAGGAACAAACGTCGCCATATCCTTTTCACACAAAACTTTTTGGGAGCATACAGGTGTGTTGCTCACTATGTTTCTTTCTTTCTTTTTCTTTTTTTTTTTTTTTGGGGGTGGTTTGACGGGGGAACCTGGAAGTGCCTAGGCCTTACTCCTGGTTCTTTGCTCTGGGATCACTCCTGGCAGGGATCAGGGAACCATATGGGATGCCAGGGCTCAAACTCAGTCGGTAGCATACAAGGTAGGTGCCCCCTCCTCTGTGGAATCTCTCTGGCCCCATCAGTGTGATTTTTCTTGGAGGTCGGCCTCCCACACAGTGTTCACGGCCCACTACGGGTGGTGCTTGCTTGGTGTATCATTATGAGGGTCTGTCTGGGGCCACCATGTCCTCGGGGGCCTCGATGATGGGAGGACATGTGGTAAGGAACTCAAAGCTGGGCTGGGTGAGCTGGGCTGGGTGCTTCTTGATCCTTCTATTAATTCTACAGTTTGTTTCCGGGTTAGTCTGGAACTGAGGATATCAAATAAGGGGCTAAGACTGTGGGTCACAGGCGCCTACTTCTGCCTCCTGCAGGAGGAAGCTGGGGTCTGCGGGGCAGGGGTCTCTGCTGCCTGCAGCCTGCTGGAGACCCAGCTCATGTATTTCCCTGGAGCCTGGGCTTGATCTTCAGCACCCACCTCGCTGTTGATGGCATCATGCTTACCTCTGCCTAGAGCCTCCCACATCTGGTTCTCCCACTGTTGCTTCTTTTGGGCTTAAGCAGTGCATTTCCTCTGACCTTCTCTAGGTCTTTCTGAAACAGTTCATCTCTGTGTTACCCATGAGGTTCTGAGGTAGGCCATGCGTCTTCTGTCTGTTTGTCTGTCTGTCTCTCTTGTTGGCAGAAAGCAGATCAAAGGATATGCTAAGGTCTGATCAATACTGCCTATTAACAGATACACAGGGTTTTCTGGAAGACTGTCTCCTGATAGAGTTAGTATGTAGAATTCCCTAGTGAGGCTGTTTTCACGATTTTAGATACACAGACACTGCTGACCTAGGTCATTTCCCTGTGTCACATCTCCTTGTTGGCTCTAGCTAGCCTAAGAAGGCGTCTAATGGACGCTGCTTGAAGTGCAGACAGAAAACAGGTTTTTCTTGTGTTTCTCTTACTTCAATGTCTGTCAAGACCTTGCCATCTTGGGCTAGTCAGGAAGGCTGAATTAGCATACTGTAATACATTCTTTTTCTTATTTCACCTCACCCAGATAGCACCCCCTGCAGGTTTTTGGTTCCTGTTTGTCTCCTTCCTATCATCCTTATAGCCTATGGTAAGAATGTGAAATGTCTTTGTAGTGTAAACTATGCAAACTTATTGTCCTTTTGATACTGTGGGTATATAAGAGAGCTGGGGTCCTTGTATAAGCTGTCAGTCAGCTGTCAAGATGAGCTGCTGTTCCTCCAGCTGGTGACTATTAAAATGACTGGAAATACGGGGTGGAAGGGGGAAAATTAATGGAAATACATCTTGTTCCTGGAGTCTCATTTTTGTGCCCCCAACCTACAGAGATCTCTCATTAACATCTCTCTCTCTCTCTCTCTCTCTCTCTCTCTCTCTCTCTCGGACACATCCAGCTGTGTTCAGGGATTACTCCTGGCTCTTCAGTTCAGGGATGATTCTTGGCAATGCTTGAGGGACCATATGGGGTGCCAGGGATTGGACATGGTCATCCAGTCCCACATCTCTTTTACAAAGTGGGTCTTTGTTCAATGCTGAAATCAATGAGCGTGAAACAGAAAGATCCCAGGAGATAAATTGGTAGGACGTCCATAAGGCTGACGTGGAGGCTGGAGAGACAGGATGGGGAAGGAACTTGCCTTGCATATGGCCACCCTGGTTCCAAGCCCCGTTTCATACCTGGCACCACATAGGCACCCCAGAACCCCACCAGGAGTGACCCCTGAACACAGGAGCCAGGAGTGATCCCTGAGTTCTGCTGAGGATTCCCCCTCCTTTCACTGGGAGCTGAATTGGAAGAGAAGAATGATGCTTTGTGGAGTGGTTGGACTGAACCAGGAGCAAGGGGACACCCCCACCCAATTCAGGAGTTAGCCCCCAGCCTCATCAGATGCCAGAGCTGACCCTCTCCTCTCAGAGCTCAGGGCTGCTCTCAGCAGGGGCCACTCAGAGGTGGGGACTGTCGCCCCTTCAGTCATGTTACAGATAAGAGAGAGGCCCAGAATGGAGTTTCTGGAATCAGTTGACTGGCCTTCTGGGACCTGGATCTGAGGGTCTCCGTCTGAGGACTCTGCTGGGGTGATGCCTGCCAGAAACTGCACATACCGCAGAGTTCCCATGACATACATGTTGTGTGTGGAATTTACATGGCACCTCTATGTTCTTCCTCTCTGTCTCCTTCCTCTCTGGGGACACCTAAGGTCCCTAAAAGAGCAGAACAGTCACGGTTAGGGACAGCAGAGATAGTACAGAGCTCCTGCCTTCCACACCACTGAGCCAGGTTCAATCCCGGTCACCCCAGAGGGTCTCCCGAGCTCATCAGGAGTGATCCCTGAGCACAGAGCCAAGAGTAAGCCCTGAGCACCACTGGATGTGAGTTACTCCTCTTGGGGTTATGATGGTGATGTTTCTTGGGAGGGGAGACACAGGCGAGTGACCCACATGAGTCCAGAAGTGAAGGCTGTAGAAGATGAAGGGTAAGTGGAGGGAGGAGAGGAGGGGGGGGCACGGCTTTGTGCAACAAAGGACTCAGGACTCAGAGCTGACCCCGCATGGTGGTAGGTCTCTGACAGATAGGGTTTGGCACCACCCCTTCTACACTCTGTTTAGGGTTCTTTGTTGACAGGACCCTCCCTGGATTACTTTGGTGTATATAAGGGGACTGACTTGAGGCTCCTGGGCCTTTTTGCTCCTTCTTTTTGGGTAGGACTCCTCTCGGGTGAGATCCTCTCTCTTTGGTGGGAGACTTAGGCTATTTTGTATGGTCTAAGTTAGGACCAGAGCTAGAGTTCTTTCATTATATTAGATTGCTGTGGAAGAGCTTTTGTACTATTAAAAGTCTTTTTGGAACTGCGCCGGACTCATGAGTTTTCATCCGTTCCCCAGCGTTCTCGGAGGTAGAAGAGAACTTCTGTCCTGACACTGTTGGGGACCCCAGCGGCATCCCCGACATGTGTGTGTGTGCGCATGTGTGTGTAAACTCCAGACTGGGGGATTTCAGTAATTCCTGACGTTCTTACCATTACCAGCTCCTGAGTAACCAGGATCCACTGAGGTACGCTGGTTGGTTCCTTACAATACACCAGGGAGATTCTGGTAATAAATCTTGATTCACTTCAAGGTGAGAGATGGGAATCTTAGGTCTTCCCAAGGAGGCGTTGGGCGGCAAAATTGAGCTCAGACCACCTTGACTCCCTTCCTTGGAATCCAGGAGGTGATGGTTTCTCAGCTACCAATGAGTCCCCAAGGGATGGTGGAGGAGGGGCACTGGTCCAGAGAATTTTTGAAACAAAAAAACAAAACAAAAACAAAACAAAACAAAACAAAACAAAACAAAACAAAACAGAACAGAACAGAACAGAACAGAACAAAACAAAACAAAACAACACTTACTGTATTTTCCCTCTGAGTGGGCCCCTGGGCCTGAGACAATATACCTCTCCAGGCTGCCTGAAACCCGTGCAGCTGAACCCGTATCTATGGCAGTGCAGCTGAACCCCGTATCTATGGAAACGGGCTGGCTCCTTACTTCTCTCCTTCCTGCCTTCTGTGTTGACCAGGATGGGGTGAGCCTTTGGACTCTGCACCCTGAATGTCGGGGTGCTCCTGCCCCGGGTGTCTGCCCTGCGCAGATGTTTCCAGTTAACCACTTTCTCCTACTTCCTGCCAGAGCCTGCAGGGCCAGGGTGGCAAAGCTGCTGACAGCTGCAGAGACAGGGCACCGGAAGTCCGCTCCCAGGCATGGGTCAGCAAGCAGCTGCCCGCCCCTAGTCCCAGTCCTCTTCTGGTCTGAGCCCCTGGACCTGCCATTTACCCAGTCAAAGTCTTTCTTAACTTCCTTCAACCCTCACCTGTCTTAGTTGCAATTTCCCATTGCTGGCTCCTGTCCAGTAGCACCTGTGTACTACCAGGGAGCACTGTTGACTATCTTCCTAAACACGGGAGATTGACTTTGCAACCTGAGGACCATTGAAGGGCACAATCGACTATTCTGGATCTGGATCTGGCCCTCTAGAGGGCGCTGCACGAGCTCCTCCAGAAGGCTGCTGGTTGCCCTTGTGTCAAGGTGCTGCGCTCCTCTGGGCAGAAATTGCCCGCTCACCTCTGGGGGCCTACCTTCCTTCCTTCCAACAACACTAGGGGTCGCTGTTGACCGCCTCTGAACCACAGACCACTTTCACGCCGCCAGGGGGCGCTGATGGCTGTATTTTACTCCCTCCAGGACCGGGAGGACATCTTTAGGGAGGGTGGGCCGGTTTCAGTTCTGGAATGGAATCTAGTGAATTCTTTGGACTACACCAGAATAGATGGGTAATGGTAGGAGCTGAGAGAACTGGACCCACAGAGGGTCAAGACCTGGGCGTTAATTTGTGGGCATTGCAAGAACAGAAATTGGCCAGATTCGCACATAACAACCCAGGAAAAAAAAGTCATAACTTTATCAATATCATTCCCATATATGGGCTGTAGTGGTCAATATAATTAGTGCCGACTAAGGGAGCAGGCATGGTATGGGGGTGGGTGGGAAATGAAGGTCTTTGGTGGTGATGGAAACACACTGGTGGTGGGACTGCTGTTGAATGATGAATATTTCTTCCTTCCTTCCTTCCTTCCTTCTTTCCTTCCTTCCTCTTCCTTCCTTCCTTCCTTCCTTCCTTCCTTCCTTCCTTCCTTCCTTCCTTCCTTCCTTCCTTCCTTCCTTCCTTCCTTCCTTCCTTCCTTCCTTCCTTCCTTCCTTCCCTTCCTTCCTTCCTTCCTTCCTTCCTTCCTTCCTTCCTTCCTTCCTTCCTTCCTTCCTTCTTTCTTTCTTTCTTTCTTTCTTTCTTTCTGCGTCACACCCGGCGATGCTCAGGGGTTACTTCCTGGCTCTTTGCTCAGGAATTACTCCTGGCGGTGCTTGGGGACCATATGGGATGCCGGGGATCGAACCCAGGTCTGCCGTGTGCAAGGCAAACGCCCTACCTGCTGTGCTATTGCTCTGGCCCCAAATGAGGAATCTTTCTAACAGCTGTATTGTGAAAATCTTTGTACTTTGTAAATCATGGTGTTTAAATAAAATTTAAAATAAATAAATGAATTAAAAATTGGGGGCTGGAGCGATAGCCCAGCGGGTAGGGCTTTTGCCTTGCATGCGGCCGGCACATGCAGGCCTGGGTTTGATCCCTGGCATCCCGTATGGTCCCCCGAGCACCGCCAGGAGTGATTCCTGAGTGCAGAGCCAGGAGAAACCCCTGAGCATTGCCAGGTGTGACCCAAAAAAAAATTGGGGGCATTGTTTGCTGTTTTTTTTCTAGGTGGGCCTTTTGGTGTTCCCCCCTATTGTCCTGTTTGATGACCTTGACCTTGAGGAGCTTTACCTTGTGTACCCTATGGGAGATTCCCCAACTATCCCCGTCTTTCCTTTCTCATCCCTGAAATATTTGCCTTGTCTCTCATGGCCCTGATACCTCAGGCTGCCAAATTGGAGTGTTTCAAGTCTCTGTTTTGCTTCTCTTACTCATTTGCACTGTCCCTGCACAAAATGCTCTCCCCCCACATCTTCTAGTCTTGCAGAATTCTACGTACCTCTGACGGTCCCAGGGACAGTACGTGACTGCAAGGGAAAAACCAACAAACAAACAAACGAACAACAAAAAGCAAAAACCCAAATGAACTTAAGCAGGAGTAGATTCTGACTTAGAGATGAGAGGTATCAAAGATGACTGATCTGGGGCCAAGGACAACAGATAGCTAATCTAAGCACGAAGATTGAGATTGTGTAAATTACAAACCATCTACACACATGTTAGAGATGACCTTGTTGCAGGAAGTGTCTGTGGCTGAGTAG
Organism: Cryptotis parvus; assembly: GCA_021461705.1. Lineage (NCBI taxonomy): Eukaryota > Metazoa > Chordata > Mammalia > Eulipotyphla > Soricidae > Cryptotis > Cryptotis parvus. Next base: position 82,202 of record JAJIBD010002372.1, read on the forward strand.
GGTTAGTAGAATTCTGGGGGCCTTGGAAGGGGGCAGAAGGGGGACGTCCCTATGGGCTTGTCCTGGGAAAGTCTGCTGGACTATCATTGCCATAGCCCCAATACAAGACCCCAGGCCTTTACGCAGGAGTTTATGCCCCTGCCTATCTGTCTGCAAACCCACGAAAAGCTGAAAATCTGGAGGAGTCTTTTCCCAACTAGTCTGAGAAACACCTTTTGGTGTCCTTGTGACTGTTGAGGGGGAGCCATATTCTTGCAAGGAAGGTTTTCTAGTTCAAGTTCATTGCTGGCTTTCTCAGCATGGCTTGGTCCTTTCTTTGCTCTTCAACTTTGTTATGAGGCAGCCTGGCTGGGAAGCCATGGTTTACTGATGTATTAGCAAATTCACTCTTTTAAGTCTCAGTTTTATCATCTGTAGATAGGGATGATGACTCTGGGGTTTCATGAGATAATCTATGCGAAGGACTTGGCCCGATGCCTGGCACATACACAGTCGGTGTCATTATCTTGAAAGGCCGTGGAGTACTGTTGCCAAGCCAGCTGGCTCAAACCGGACTCTGCCACTTCCTAGCTGGGTGATTGTCAGGCAGATCATTCCAGCTTTCTATGTCGCTTTCCTTAAATATCAAGTGCAATTAAAAAGAGATACAATGAAGTCTCATAATAGTGCCTCCATTAAGGGGAACTTGTTAGGATTGCATAACCCTCGCCTGTGGAACTGGAAAACAGTTTCTGGCCTGTTGGGGAGGCGCCGCCAGGGTCCCCGACAGTGCTGGGAAGCGAAGTTCCCTTCTACCTCCGAAGCCGGCGGGGAATGGATGAAGACTCAGGAATCTGATGCAGTTTTAAAAGGGCTTTACTATCACAGGATCCAATATACAATCCAAGAGCAGGGAAAACCTCTGGACTCTGGGTTCCCAGCTAGGCCCCAGCCAGGTGTAGGCCAAGATGGCTGCCACCACGTGCTGAGGCCCAACAAAGAATGGAGAGGATGGAGAAGCAAAACACCAAGGGAAGCCAAAATGGCAAAAGGGGGAAAAAGAGAGAGAGCTTCTTTCTTCTTGCAGCTTATTTTATAGCTAGAAATCCGCCCAAACTCCCCAGCCAAGCCCATTCTGGGCTGGGCTATCTAGAGATGAAAACAGGAAAATAGCTCTATAGAAATGTAGCAACTTCAGGAGACCATCTGGCTGTTTACAAGGACCCAGAGCTAATTCAAAGCCTCCTAGCAGAGCTGGGAGAAGCTATAAGCTAAATGTAACTTCCCCTGGCAGGAAGGATCAAATGCCCTCAGGTAATTTCTCCCAGCATCTCACCTAATGTCTTGAGCCAAGATCTGCCTGGAATTGCCTTTATAGGGTAGAGAAGGGGGTTTCTGAGATGGCAGGTCTCTATACCAAAGACTAATACTAATGCCAGTTAAATATTTCTCCAAGCCTTCACAAGAGTCTTGTCTACTTCACGGTAGTTTTGTATTTTAGTTGCCTTTGAATTATCAGGGAGCCAATGCTTGCTTGCTTGGAGGCAAACAGCATTTCTCTCTGGTCTAATTACTTAGAGATCCAACGTGGCCAGGCAAATATGCTGGTAAGATCTAGCTAGTCCCACGATGATTGTGGTAGCCTGAGAGAATATTTATACCAGCAAGAACAGAATACATGGTCAGATAAGACTGCCACATTCAGACTACCCCCTTATCTATGAAGTGACCTGCAGGAGGCAATCCAGGGCAGATGCAAAGGCCTAGGCTTTTAGGTGTCCTGCAACACTGGCCCACAGAACCTCTGGCCTAAAGGTCAGCTCTCCATGCCAGCAACAGTAGCGAACAGTAAGTTGCATTATCCAGAAGGTTTGACTTTTGTCTCCCGAAACTATGATGTGTGCATTAGAATAATTTTAAATTTGATTTTCTTCATGCTAAAATGAATTTACACACACAATTAGTAAAGTCTTTGGACAGGAACTCTGAACATGACCGAAGGAAGATTTTTCAGAGATATAAAATATGATGCAAAATTCTGAAAATGCCATTTTGAGGCGCTGGCATGACGCTCTTCCAGTGGGGATGGGCTCCCACATCTCAATGCTTATGTGTCAATCTGGAGAGAAAGACTTTGTTATGTCAGTTTAATTTGCAGTCAGTTAATTTTCACATCAGATTAATTTGCAGGCTGAGAAGGTGGTGAAAGAGACAGTTCTCTCCCCAAAGCTTGCAAAGACTGAATATATACCTGGCTTCCACTACAGTTGCGTTTAAAATAAAAATCAATCAAGGTAGCTTTTGGGCAGTGCCAGGAAGGACAGAGAGTGTCCTGCCTCAGTGCACTTGTCACATCACCCAACCTTGCCGGCAGCCATAGGTGCCTGTGCACTGAGGTTGCACAATGCCCCCAATACAGGAATAAACACACAGCAGGGCTTGGTTCACTTGTCCTGGCTGACTTCCTTTTGAGTCTTCAACAAGAAACTTTTTAAGAAATTTGTGTGTGTGTGTGTGTATGTATGTGTGTGGGGGGGAATCTGCAGGTAGGAATCAGAAAAGGGCAATTGGAAACATCTGGAAAATACGAAAATTCCCTACAGTGAATGATCAACACCTGTATTATGAATTTTAGGAGGCCTGTGAGGTCCTGGGCCTCTTGAATAAGACAGTCTCTAAAATAGATCACACTTTCCTAGGAGAGGAATCTTGACAAATAGAAAAATCGGGGTGAGGATAGTGTGTCACCAATCTCTGAAAAAAAGGGAGAAGAACTAATCTACAGAAACCACTGATTAAGCTTGACAATGGTTTAAGTAAAACTGATGGGCTGGGATTGGGGAGAACACACTCTGCTGGCTTCTTAGAGGGATGCGGATTCATTAGCAGTGAGGATTAGAGGTGTCTGCGCCCTCTGGTAATCAGCGGCACAGCAGACCAGATTCTTTGCAAGGTTATTTACTTCTGGCTTTGGAAAATGTCATGGTGTTTGTTTTGGAAGTAGATTAATTTCCAAACTAAACCTGTTAGCTTGATAAGGATATTTTATTAGAGAGTTTAAAGCTCTGGTCCCATCCTCTTGAGGAGAGGATGGAATAACTAAGGAATAAAAATAATTCTTTAGGGGCTGGAGCCATAGTCCAGTGGGTAGTGCGCTTTGCCTTGCACGGAGCCGACCTGGGTTAGATCCTGGCATCCCTGAGTGCAGAGCCAGGAATAACCCCTGAGTATTACAGGGTGTGACTCAAAAAAGAAAAAAAAAAATCTTTGACATAGCCACAAAAAGTAGAAACACAGAGTGTGAAATAGGCATATTTTCCAGAGCTGGCCTACCTAAGAGGTTAGAAATATAAAAAATCCTTTGAAATTTGCTAACAGAAAGCTGGTGTAATTCCCCCACCCGCCAACCCCCTGCCGTCACCTCTGTACGTCATTTGGATTCATACTTGGGTGCTGTGTGGAAACAAGATTGCTCCTGTCTCCAGTCTAGATAGATGTTTGTGCTGAACCATTTGCTTTTGAAGGATGCCAACTTTCTTCTCCAAACGCTATGTGCTAAGTGGTAAAGGCCTCAGAAGTAGGTGGGAATCAGTTGAGAAATGGCTCTGTCAATAGGAGGGTAGAGTTATCAGGTCAGTTCTGCTCATTGTTCATCCCATTTTGTTGGAAATAATGACCAGAAGAAAAAAAGAGTACAGCACTAGCTTGATGAAAAGCCTGAGCAGGGAGGAGTTACTGTTTGTCACTCATGCACTCAGGGGCTGAAGCACGGTGGCTCCCCCAACTCATTCTAGAGTTGACGTGTGCAGCCCAAAGCTCTTGTGGGAAATAAAACACAATACACCTGACACTGATGTCTCTATCCTAAGAACTGGCACTTAGACAAAACAAGATACAGACGTTCCTTGACAGACATCATTTCACTTCATCATCAGGTAAACCCTACAAAGAATCCTTTTGGTTCTCATTTTGCATATGGTCCAACGGAAGTTAAATGCCAGGTTCTGAAAGTGATGGAATTCAGACTCCCCTGAATTTTAAATTCTGTGTTTTCCCCATTACGTGCCTTCAGTCCTTTGGAGGCTGGGAATCTGGGATAGAAGACGGAGCTCAACTATTGACAAGGATTCACTCTCTTGATAAAGGGACAGTCGAGGGAGGGAGGACAAGGTCTTCACCGAGTTTTAAACGGGGGGCTGAGTGGGAGCAGATATTTTAAGACCAGCCTGTTTTATCGTGTGGATCATGAAATGAAAGGCTAGACAACAAGATCTCGACCCCGAGAAGAAGTTGGAAGAGGCCGTGCAAGCCTGTATGCAGCCATTAAAGCTAGAGACCTATCCTGTCAGGCAGGAGAGGCCTTGGGTCAAGAGACAGACACATCCCCAAAATATTAAGAAGCACGAAGGAACAGATCTAGTTGATCACAGGCACAACGGATCATAGCTCATGGCCATGCAGTTTTGTTTCTGTTTAGAGAGACCCCAAGGTTGGCTCCTAGCTTCTCTCTCTTTGCTTTGGTAATACCGAGCTCTGGGGCTCCTCTATGCTCTCCCCGTATAATTAGATCCAACCTGTTACAGAAGAGGAAGATAGAGCTCATGGTTTATGCATAATCCCAACCCTTTCATGTTCCTTGCTGTAAATTTTTGCTTGTAAATTGCCTTTTTGAAGCCCTATTGTAACTATTCCTGGGTTCCACTGAGGGTGGGAAATTTATAACTAGACCAGTCAGGCTGCTGTTTGGTGATTACGAAAGTAGGTTGGAGAAAGAGGCATTTGGAGAACTGTGCAGAGAGAGCTGGGGGAGGAGCAGCGGGAAGAGTCTCAACGCCTTCATCTCACACTGTCTGGGAAAAGCAAAGCCCGGACAGGGAAGCATCTCCCGCGGCTTTACAAAACACGCAGCTACCACTCGTTTATGTTTGTCTGTTGCCATTTATTCTGTTCTTGGAAATAAAAAGGCTTCGGGTCCCAAAAGAGATCTTTTTTCTCCCTCCTGTTAGTTTTAAGTTTAATGATTTTCATAATCTCTTTAAAATGGACTCCCCCCACCCATTAGCCTCGTCAAATGGAGTTCATATATATACTGCTTAGGAGTTAATTAGCTTAGTTTAACAATGGGCTTAATGTGGCTGTAAGTTTAACTTAAAAACAATTGAAGTCATAACAAAAAATAAAAGACTGAATAAAGCAATCATACTGCAAGATCATGCTGCAATAATGGATGGTGGCTGACCTACTTATAATATTTATATTATACACTAATTTGCTGGGCTGGCGACATCAAAATTCCATCATTCTGGGATTCTGATTCTCTCTCTCTCTCTCTCTCTCTCTCTCTCTCTCTCTCAGAGGGGGCCACATCTTCTGGTGCCCAGAGCTTACTTGTCAGGGAACGCCGCTGGGGTCCCCGAGAGTGCCAGGAAGGGAGTTCCCTTCTACCTCCGGCCGGCGGGAATGGATGAAGACTCAGGAATCCGATACAGTTTTAAAAGGCTTTTACTTATCACAGGTTCAGGCATACAAATCAACAACAGGAAAAATCCTATGCTTAGGATTCCAGCTAGAACCCCAGACACGTGTAGGCCAAGATGGCGGCCGCCACATGTTAAGGCCCTGTAAAAAAGGAGAAAAAGACAAGACTCCCAAGAAGGGTGCAAGCTCACAAAGAGAGAGCCCAAAAAAAGAGAGAGAGGAGGAAGCAGGATGGTTTTATACCCCTGCAACTTAGACCTCCCACTATTATTAGAAGCAGAAAGGGTCAAATGCTCTTAGGTAACTTCTCCCAGCACCTCACCTAGGCCCTATTATATGCTAATGTTTTGAGCTAAGATCTGCCTGGAAATGCCTTTATAGGGTAGAGAAGGGGGTTTCTGAGATGGCATGTCTCTGTACCAAAGACTAATACTAATGCCAGTTAAGTATTTCTCCAAGCCTTCACAAGTCTCGTCTACTTCACGGTAGCTTTGTATTTTAGTTGCCTTTGAGTTTTCAGGGGAGCCAATGCTTGCTTGCTTGGAGGCAAACAGCATTTCTCTCTGGTCTAATTACTTAGAGATCCAACGTGGCCAGGCAAATATGCTGGTAAGATCTAGCTAGTCCCACGATGATTGTGGTAGCATGAGAGAATATTTATACCAGCTAGTACAGAATACATGGTCAGATAAACTGCCACATTTAGACTACCCCTTATCTATGAAGTGATTTGCAGGAGGCAATCCAGAGCAGATGCAGAGGCTTTTAGAGGAGTCCTGCAACACTTACTCATGTCCCTGTGCTCAGGGATCACTTCTGACTGGTTTGGAGACCTTATGTGTACTGGGAAGGAAATTGGGATCAGCTGTGCACAGGGCAAGTGCCTTAACCTTTGGTGCTAAGTCTGGGTTCAGATCAATTATTGTTTATTTGTTTTGGGACCACAACCAGCAATGTTAAGGGTTTACTCTTGGCTCTGCCCTCTGGGATTACCCCTGGTGGGGCTTGGGGGCCATATGCTGTGCCTGCTGGGGCCAAACTGGGGTCTGCCGTGATGTTCCAGGCAAGTGTCTTACTTGCTGTACTGTCTCTCCACCCCCTCAATCTATCATTTTTATAAGAATAATTTTTGTTATAGTTTAGGGAGTTAAATAGAGTTAAAATTTATTGTATTTTTAGGCAAAAAGATATACATGACAACCTCTTAATGTATGTGATGTAATCCACAATGTGGAAGGGAAGGGCAAGAGAAAGAGAGAGAGAGAGAGAAAGAGAAAGAGATTAAGAACTTGTCACAGAGGCAGGCTAGGGGGGGGGGAGGGGAACGGGGACATTGGTGGTGGGAAATGGGCACTGGTGGAGGGGATGGGTGCTGGAACACTGTAGGACAAAAACCCAAATATGGACATCTTTTTTTTTTCCTTTTTAAAAAAAATTTTATTGTACCACCGTGAGATATACAATTACAAAGAAGTTCATGTTTGGGTTTCGGTCTTACAGTGTTCCAGCACCCATCCCTCCACCAGTGCCCATTTCCCACCACCATGTCCCCAATTCCCTCCCCACCCAGCCTGCCTCTATGGCAGGCTATCTCTTCTCTCTCTCTCTGTTTCTCTCTCTCTGTCTCTGTCTCTGTCTTTCTCTGTCTCTCTGTCTCTCTCTGTCTCTCTGTCTCTGTCTCTGTCTCTCTCTCTCTCTCTCTCTCTCTCCCTTCTCTTACACACTGTGGATTACAATACATACATTTAGAAGTTATCATGTGTATCTTTTATTTTTTTTTTGCTTTTTGGGTCACACCTGGCGATGCTCAGGGGTTACTCCCTGGCTCTTTGCTCAGGAATTACTCCTGGCGGTGCTCGGGGGACCATATAGGATGCTGGGGATCGAACCGGGCTGGCACAGGCTGGCCGCGTGCAAGGCAAATGCCCCTACCCGCTGGGCTATCGCTTCGCTCCCAAGTGTATCTTTTTATCTGTATTCAACACTCAGTTCTAGGCTTGTATTATCACTTTCGACAGTTATTAGCACACTGTTCCCTTCTCCGTCTTACCTAACCTCTGACTCTCACACCTTTGACAAGACCTCCTGATCCATGTTTTGCCTGACCTTGGATCCAAATATGAACGTCTTATGAACATCTTTGTAACTGTATATCTCACGGTGGTATAATAAAATATTAAAAAATTATTGTATTAATATACAAATTTGCTGCTCTCCTTCCCTCCCACCAGAATGCTCACGCCACCAGCTTCCCTTATCTTTGTGCCTCTTCTAATCGGATCTCTCCTCACCCTCCCTTTTATGTTTGGTGATTGATGATGGATTCCGATGTCTAGAGTCTGTCATTGTTCAGCACCATGTTCTTACTTTGACTCTACCACAGACGGGTGAGATTATCCTGTGTTTGGCCTTTGTCCTCTGCTTATCTTTTTGCTTAACAAACACCCTCCACTTCCACTCCAAGTTGCAGAAAAAGGCATGATTTCACCTTTTACAGTTGCGTGTTATTACACTGTGCATGTATTACACAACTTCTTGATAGATTTATCTGTAGTTGGGCACTTGGAATGTTTCATATCCTGCTATTATATTAAACACTGCAAAAACATTAAAATCTATCATTCTTGACAATCTCTTTGAAGTCTAAAAGTGCTTACAAAGAAAATGGTCACTCATTCTGATCTCTTGAAAATCACTACAAAGGGAAACAAGAATTACCCACTCACATGGTTTGGATAATCTCATCTGATCCATAACCATATAATGTAATTTCTTAAGTTTCTTGATAAAAATGGGTTAATTTGATTGGCACCCCCAATAAAAGATATCCTTGAGGGCATATACATAACATTTAATAGCAATACAACTTTATTCATTCTTACTTAATATAAGTAATAAACTAAAACACTCTAGTAATGAAATGAGGACTCAGTTTAATAAAAAAACTTGAGGTCAGTCAGCATGGATTGCTCATGGTAATTCCCATTCAAATCTAGCACCAGACTATATTTTGGCAATTTCTATAGTGAATCTGTTAGATGTCCATGGGGGTGTTCTAGGATTCTTGGAATTTCCAGGGCAAAGCAGATATTCTAGAAAACTTCTGGTTGGCGGTATCTATTGACCCTAATTCAATGAGTCCGGAAGATGCTAGCATTCATTCTCCACTTCTCTGATCCCAAAGGCAATTTTTTCAGGATTCCAGCAAGCTAGTGACCAGATAGGATGCCAGATCTTCCTCCTTTCCTTACTTTCAACAATTTAGCAATAAATTGAAATACAGGCCCTGACAAAGGACCATTTACTGGAGCAGGCCCTCACAGGGAGGGGGTGGGGGCAGAGGGGGAGGAACAGCTGTCACCGAGGTCCAGGTATCTCAAGGACAAGTGTCTTTGATGAGAGGGAGGCTGTTAGTCCACCTGGCCAGTGGAAAGCTGAGAGGTGCCCCAAGAGTAGTGGGGAAATGGGAAGCAGAGCTGGAGCAGCAAATGACACCCATGACCATGGGTGACACTGTCATGGGTAACACCCATGACAACCATGGCAGTGGGTGACACTGTCATGGGTAACACCCATGACACCCATGACAGTGGGTGACACTGTCATGGGTAACACCCATGACAACCATGACAGTGGGTGACACTGTCATGGGTAACACCCATGACAACCATGACAGTGGGTGACACTGTCATGGGTAACACACATGAACACCCATGACAGTGGGTGACATTGTCATGGATAACACCCATGACAACCATGACAGTGGGTGACATTGTCATGGATAACACCCATGACACCCATGACAGTGGGTGACACTGTCATGGGTAACACCCATGACACCCATGGCAGTGGGTGACACTGTCATGGGTAACACCCATGACACCCATGACAGTAGGTGACACTGTCATGGGTAACACCCATGACACCCATGACAGTGGGTGACACTGTCATGGGTAACACCCATGACACCCATGACAGTGGGTGTCACTGTCATGGGTAACACCCATGACACCCATGGCAGTGGGTGACACTGTCATGGGTAACACCCATGACACCCATGGCAGTGGGTGACACTGTCATGGGTAACACCCATGACAACCATGGCAGTGGGTGACACTGTCATGGGTAACACCCATGAACACCCATGACAATGGGTGACACTGTCATGGATAACACCCATGACACCCATGACAGTGGGTGACACTGTCATGGGTAACACCTATGACAACCATGACAGTGGGTGACACTGTCATGGATAACACCCCATGACACCCATGACAGTGGGTGACACTGTCATGGGTAACACCCATGAACACCCATGACAGTGGGTGACACTGTCATGGATAACACCTATGACAACCATGACAGTGGGTGACACTGTCATGGGTAAACCCATGAAACCCATGACAGTGGGTGACACTGTCATGGGTAAACCCATGAAACCCATGACAATGGGTGACACTGTCATGGGTAACACCCATGACACCCATGACATGCTGACCATCATGATCAGGACTGAAGGGGAGATCCTTGATCCTTCTGCTACTGGGAGTGCTGGGGCCACTGGGCTGTTCCTGTGGCTGCCAGTGTGGTACTGGCCCAGGACAGGGACTGACACTTAGTCCTTGACCCCAAGAACAGAGGCTGGAAAACTGGTGATGTTTGAACCTAGCAGGGGAGAACATGTGGGAGAATGTCAACTTGCTGGGAAGCGAATGAACTCATCTGTAGCCACCTGGCCAAGGCCTCCGCTCTCCTCTGGCCTTGGGTCTCTAGGAATATCTGTGCTTGGGGCAACTTAGGCCTTCTCTGGTGTTTCTGCTGCCTGTCATTGCCTAGAGCACCGGAACAGGAAGGAGCTCGGCAGGGAGACATTTCTGAAAGCTTGCCATCACCTCTAAGCCTTGAGACTCACCCTGGCATGACTATGACTTGATTGAGGTCAAGGCCCACAGCTCGGAGATGGTGCTCCTCCTCCTTGCAACCCTGTGGAAGAGCGGGAGGCAGCACCCACAGATCAGGATCAGGGCACCAGATCAAGGAAGGATACCTGAGAACCTGTGGCGCCATGGAGAGCACCAGAGACATGGACAGTGGAACTGGCCTGGGGAGAGAGCGCTGCACATCTCGCCTCTGTGCCCAGACATTCGATACCTGCTCGAGGTTTGAATTGCTGGTGTCCATTATCAGTGGTCTCTTGCTGCCCGGTTGAGGCTTGAATTCTCGGTGTCCATCACCAGTGGTTTCTCCCCTGCTCTGGCTTCTGCTGTTAAGACTGAACAAATCTTAAAACTTGTTAAAATTTACTCCTTGCTCCTCTTTCTATAGTTCAGTGAGGTGATTATTGAACAATTCCAGTTATTAAAATGAATTTCATTTGTGTGAGCTAAAGGATTGATTTAATTATTATTAGGTTTCTGTGTATTTCCTCTTTATGAGTCCTCCCCGAGCTCCTGTTTTCCAGAGTAGCAATTACTCAACCTTTCTTTCCTTTTTTTTTTCTTTCTCTCTCAAAGCTTTACTTTGCAATATCCTTATACTCTTCAAGGTCTTCATTGCCTTCATTAGCTGGGAAACTATAAAGCAGACTAAAGTATAGAAATATTTCAAGATATTTAGTCTACAAGCTGAATATCTTGCAGGCTAAATTGAATATTCTATTTCAATGGATATCCTATTTCTTGTATAGGATGGATATATCCATCCTATTAGGATATCCTAATAGGATAGCCATCAAACATCCTATTTCGATGTTCATCAGTTCAATTTTTTGTTCAGAAGGCTATGGTTATAGTGTTGTAAAATAAAATATAAAAGAGAAAATCTTCAAAGCATATTATTCAGGGAACAAAGAAACAAATCAGAGCTGACTAGTCTTAAGAAACAATAGAGGCGATAAGAAAATGAAGGACTATTTAGCCAATGGAAAGGAAAAAAAAATCTGTCAAGTCAGGATTATATATTCTGTGACAATATCCTTAAAACATGAGATGAAACAAGAATTTACAGATAAATAAAAGCAAAATTTTATAGCTAACAGACAAAATCTACAAAATGCATTAAAGAATGGTTAGCTATTAGACTGGTAGAAAATGATGCCTGATAATAAATCTGATCTACAGAAATGTATGAAAAACATGAGTATGTACAAATATTGACTACTTCATTATTTTCCCTTTGTTTTTTATTTTTTTTGTTGATAGTTCTGTTTTATTTTTTTATTCTTTGTGTTTATTTTATTTTATTTTTTTTTTTTCAAATTTTATTACACCACTTTTAGACATACAATTGCAAGATGCTCATGTAGAGTTATGGTTCCACAGTGTTCCAACACCCATACCTCCATCCGAACCCATCTCCCATCACCAGTGTCCCCACCTCCCTCCTCCCTCCCACACCTCAACTACTTGGCGGGTTCTGTATGTCTTTTTCTCTCCTCTCTATCTCTCCCTCCCGCCTAACTTTCCTACACATCGTAGAATGCAGTGCATTAAAGGACAAACTGTTTCCACTAGTTTGATGGACAGTGCGGTCGCTTCTGGCCACGTGACTTAGGGGCCTCATGGTCAGCGTCTGGACAGCGAAGGTGGCGGCTAGTGTGGTGGGCGAGTCTCATCTGGATGCTTCCAGGACCCCTCAGAGCTTATGGGCCCACTCCCAAAACCCATCTGTCCTCCTGGGAGCCCCATGGTCAGCTAAGCCTGGGGAGAGCCAGCTTCCCCAGCCGCGTGTGAGGCTCTGCATGTTATGGCTGGTGTCGTCCCAGGGCAGCTCCTGGGCGGGGCTCCCCCCTTGTTTTTAAAGTCAGTGACCACTGAAGATAAAATTTACATAACTATATTTTGGGCATACAAAATATAGTTATAAATTTACATAATTATATTTTGGGCATACAATATAGACAGAAGTATAACCCATAACAACACCAGTGCAAGGAAGAGTACATGGATGTATAGTGCTGTAAGATTTTTATACTTTATGTGAAATGATGGAATATTCTGGCGTGGGTGGGTCTCTCTCTTCCGGTGCAACTGGCATGGAGGCGGAGGAAAGGGCAGGGCCCAAAACTCCATTCCAAGTCCAGCCAGCATGGTCTTTCCCCCGCTCATGAGAGCAAACCCTTGGAGCAATGTTGGACTGGGCCAGAGGCTGGCCGAGCCCCTTACCGGGAGTTCAGCTCCTGGGTTGCTTCCACATGGGGCCGGCCGAGAAGAGCAGCTGTGGGTCTGGATCTCTTCTGGGGTTGCAGGTTAGCTGAGTCTGGCGTGGGTGGGTCTCTCTCTCCGGGGCAACTGGCATGGAGCAGGAGGAAAGGGTTGTATACAGTTCTAGACAGGTTCTAAGTGATACCAGTAAGCCTAGCCAGAAGCCAGATCAAACCACACATCATGCAGTCAGTCATTCTCAATATCCAGACTCCATAGTTCCTCAGAGCTCCATCCAAGAGAAAACCTGATCTTTCCCCTTTAAGTTTCATCAGTAAATGAGATAAGAGCCTTCTACTGAGAGTATACCACCTACACCTACACAGCAGAGCCTGGCAAGCTACCCGTGATTTATTTACTTGTTATGCCAAAAGCTAGTAACAATTATGGACCTCAGTTCCATGACCTGAAGAATGGTTTGGGGCTCTTCCTGTCCCTGGAGCTAGCACATGCCCTTAGGTTACACTGGCTTGTGACAGAATTTATGGAGATGTTACTAGTGCCCACTGGAGCAAATCGATGAACAATGGGAAGACAGTGATACAGTGATATAGTGATCTTAGAGAAGACAGTTTAAATGTGTCTTCTCCCAAACAAAGATCTCAAAAAAAAAAAAAAAGGAAAAGGTTGGGAAAAGATCTACAAATAAGCAAAGAATATACACAACCCGGTGTGGCTCTTGCAATGTCAGTAGACTTAACCCAAGGGGTATGTTTTGGTGGGAGATTTCTCCAGCAGTGCTGGGAAGCCCCTGGGGAACACTCCTGCTGATGCTCCAGCCAGCTTGGCTGGTGCTCGGCCTGGTGGTGCTGGGCTCAGAGGTACAGCATGCTGAGAGCAGAACTTGGGGCCTTGAATTATAAAGACACTGGAGAGTTCCAGTCAGTTGAGCTATTTCCCCAGTTTCCAAATGAAATAAAATGAAGTATGAGACACCTGAAAATATGCTTGAAGGAAATGTTAAGTTTTGTTTATCGGGGAGCAATTATTTAGTGGGCAACAGTGAAGGAGGTAAGGTGACTTGCCTTCGTGCAGCTAAGCCTGGTTTGATACCTGCCACCACTTAGGGATCCTGAGCATGGCCAGGAGTGATCCTTTCTCCCTCCCTCTCTCTCTCTCTCTCTCTCTCTCTCTCTCTCTCTCTCTCTCTCTCTCTCGTGTCACACCCGGCAATGCTCAGGGGTTTCTCCTGGCTCTGCATTCAGGAATTACTCCTGGCGGTGCTCGGGGGACCATATGGGATGCCGGGGATCGAACCTGGCCCGGCCGCGTGCAAAGCCCTGTTCTTTCTTTCTTTCTTTCTTTCTTTCTTTCTTTCTTTCTTTCTTTCTTTCTTTCTTTCTTTCTTTTTCTTTCTTTCTTTTCTTTCTTTCTTTCTTTCTTTCTTTCTTTCTTTCTTTCTTTCTTTCTTTCTTTCTTTCTTTCTTTCTTTCTTTTTTCTTTCTTTCTTTCTTTCTTCCTTCCCTTCCTTCCTTCCTTCCTTCCTTCCTTCCTTCCTTCCCTTCCTTCCTTCCTTCCTTCCTTCCCTTCCTTCCTTCCTTCCTTCCTTCCTTCCTTCCTTCCTTCCTTCCTTCCTTCCTTCCTTCCTTCCTTCCTTCCTTCCTTCCTTCCTTCCTTCCTTCCTTCCTTCCTTCCTTCCTTCCTTCCTTCCTTCCTTCCTTCCCTTCCTTCCTTCCTTCCTTCCTTCCTTTCCTTCCTTCCTTCCTTCCTTCCTTCCTTCCTTCCTTCCTTCCTTCCTTCCTTCCTTCCTTCCTTCCTTCCTTCCTTCCTTCCTTCCTTCCTTCCTTTCCCTTTTCTTTTAGGTCACACCTGGTGGTACTCAGGGATTACTTCTGGCTCTGCACTCAGGAATTTCTCCTGGTGGTTCTCGGGGACCATATGGGATCCCGGAATTGAACCTGGGATGGCCATGTGCAAGGCTAATGCCCTACCTGCTGTATTATTGCTCTGACTACTCACTTATTTTTGAAGTAAAATAGTTTTATTCAGAAAAAAGGAGAGAGAGAGAGAACACATTGCAACATCACAGGCTATGTATGATGTAGGCAGCAAAGAAAACACCTCAAGAGAAAAAATATCCCCAGATGGTGCCCAAACAACTAGATAAGTGTATGGAGAAAATATCCTTTTACCCTTACATTCTATTACACAAAAATTAAGTTGAGGTGGAGCAGGGGGCCTAAAGGTAACAAAGTTGAATCTATAAAAACCATAAAAATGTCAATAATAGTATTTATCAAAATTAAAAGCTCATACTCATCAAAAGACACATCATGAAAAGACTAGTTACAGTCAGGAAAATTGTATTTGTAAAACATAAATCAAACAAAGAGCTTATATAGACATACAGAAAGATATAATACATAATTTCATTTATGCATAAGGTATAGATTTAAAGAACTTTTATAAATAGGTCACAACATTTCCCAGAAAATACGAAGGGAAAATGACTTGAGCAGACAGCTCAGAAAGATGATGAATGACTAATCTACACAGGCGTATGCTCAGTATCAGGCTTCTTTACAACAATGTAAATCACAATCAAATGAAACGCCAGCATCTATGCACCAGAATGACTGAAATTAAAGATACCAAACATGTAGAGCAGCTGGAACTCACATACTTTTTTTTTTACACCCAGCAGAGCCTCGCAACAAGCCAGATGACCCCCCACTCCATGAGGGGCGCCATCTTCCACATCCGGACTTCCCCCTCCTCAGAACTCCACCCAGCAGACGAGCCTATCACAGCCTGGCTTGCGCCGCACAGTTCATCAATAAATGCTGTATTTAGAGGTGACTACTAGAGTATGCCACCCGCACGGCAAGCCTGGCAAGCTTCCCATGTCGTATTTGATATGCCAAATACCAGTAACAACTATATTAGGTCATTCCCATGACCTAATATAATGGTTTGAGGCTCTTTATGTTCCTGGAGCAAGCAGATACCCTTGGGCTCTACTAGCATGAGACAGGACATATGGAGATATTACTGGTGCCCTCTAGAGCAAATAGATGATGAACGGGAAGATAGTGTGATAGTGACATCCAGTAATGCTCAGAATACTCCTGACTTTACACTCAGGAATTATTCCTGGTGGCACTCAGGGGACCATATGAGATGCTAGGATCAAACCCAGGTAGGCCACATGCAAGGTAAACACCCAACCCACTGAACTATTGCTCTAGTCCCCTGAACTCACATACATTGATGGTGGGAATGTCAAATGATGAAGCCACATAACAACAGTGTTTGGACTCAGAGATTTATCTTGTAGGTATTAACCCAAGAAAAAGAAAATTATATTTTCAAAAAGAGTTGTGCATTCATCAGTGTTCATAAACAGAAAAATGAATAATAAAATTGTGGAATGTTCTTATAATAAAATTCTATCTGACCCCAAATTTAAAAAAAAAGCAGCATAAATGAATTTCAAGGCATTATTATTAAAGGCACAAAGGACTAGGATTGTATGATTCTATTTACATTAAAAACTGGAAAAGGCAAAATTAGGATGATGGATATAGGTTCCAAGGTTGCTAAGGGACAGGAAATGGAGGTGGGGAGGGCAGTGACTATATGTACAAAGGCTGGAGGAACCTTCCTGGGTAATCGAAATGCTCTGGGTCTTGACCATCATGATAATTATTATGTGACTGCAAGCCCTGGTGAAAACACGTCATATTGTGTGATTTTAGTCACATGTTATTGTATGATTTACACTTCACTAAAGATATTTTGAAAATAGAACATTATGGAGTTTCATCAGTTAAATGCTCGAGATGAGAGCCTTCTACTGAGAGTATACCACCTACATGGCAGAGCCTGACAAGCTGCCCATGTTTTATTTGTTATGCCCAAAACTAGTAACAATTATGGACCCATTGCCATGACCTGAAGAATGGTTTGAGGCTCTTCCTGTCCCTGGAGCAAGCAGATGCCCTTGGTTGTGACGTCATCCTTGCTTGTGACGGGACATATGGAGATGTTACTGGTGCCTGGTGCCCGCTCAAGCAAATCGATGAACAATGGGAAGACAGTGATACAGTGATACAGTGAACATTATGGAGATGGGAATTTCCTGGAGCGGGGCCCCAGTAACATCTCCATATGTCCTGTCTCATGCTAGTAGAGCCCAAGGCATCTGCTTGCTCCAGGAACATAAAGAGCCTCAATCCATTCCGGAATGAGGTCTATAATTGTTACTGGTATTTGGCATATATATCAAATACAACACGGGTAGCTTTCCAGGCTCTGCCGCACAGGTAGCATACTCTTGTAGGCATCTCTAAGTCAGGCATTTATTGATGAACCAGCGTGGCCGCTTATGCTGCGCGAGCCGGGCGCTGATAGGCTGGTCTGCTGGGTGGAGGTCTGACAAGAGAGAAGTCTGGATGTGGAAAATGGAGGCCCTCATGGATTGGGGGGTTGTCTGGCTTGTTGCGAGGCTCTGCTGGGATAGTGGGCCAGGGCTAGAACCCACCATCCCTCCCGGGCGCCTCGTGAGCGGCTGGTCACAGGGGAGAGCCAGTAGCAGCTCTGTCCCATGTCTGCAAGTCTTGTCTTGTCCCCATGTCATCTATGGAGATGGGAATTATTGTCAGTTAATTTAAATTGTATTTGAAGCACTGTGATATCATTATTTTAAAGAAGGAAAATTGGGATCAGAGCGGTCATATTAACCTGCCTTACAGGTTACCTGGAAGCAGGCAGTAGATATGGTGGGTGTGGGGGCATGCCACGAGTTCCTGGGAAGTCATAAAACTCACACTCAGTGGTGCGCAGGGCTTGCTCCTGGCTCTGTGCTCAGGGATCACTCCCGGTGGGCTCAGGACAATATATGATAAGGGGTTCTAGGGATCAAGTCTGGGTTTGTCACATGCCAGGCAAGCACCCTTACCCACTGTACTCTCTCCACCTCCATGTTCTCTCTTGAAAGGGCTACTCTCTCTCTTTCCTTCTTTATAATTTCTAAGTAAAACTGTTCGAATTCACTATTGGCCTCTTCTTACATTATTTTCTGCAAGGGAAGGTGGGATCTGGAAAGCCTGGGTGGGATTTAGGACTGACTTTCCTATCCTGTAAAGAGCAATTGCTCACTCCAGCATGGGCTCTATGGCTCCCTGAGAAATCTGGTGCAGGGACCATTTTCCACATCGGACAGAACAAATGGAACCTCGGTGCTGTTTGATGACCACCTCGCGGGGCTGGTGAGCTGTGAGGTTTGTGCCGAGCAGGGGCTCGAGCAGATGCTGCTCAGTCCCAGGCACGCCCCTGGGTGATGAAGGGAGCAGTAGACACTCAAGGCTGCCCCCACTACCCACTTCACAGAAGTCAGCAGGAGCACTTGCAAGTGACCTTGAAAATAAGAGACAATGTCAGAGTGGGACTCTATATCTGGGGATCAAAGACCATGCTCTTTTTGCACATAAAGAACTTAGAAATGGTGTGTGTGTGTGTGTGTGTGTGTGTGTGTGAGTTATTATACATGCAGGCATTTTCTGCTTGTTCAACCTGTGTGGAGACTCTTCAAAGGCCATATGTTTCATACGTTGCTTTCATATGTTGCTTTTCCGCTTACAGCTTGCTATAGATGGGAGCTGTCCACCACAGCCACATACAGTGACTATGATATGCCCAAGATTCATTTCCCCATCCCGCACCTGGCTTGAGTTGTATTCTCTTATTTTTTTTGGGGGTGGGGGGGTGGAGGGCACACCCAGCAGCACTTAGGGCTTATTTTTTGCTCTGCACTCAGGGATCACTCTTGGCAGTGCTCAGGGGGCTCATATGGGATGTCAGGAATTGGACTCGGGTTGTCCGATGCCCAAGGCAAATTCCCAACCCGCTGAACTATCGCTCTGGCCCTCAGGTATTTGTTGCCCTGGGTAGGCCAGCGCCATACTCACTCTCAGAATGCTGTACTTGGCTTATTATTTTGTGTTCCCTGAAGAAAGATGAGGAAACATTGCCTTAGATGGGAAGCACTGCTGGGATGTGAAAGTGAGAGAGGGCCACTCTGCCAGACACTCAGGGGGAGGGATACACTCAACAGAGAAGGGAAGGGGCACATGGAAGTGGGGGGGAGAGGATAATGGGTGTGACAGGGCTGGGCAAGTCTGGCTTGTGCCCAGATTTGGCACCATACTGCAGTTGGGTTTATGGAGAAGTGTTTGAAGGACCTGGCATTAGAGCCAAGAGAGGGGAATATTCTCTGCAGTATGAAGTCCCAGTTTAGATTTCACATGGTGATTGCGTGCGTGTGTGTGAGTGTGTGTGTGTAAGTGTGGGTGAATGTATTAGTATGTGTGAGTGTGTGTGTGTGTGTGTGTGTGTGTACGGGAGCTGGGAGGAAAGGAAAAGTATGTGTGCTTAAGAATGGCATGTGGGTTGTGGGCTTTCTGGCCCGGTGACCCTCTGGCTGCTGGGAAGGCGTCACTGCAGCCTGCAGCCCTGGGAAGCCTGGCCTTGATTTTCACCCAACATTTGTTCCCAGCTCTGTCTTCCCGGGAGGGCATCATGGGGACGGTTCCTGTTTCCCCTGCCTTGCAAGCTCGGCCTTCCCTGAACACGATATGATTGTTTCTCTGGGCAAACTGCAAAGGTACCAGTGGGGAAAGGAAGTATCTCATGCCTCAGTGATTTTTGTTTTTAAGTCAAGAAAGAAAAGGCTATTGAACATGAAAATTCTGGATCTGAAGGTCTCTCTTCATGGTGTGGAAACTGGGACATTGTGCTGACCTATCAATCAGCAAAGGGGGGTGTCAGACACCCAATATGGGAACGACCTAACTCCCATCCATCAGCCTAGCACACACAATCTCACAGAATTCCTCCTCACTGTTGGGAGCTATACCCAGGCAGGAAACTGGGACATTCACCTTCCTGCTGATCTCCACACTCATTAATATTTCTTTCCTTCACTGATATATTACCTATTCAACAACATGATTTTGAAGTCAAAACAGAAAACAGATTATTTGGAGTTTTTGGGGAAGGGGAAAGAGGGAGAGAAAGAGAGAGATAGATAGATAGGTAGATAGACAAATGAATAGATAGGTAGGTAGCAGCTAGCTAGCTAGCTAGCTAGCTAGCTAGATAGATAGATAGATGTAGGTAGGCAGGTAGGTAGGTAGGTAGATAAAGAGATAGATAGATAGATAGATAGATAGATAGATAGATAGATAGATAGATAGATAGATAGATAGATAGATAGATAGATATGTTGCAGAACACCTAAGAGCCTCTGCATCGGCCCTGGATTGCCTCCTGCAGGTCACTTCGTAGATAGGGGGTAATTTAAATGTGGCAGTTTATCTGACATGTATTCTGTACTGGCTGGTATAAATATTCTCTCATGCTACTACAATCATTGCGGGACTAGCTAGATCTTACCATCATATTTGCCGGATTTATATTCATAAAGCGCTTGATTCGTTACCCTAGATGGGTCATATATACAGCTGTAATATACTGATCGATCAAATGTGTGTGTGCGCGTGTGGTGGCCACTGTTTGTGATTAATGTTGTGTCTATATTTATGTCTCAACTATTACCTTCTCAATTTCTGACCACTACAAACCTCTATTAAATTCATCAGCTCTGCTGACCTACTAGACTCATCAATTTTGAATTCACCAATTCTATACTTATTTCCCCTGCTCCACCTGTGTTGGAGCTTCTTTATGTTCTTCTCTCCATCCCACACTTGATTCCCTGCCAAAGCCCTAACTATTATCTCTATTTGTGACTAATCTTGGAAAATGTTTTTATCTCGCCTAAGATTGAGTTACAGGTATGATGACCGGTGCCAGTGTTCCCTTGCTGAAGAAGCCCTGCAAGACGCCTACACCGATGTTCCGGACACCTGTTCTGGCACTCAAGACTCCTGTTCCAGAGTTCAAGATATTTGTTCCAGTGTTCCTGAGATCTGATCCAGTGTTCCCGACAATTCAACAAGTTCCTGATAGCTGCTTTCCAGAGACTCATACTCATATCATCACCGCTATTACTGTTCCAGAAGTAACCCCACAGACTTTGTTCCAGACACCCGACTCTACATAAAATATGGCAAATTGACTCTCACAAATTATGGACGGTGGAAACTATGGTTCGTTATAACCAGATAGCTAGAAACACATTGTCACAAACCTTGCTTTGGGTCCAAAAACAAGTTAGGATCCTAAAGTAACATGTATAGTCACTTTGTAATTGGAATTTTTTTCTTATCTTAATTTTCTGTATGTTACTAAATATTTTGTACTTTTTCAATTTTATTATAGTAAACTAATCAGGGGAGTTGTTGCAGGACATCTAAGAGCCTCTGCATCGACCCTGGATTGCCTCCTGCAGGTCACTTGGTAGATAGGGGGGTAGTCTAAATGTGGCAGTTTATCTGACCATGTATTCTGTACTGGCTGGTATAAATAATCTCTCATGCTACCACAATCATCGTGGGACTAGCTAGACCTTACCAGCATATTTGCCTGGCCACGTTGGATCTCTAAGTAATTAGACCAGAGAGAAATGCTGTTTGCCTCCAAGCAAGCAAGCATGGCTCCTTGATAACTAAGTAGACAAGACTCTTGTGAAGGCTTGGAGAAATATTTAACTGGCATTAGTATAGTCTTTGGTACAGAGACAAGCCATCTCAGAAACCCCCTTCTCTACCCTATAAAGGCATTTCCAGGCAGATCTTGGCTCAAGACATTAGCATCTAAAAGGGCCTAGGTGAGGTGCTGGGAGAAATTACCTGAGGGCATTTGACCCTCCCTGCTTTGTTGTTGGGTGCCGCCCTATTTAGCTTACAGCTATATTTAGCTTACAGCTCCTCCCAGCTCTGCTAGGGAGGTTTTGAATCAGCTCTGGGTTCTTGTAAACAGCCAGAAGGCCTCCTGAAGTTGCTACATTTCTATAGAGCTATTTTCCTGTTTTCATCTCTAGATAGCCCAGCCCACAATGGGCCGGGATGGGAAGTTTTGGCAGATTTCTATCTATAAAATAAGCTGCAAGAAGAAAGAAGCTCTCCTTTGCCATTTTTGCTTCCCTTGGCGTTTTGCTTCTCTGTCCTCTCCATTCTCTGTTGGGCTTCAACACGTGGTGGCAGCCATCTTGGTCTACATGTGGCTGGGGCCTAGCTGGGAACCCAGAGTCCGGAGGTTTTCCCTGCTCTTGGATTGTATATCAGAACCTGTGATAGTAAAGCCCTTTTAAAACTGTGTCAGATTCCTGAGTTTTCATACATTCCCCACCGGCTTAGAAGGTAGAAGGGAACTCGCTTCTCGGTACCATTGGTGACCCAAGCAGCTTCCCGACATAGAAGATAGATAGATAGATAGATAGATAGATAGATAGATAGATAGATAGATAGATAGATAGATAGATAGATAGATCATAGATGATAGATAGATAGATGATAGATAGATAGATAGATAGAGATAGATAGATAGATAGATAGATCATAGATGATAGATAGATAGATAGATCATAGATGATAGATAGATGATAGATAGATAGATAGACAGATAGATGATAGATAGATAGATAGATAGATAGATTAGATAGATAGAGATAGAGAGAGAGAAAGAGAGAGAACATAGGAGGAGAGTCCCTACATATATCCCAGCATTGGATAGGAAAGCATGAAAGGACACATCTCAAGAGTGGAGAGACAGGAGACACATGTCCTGGGACACCACATGTGCTTGCTCATGGGAACACAAGAGCATATGGCAGCACATGCACCTCAAATATTTTTTGAGTAACTCGTATGTACCATCTACTGTTCTAAATATTAAAAAAGAGCAATGTTTTAGGGACCCACACCACACTGACAGTTTGAGAGAAAGCACTCTCTACTGTATGTGGAAATACATACCTGTGTGCCTATTCCAGGGGCGAAAAGACAGAAAACTCAGAAAAAAAAGAGAAATAACAGCATGAACAAGCATATTGCAAGGTTCTAAGAAGTCTGGGTTTGGGTCTCACTCATCTCTGAGCCTCAGACAATGCATCTTTCAATGTATAGTACAGGAACGGTGAGCCATAGTTTTCAAATTAATAACGGTGGGTAAATGCAAAGTCACACTGTGCAATGGAGAAAGAATGCCTGTCTGGAATCCTGCAGATCTGCATGTAATTTCCACCTCCACCCCTGCTTGGCTGATGGGATTTTGGTAAGTCACATAAAACTGTTAGGGGCTCAGTGACATCATCAGAATGATGAGAGTAAGAGTGGCTGTTGCAGGGGAATCTGGTACGGGTTAGTGTTAATGATGAACAGTGGGAGAATGTAAGGGACTCGGAGGGACAGGCACCACCAGTGGTTTCTGTGGTTCTCTGATGTGGTCAGCAATGAATCACGAAGGTTAAGGAAACAAGTTAACGCAAGTATGGAGGAAGTTGGGACTGAAGGTGACCGAATCTGCAGAGAGATGGGAGGGACCTCACTGTGCTCCAAGACTGCCCACATGTGGAATGGTGAAAGGCAATACAAGGCTGGACAAAGGCATAAGCAGCAGAGAGACTGGAAGTGGCCCCGCCCCTTCTGTGGGGTGGAACGGAGAAGAGCGCCTGGGCGCAGGGAGGGAGACATGTCAGGGCTCCTGCAGTACCTGATTGGGGACCGGGAGAGCTTATGTGCGGTGCTGCTACACGCTGGCACTCACTGGCAGGTGTCATGTGCCCAGTGGTGTGTGGCTTCTCCACCTGGGCTGGGTGCAGGTGCACCCAAGACTAGGGAGAGCAGCAGAGTGAAAGGTAGCTGTGGATGTTACAGACTGCGAGAGGGAAGAATCACCACGATGAGCCTTAGAGATGCTTGACCAGAATCTGAGAGTTTGGAGGTGCAGTAGACTTTCTCCCCGAACAACGGGTTCCGTCAAGATGTTCCAGGGCTTCTGCTCCCCGGAGTCTGGTTGTGATGCCTTTTATAGTTTGTCCTTTGGACTATGTTTTTGCCTTTTAGCACCCTTGTGGTATTTGACTGGAAGTTAGGTGTGATGTGACTGGGGAGAAGAAGGAGCTTAGTCCTGCTCTCTCTCTCTCTCTCTCTCTCTCTCTCTCTCTCTCTCTCTCTCTCCCCCTCTCCCTCTCTCCCCTCTCTCCCTCTCTTCCCTCTCCCTCTCTCCCTCTTCGATCAAGGCCATGTTACATTCATTAGTTTTTTTTTTTTTTAATTTAATTTTATTATTTTCCCCCCCCAAATATTATTACACCATTTTAGACATACAATTGAAAGATGCTCATGTAGAGTTTTGGATCTACAGTGTTCCAACACCCATCCCTCCACCCAAACCCATCTACCATCACCAATGTCCCCACCTCCCTCCCCCCTCCCGCACCTCAACTACTTGGCAGATTCTGTATGTCATTTCTTTCGCCTTTATATCTCCTTCCCGATAAACTTTCCTGCTCTTCGTGGAATACAGTGCATTAAAAGACATTACTGTTTCACTATTTTAGTGGACCCACGGCCGCAAGCGGCCTCGTGATCTGGGCTCGAACTGGTCTTGCTCTGTTGATCTGGTCGTGAGGCATTTTCTCAGTGTCTGGACAGCGAAGATGGTGGCTAGTGTGATGGGCGAGTTTCATCCGGCTGCTTCCGGGACCCCCCAGAGGCGATGGGCCAACACCCAAAACCCATCTGCCCTCCTCGGGATCCCATCGTCAGCTGGGCTCGGGCGCGAGCCGGGCTCCAGTCTCCCCAGCCGCTTGCGCAGCTCTGCATACTGGTTCCCGGGCGGCTCCTGGGCGGGTCCACCAGACTCGACAAAATGGAGGGGGAGTGGCTTAACCCTGACTCCATCTGGCGAATTCCCAGTGATTCCCGCTTCTGGGAGCCGCCTACCTGGGCTCGAACTGGTCTTGCTCTGTTGATCTGGTCGTGGGTCAGTTTCTCAGCGTCCGACAGCGAAGATGGTGGCTAGTGTGATGGGCGAGTTTCATCTGGCTGCTTCTGGGACCCCCAGAGGCGATGGGCCAACACCCAAAACCCATCTGCCCTCCTCGGGATCCCATCGTCAGCTGGGCTCGGTGCGAGCCGGGCTCCAGTCTCCCCAGCCGCTGCGCAGCTCTGCATACTGGTTCCCGGGGGCCACATTCATTAGTTTTGGTAGTTCAGAATTCTCTCTAGTATCCTTGTTGGTTGAGTTTCTTTTTTTTTTAAAGAAAGACTTTCTGTCTAAAAAGTTCTTGTTACCCCACCAAGAGAATTCTGGAACAATGAGAAAAGATAATGAAACTCACTCCCATTGGTAGTAAATCCTCAAGAATATCATTTCATTCGAACATTCTCAGAAAAGAGTCAGTTCCCAGCCCAGATTTGTGTGGAATCCACGTTCTCCCCACATCTGTGTGACTTTTCTATGGATTCTGTCACCATCTCCCAGACACAAAGGTGTTCACGTTGTATGATTGGGTCATTATTGGGGTTCACTGATCAGGGAAATGTAACCCTGCTTCCCATTAGGAGCGGTTTCTGTACTTTGGGAGAGCCTTCGAGCAGGCCTGGGAGCCTCTGTGATGCTTAGAGCCTCCAGGGATGAACCTAGCAATGCTTTGGGGACTCTATGTGGTGCCAGGGATTGAACAGGGACCAGCAGTCGACAAAGCAGCACCTTGCTCCCTGTCCTGCCTCTCTGGCCCCTGGAGCACATCCTGACCTTTATGTGGAATTGAACATTGGCATTTTTTAAAAATATTTTTTTGGCTTTTTATTTTTTTTTATTCATTATATCACTGTGAGATATACAATTACAAAGCAGTTCATGATTGGGTTTCAGTCATACAGTGTTCCAGCACCCATCCCTTCACCAGTGCACATTTCTTTTATTTTATTTTATTTTATTTACTTTTTGGGTCACACCCAGCGATGCTCAGGGTTACTCCTGGCTCTGCGCTCAGGAACCACTCCTGGCATTGTGTGGGGGACCATATGGGATGCTGGGAATCGAACCCAGGTCGGCTGCATGCAAGGCAAACGCCCTACCCGCTGGACTATTGCTCTGGCCCCACCAGTGCACATTTCTCACCAACAATGTCCCCTGATTTCCCCCCCCGCAAGCCTGCCTCTATGGAAAGCACTTTGTCTTTCTGTCTATCTGCCTGCCTGCCTGCCTGCCTGCCTGTCTGTCTGTCTGTCTGTCTGTCTCTCTCTCTCTCTCTCTCTAGCTTCCTTCTTGAGTATTAAGCCCATCTAGAGGCGTCCCTGGCCTTTTCATCTCCTCAGGTCCTGGGTTCCAGATCTTTTCCTCTTCCTGGGCTCCTCCTGTCACTTAAGTGCTGCATCCATGTTCCCGCTTTCCTATTCCTGCTGCTTGGGCTTGTCGTTTCCTCCCTCTCCCTCATCCCCACAGCTCAGGGGCAGCCAGGAGGAGAGGGGCTGAATTCCTCTTCCGCCCACCCCTACCCTCCTCACCACCTCTCTTCCACCAATCTTCCTTGCTTCTCCCAAGGGGATCGTATGTTCATGAGCTGTGTATAATTTCTTTGCTTGAGTGTTTATTCCCTACGATCTGCAGCTCCACGTGGGCGCTGCTGTTAGATTGGTATTTACAACCCCTGTCTCTGGTGGTATCTTACAACCGACATCACAGGGTCTATTAGATATGGCACAGGTCATAGATAGCATTCTGCTACTGAAAAGCCTCTAAAATTGTCACTAATTTTTCCTAGTTATTTTAATTATCTACGGATTACCAGTGGGCTCTAAACCTAGGGACTCAAAGCAGAGCACAGTTATTGGGCACAATCACTTATATTGTTTTGTACGTATGACTTCACTGGCCTCTCCCAGTCAGAACCTCTTGCAGGATGCAGTTAGGAGCTTGGAGGAGCGCAAGTGTCAGCTCTTAGCCACAGTCCTGAGTTTGATTCCCAGAACTTCAGGGCTTGCTTCTGGCATGGGGGGGCATGGGGTGACCCATTTCACAAAAAAAGACAGAGATCAAGGCATAATCTAGGCCATAGATATTTCAAAAATTTTTTGGTCTTGTTTTGTTTTACTGGCCCATACCCAGCTCTGTTCAGTGCTTACTCCTGGCTCTGTGCTCAGGGCTCACTCTTGGGGACCTGACTGTGGTACTGGAATTGGACGCAGGTCAGCTGTGGTCAGCTGTGTGGAAGACTAACACCATTCTCCCTCTGTCCCTCTGTCCCTTATCACAAGAGTTTTTTGGGGGAATACATCTGGGGTTACTCCTGGTTCTGCTCTCATGGATTACTCCTGGCAGAGCTCAGGAGACCATATAGGATTCCAGGATCTAACCTGGGTTGGCTATGTACAAAGCAAGCACCCTACTTGTGAACTATCTCTCCAGCCCCTCAAGAATATTTCTGTTTGTTTTTGGGCCAAACCTAGTGGTGCTCAGGGGTTACGTCTGCCTCTGTGCTCATGGGGTGAAAGAGAATTGAACCTGGATAGGCCGTGGTGCAAGGCAAGCGCCCTGCTCACTGGACTATGTCCCTGGCCTCCATGTCTCAAGATTTTTTTTAATGAGGATAAGCTATGTCTCCAAGTTTACCTGGTCATCTAGGACTGTTTTGGGATTTGGGTCGTGGGACCATCTACATGCTGACTTAGGCCTGTAGCCCACCTCACTTATTTCCCTGACAACTGAGCTGCACCACAGGGCAGTTTATAACCTACCAGCTAGAGAAGAGGATGAAAGGATGGGACACCAGTGCTCTCTTTCACAAATTTTTTTATTTTGGTCTGAACCTGGTAGTGCTCAGGGCTTGCTTCTGGCTCTGCATTCAGGGATCACTCCTGGCAGGGTTCATGGGACCATATGTAGTGTGGAAGATCTCATTTGGGTCAACCACATGCAATTAAAATGCCTACCTGCTATCCTATCATTCCAGATCAGATAATCTTTCATAATCTTGTTGCTGGGGGCGGGTGGGGATTACACAAGGAGGCTGTGAATTATTAGCAAGTGGATGCCAGGGAGGCAGTTCTGAGTCTTCCCACAGTTCCAGGCCCCTTCACCTTTATGCCATAGTTTATGCCCTAGTTTCTGGCATGGCTCACATGCTGGCTATACCTGGAATCCCCTGCATTCATGTCTTAGGTCATTCCTTCCACCAAATATCCATACAACGACCATGGATATGCATAAGCCTCAGGACACAATTCATATATGCCACCAGCCCTGGCAGAGCTTTTTCTGGTTGCCTCTAGACTGTTTTTCTTCTTGGACGTTCTAGGGAGCCCCTGGGTGCTGTATCTGTAATGGTATCACATTCTGCTCTGGGCCAGTACTCCATAAACCGAGTTACTTGAGGGCAGAATTATTTCTTAGTCCATTTCTAGATTGCTTTTCACTCCAGCAGAGTTCCTGAAATTTGTTTGGCACCAGCATTTGCTAAAAGCAGACGATCTTGAGGCCAGAGGATTCAGGCTGTGAGCAGCTGGAATTCTGCCGAGGCAGAGGAAACCCAGAGCTTCTCAAACAGCTGCAGGGCTGCCTCGGAACAAGCCACTGCCTGGTTGTGACTCCAGGGATTCTTCAGGGCTGAGTCCTCAGGGACCAGCGCTGCTAAGATCTGATCAGCACACAGGAGCTTGGGAAGACTAGAGTCACACTGTCTTATCCTTGCTGTTCCGTTTAACCAAACTCTCTAGGGGGACCTCAGGAACACCAATGAGAAAGAAATCAAAAGACCAGAGGACTGCTATTTGTCTCATTTATGAATTATGTAACATTTAATACTTAGAAAGTTCCCTACAAAGTGGTTAAATATGCCCTTTAAAATAAACCAAAAAAGTCAAAATCCATTTAATTAGAATGACATTTAATAGCCAAAACAGTGAATGTGGTTTAAGTTGTGATTACAGTTTTTATCTTTTTGGTCACACCTGGTGATGCTTGGGGCTTACTCCTGGCTATTCGGGGTTACTAGGGAATTACTCCTGGCAGTGTTTGGGTACTATATGGGATGCCAGGGATTGAATCTAGGTCAGCCGCGTGGAAGGCAAACACCCTACCCGCTGTCCTATCGCTCTACAGTAACTACAGTTCACAGTTTATCCCCTTATAACCTCTCAACTGAATATTGAATAGGTGTAAATATCTGTGCTAGAGTGTTGAAGAGCCAAGAAGGTTTAAGGCATGGTCCTAACTTTCAAAAGGCCACATTCTAGAGTTGGGCTTGAGGGTGGGTGAGTTGGTTGTTGCAGGATAACTGGAGGTGTGTTTGTCCGATTCTATCCAGACAGACACACACAACATGCATTTATTTTGGAACCACAGTTTAAAAAATGAAAAGGATTCATGGTAACGGGGGCAGACTGGGGGACGCTTTCTTAGAGCAGAGGTAATGAAGAGAGAGTAAAATCATTGAGTTCAAGAGGTAAATCTTAAATTTCTTTTTTTTAAATTTTTTATTTATTTTTTTCAAATTTTATTACACCACTTTTAGACATACAATTGCAAGATGCTCATGTAGAGTTATGGTTCTACAGTGTTCCAACACCCTTCCTCCACCCGAACCCATCTCCCATCACCAATGTCCCCACCTCCCTCCCCCCCCCCACACCTCAACTACTTGGCGGGTTCTGTATGTCTTTTTCTCTCCTCTCTATCTCTCCCTCCCACCTAACTTTCCTACACATCATAGACTGCAGTACATTAAAGGACATAACTGGGGGCGGAGCGATGGTCCAGCGGGTAGGGCGTTTGCCTTGCACGCGGCCAACCTGTGCCAGTCCTGGTTTGATCCTTGGCATCCCATATGGTCCCCCAAACACCGCCAGGAGTAATTCCTGAGTACAGAGCCAGGAGTGACCCCCTGAGCATCACTGGGTGTGACTCAAAAAGCAAAAAAAAAAAAAATAAAGGACATAACTGTTTCCACTAGTTTGATGGACTTAGGGGCCTCATGGTCAGCGTCTGGACAGCGAAGGTGGCAGCTAGTGTGGTGGGTGAGTCTCATCCGGCTGCTTCCGGGACCCCCAGAGGTGATGGGCCCACTCCCAAAACCCATCTGTTCTCCTGGGAACCCCATGGTCAGCTGAGCCTGAGGAGAGCCGAGTTCCAGCTTCCCAGCCGCATGTGAGGCTCTGCATGCTATGGCTTGTCGCCCAGGGCAGCTCCTGGGCAGGGACACCAGGATCGGACAAAATGGAGGGGGGAAGGGCTGGCCCCGGCTCCATCTGACGAATTCCTGGTGATTCCCACTTCTGGGAGCTGCCTACCTGGGCTCAAACTCGTTTTGCTCAGTTAATCTGGTCTTGAGATAGCATCCCTCCTGGGTGGGCTGATTATGTTGCAGCGTCCGGACAGCGAAGGTGGCAGCTAGTGTGGTGGGCAAGTCTCATCCGGCTGCTTCCGGGACCCCCCAGAGGTGATGGGCCCGTAAATCTTAAATTTCTTCTTGGACTCATTCCTCACTGGCCAGTCATGGACAAAGCAGACACTAGGAACACTCTCAGGTGGAGTGACAGGGTTAGAATGCAGTTATAGTTAGCAATATGCATGAGCTAGGGCCGCTTTGTTTGTTTGTTTGTTTGTTTTGGTGGTGATGGGGAAGATGGTGGATCCCAAGGAAAGCTCAGGAGGCCTGAGGCTCATTCCTGGTGGTTATGGCCCAGATGTATGGGTCAGGTACCAGTAAACTCGAAGCTGATGCTTGGGGTCACCAGTTCTAAACCTAGTGGTGATCAGAGAAACTACGAGTGCGGCTAAGAATCTTACTCGGGGTCTCATGCATGCTGGGTAAGGCTTGCTTGAGCTGTCTTCCTAACCTTTGAACTTATTCTGAATTTACACCAGGGAATATTGAATTTGCAATCCCAGGGTAAACCATAGTCAATTTTATGTGACATACGGGATGTCAAAAGATCACTTGGCCGCCCACCTACAAGATGGTCAGATTTCTTTGTCAAGACCCTGAACGAACGGTTAGAGGCTCTTCGTATTCCTGAAGCAAGCAGATGCCATTGGGCTACACTGGCACATGATAGGGTCAAATGGAAATGTTACTGGCGCCTGCTCGGAGCAAATCGATGAAAAAACGGGATGTCAAGTGATCAAGTGATACTGGAATCACACAGACTGACTTGCTAAGTCATTTAATGAGATGCAAGTTTTTGTCCTGTGAACAGTAAATTTCTGTTCATATTTGAAATGTCAAAATAAGAACTGAACAATATTATACTCTCCTCATTTGTGTGACATGCAGTAAATTTTATAAACCGAAACATAGGACTTGACATTTTTCTTGCTTATATTGATCACTTGATCACTTGATCACTTCACTTGAATCCCGTTATTCATCGATTTGCTCGAGCGGGCGCCAGTAACATTTCCATTGGACCCTATCACGTGCCAATGTAGCTCAATGGCATCTGGTTGATTCAGGAATATGAAGAGCCTCAAACCGTTCCTTCAGCGTCTTAACAAGGAAGTCTGACCATCTTGTAGGTGGGCGGCCACGTGATCTTTTGACATCCCGTGGGATCCAGTCGGTAACGGCTCTAGTCCAGCGGTTGTCTCCAAATCGCATTACATGTCCAGCCCATCTGATTTTCGATGCCTTGGCAAATGAGACAGCGTCCCTGATTCTGGAATAGCGACGGAGGTCAGAACTCCGGATTCCTTCTCTCACTTGAGTGAGGCGTGATATTCCAAGCATAGCTCTTTCGATGCCTCTCTGGGAGACCCGAATAGCATTCTCATCCTGCTTTCTTAGGGCCCAGGTCTCTGAGGCGTATGTTAATGCAGGGAGAACAGTGGAGTCGAAGAGATGTGCCCGGAGCCGGAGGTTCTTTGTCCTTTTTAGCTATTTCTTCGATGCCTTTGAAGGCATTCCATGCCGCTCTCTTCCTCCTGCGCAGCTCAGGTTTTAGGTCGTTCATCATGTTGACTTCTCGACCTAGGTACACATAACTGCTGCATTCAGAGATGTTTGTTCCATTGAGAGTGAATGGGGCCTCTGGAACTAGTTCATTTCTCATGAACATAGTTTTCTTCAGATTCAGCTGTAGACCTACCTTTCCACATTCTCGGTCAAAGTCAGCCAGCATTTGTGCCGCTTGGCTAATGTTTGGTGTTATTAGAACGATGTCATCAGCGAAGCGGAGGTGGTGTAGTTGCCGACCATCTATCTTCACTCCCATTCCTTCCCATTCTAATTGTCTCATGATGTTCTCGAGGATGGCACTGAAGAGTTTTGGTGAGATGGTATCACCCTGTCGAACCCCTCTTTTGACATCAATGATCACTTCTTTGTAGAATGGTGAGATCCTGGTGGTGAATCCGTAATACAGCTCACGAAGGATCTTGATGTATTGGGTTTGAACACCCTGTTTGACTAGGGCTTCGATGACTGCTTCAGTCTCCACAGAATCAAAGGCTTTCTGTAAATCAATGAACGTGAGACAGAGTGGCATCTTGTACTCCCTACAAACCTCAATGAGCTTGGTTACTGTGTGGATATGGTCGATTGTGCTGAATCCTTTCCGGAAACCTGCTTGCTCGCATGGTTGTCCTTCATCTAGTGTTCTGCTAATCCTGTTCAGGATGACTCGTGTAAACAGCTTGTAGATGACAGACAACAGGCAGATGGGGCGATAGTTGCCGATGTCATGAATGTCTCCCTTCTTGAACAGTAGAACTGTCCTGCTGGTTTTCCATTGGGAGGGCACCTTGCATTTGGACAGGTAGCGTGTGAAGAGCCGAGTTAGTGTATTGATGAGTACCGGACGGCAGATTCTTCAGATGTTCGGGTCTGACTTTGTCTGGGCCTGGTGCTGTTCCCTTCTTTACCGATGAGATGGCATGTCGGGTTTCAGAAAGCTGAAGTGAAACGTTGGACATGGGAATCTCCTGGCGGACAGTTCCACAATGAAATTGACCACATCATCTTCAATCGACGGTTTTGTCTGACCGATGTTGCTGTCGTCCCTAAATTCCAGACAGGATCGGACCACCGTCTCCCTTCATGCAAAATTCTACTTCCCCGAACGAGAAAAGGCTGCAATGTTTAAGAAGAGAACTCCCAGAACGACCAACAACTGGGCACTCTTTGGCACCATTGCGGCAACATGGGAAGATACCATCATTGATGACATCGATGAAGAATACAACCGACGGGTTCAGCACCTCCATGATTGTGCGAAGAATGCCGAGAGAGAGAAAGACACGAAAGGACGCTTGTCTTCAGAAACTCTTGAGCTCATTCGCCAACGTGGCAAGGCGCGAGCCTCAGGAGACCTAATGCTAATGTCCAAGCTTGCTAAACAGTGCAGAGAAGCGATAAAAGCAGACCTCAAAGACAGAAGAGCAGAAATACTGGAAGATGCAGCAGAAGCCGGGAAAAGTATTCGCACTGCCCGCCTGTCCTTCGCCAACTATAAGACCAAGATGACTGCCCTCCGACGCCCTGATGGATCTATCACATCTTCCAGAAAGGCAATGGAGAAGATTATCCAGGACTTCTACTCAAATCTCTTTGATAGCCACATCCACCTGCCCACATACCAAATTCCACAGGATGGATATGTAATTCGCTTATATTCCATCTTGCAATTTTGGAGCAAGTGCTCTGGGTGCCGGCTCTGCCAAGTTTTGTGTTTTCTAGTCCAGCTTCTTTAATGCTGGTCATTGATACGCATCTTCCTGTGTTTTCACCTCAATTGTTGCTGGAATATTTGCAGGGACATGCCGTAGTAGAGTCAGGAGTGAATAGAACTAGCAAGTCCAGGGTCAACTAACTCTTAGCACCGCTGAAGTCTTGGCCCAGATTGCCCTGCCATGCACATGGACTGGACTCTGGCTACCTGGAGTGGTTGGGGTCAGTGGATATGACCACTCCCAGGCGTTGTCTCTGGACCCAGTGGAGATGCAAACCTCCCATCTCAGCATCCGATGGCTTTCACTTGGTGATCTCTATTTGGGCTTCACCAGCATGTCCCGAGGTTGGGGCACAGATGTAGCCACACCTATTTCTCAGAGCCGGTAGGGAAACGGGAGACAATTAGAAGTTAAGTAACTTCCCAAGGCTCCCAGAGCAGCAGTGGGAGTGCTGGCTCCTGGACCTTTTCTCCACGTCTACACCTGTGACCAAACAGCTTTTCAATGTGTCTGTTAGTAACAGGCATCACTGCTGAAAATTAACACAACTTTTTGTTTCTTCCTTCTTTCTCCCATGCAGGGCTGGCTGATTGGTGTCTCTCCACTGGGCTCTGCCCTGGGGGATAGGGGGCAGAACGAGGCCATTCTAGTCACACAGGCCACCTCTGGCCTGCGTGTGTGATCAGTGTGTGCTGAATCACAAATGTTAAATAAAGGAATAATTAAATCCACATTGTTAGCTATAGTGCAACCATTCATCGTAACAGCTCTCGTCCTATTTAGCAGGGCTAGGGCTTAAATGGCCCTGGGGCCAGAGAGAGAGAGAGTAGAATGGGGAGGGCATTTGCCTTGCACTTAGCTGACTTGAATTTGATCCCTAGCATTCCTAAGGTCCCTTGAGCACTGTCAGGTGATATTCCTGAATGCAGAACCAGGAGTTATCCCTGAGCTTTGCCAGGTGTGGCCTCAAAACCAAAACAAAAAATGGCCCCTACCACGAGGTACTGAGTGAGTGATGTGATACGCCACATATGGTTCTGTTTCTGTAGGACGCAGGAAGATCTTTATCCTGTCATCCTTGAGAAGAGAGATGGGTCCTAGCGCCGTGATCATCATCCCTACAAAAGCACAGATTCTCGGTCTTGCCCAATACTACCTAGACATTTTCAGGAGAAGCTGTGAATAGATTTGATGTGTCTTTCTATTCAGTCATTGCTGAGACAGCTAAATCTTCCTGAAACTCTCAGGCTCCATAGCCTGCTGCCACTTTCAAGGATCTCCACCCCTCCCAGGATAATTCTTGGATTGTGGAAAAACAGCTGGTTATATGTCCTGGCAGAATTAACTGTAACCAGTTTAGTCACCACCAAGAGAAGACAGGAAATCTCTTGCAAAGTCTGCAACATTCCCCATAACATAATAGCAAGGAAATCTATTGCTGAACAGACCCAGGTGACTGGTTGGTTCAGGAAGGTTCTGGGCCACACAGAGATTTGTAGTGCAAAGAATGTGAGGGATTTGAGAGTCAGAACTGGTGACTGTTACAGCTGGGGCAAAAATAGTTTGAGACTGGACACAATGACTGGCCAGTGAAGCCAGAGCAGAAATGTGGAGAGAGAGAGAGAGAGAGAGAGAGAGAGAGAGAGAGAGAGAGAGAGAGAGAGAGAGAGAGAGCGAGAGTAAGGGACAGACAGACAGAGACAGAGACAGAGAGACCTGGAGACCCAAGAAGGTGCTTTTTGTCTGCCAAGAGCTGCCTTTTCCTCCAGTCTGTGATAGGCCACCAGCTCCCTGTTCTCTCTGTCCCCACCAGTTTCTGCTCTCTGCCCCCACCTGCTCCCACTCTCTACCCTAAGGTACAGGACGTGGCCTGCAATTGAGGAGGAACAGCCTGTCTGGGAAGTCAGACAGGAGCCAATTGTTTCATTAGGAGACTTTATTATTTGATAGTTTGGGGGAAAATTGCCAAGTTCCAGAAAAATTCATAAGTATAGAAGAAGTAACCATTTTTCTCTGACTATTTGAGAGATTGCCAACCTGATTTCCATTAGCAGAAAAACTTTGGTGTGTATTTCCCACAAATAAAGAAATTCCTCTATAAACCAACAATACTACCAACAAAGTTGGAACATTACTCTCATTGCATCACTGATATCCTACACCATTATTTTGTTGAGTGCGACAATGTACTTTGTAGACCAGAAATCAGTACAAAATCACATGTTTCACATTATGCCTCATGGTTAGCTTTTCAGGTTTTATTCTAATTTAATTTTAGGCATCGTAATATTGTTGATGATAGGGTTTTGGAAAAGCAATGTTTCGAACACTGCATCCCCACCCCCGGACCCACTTCCCTTCACCACTGTCTCAGTCCTGCACCCCAACTTCCCAAGCCCCCTCCCCCAATACTATCTTCCGCATCATGGTAAGCTAGTCCTGTAGCCAGCTCTGAAGCTCTGTTGCCTTTGGGCGTTTGTTATTTCGTGATAAGTTTCTTTATAGCCTACATATGAGAGAGATTATTCTGTATCTGTCCCCTCCCTCTGGTTTCACTTCACTCCGCATGCTACTCTCTCGCTCCATTCATCAGCAGCGAATTGCATGGTGCGCTGGTTTCTTACAGCGGAGCGCTATTCCATATGCCATAAGTTCTTCATGCCGTCTACTATTCTTACACACTTGTTTCCAGATTTTAGCTGTCAGGAATAGTGCTACAATGAATATAAAAGTGCAAATGTCTTCTCTCAATAGAACTTTTTGGCCCTTGGAAGATATACTTGGAAGAAGTGGAATTGTTGGGTAATAATGGAAGTTCAATTCTTAGTTTTTTTTTTTTTTTGAGATGTCTCTATATTGTTTTCCAGAAAAGGTCAAACTAACTGACATTCCGCCCAGCAGTGGATGAGGGTTCTCTTTTCCCCTCATCCATACTGGCACTGGTTGTTTTCATACTTTGTGTGTGTGCTAGTCTCACTGGTGTGAAGTAATATCATTATGGTTTTAATTTTCGTTTTTCCCTAATGTTGTAGAGGAGTTTTTCCAAATACCTATTGGTCATCTGTATGAGTTTTTTAAAAAATTTTGGGCCATAGCTGGGAATGCTCAGGTATTACTCTTGGCTCCGCACTCAGGAATTGCTCCTGGAGGTGCTCTGGAGACCATATGGGATGCAGGGGATGGAACCTGGATCAGTTGTGTATAAGGCAAACGCCCTCCCTGCTGTGCTATCGCTCCAGCCACTGTATTTGTTCTTTGTAGAAGTGTCTGTTCACCAATTCTCTTCATTTTTTTATGGTGTTGATTGCTCTTTTTTCTTTTGGGGGATTATGTTTTACAAGTGCTTTATATATTTTGAATATTTACCCTTTATCAGACGAGTGGTGGGAGAATAATTTCTCTCAGTCTGTGGGGGTGGTGGTAGGGGTCTTTCTATTCTGTAACTGTTTCTTTTGGAGTGCAGAAGTTTCTTAATTTAATTTAGCCCTATTTGCTTATCTTTGCTTCCATTTTCTTGGTGAATGGCATTAAGTTACTGAGATGATTCTACATTGATTTTTTTTTTGGGTTTGTTTTGGAGCCCTACCTAGTGATGTGCAGGGCTTACTTCTGACTCTGCACTCAGGAATTATTGCTGGCAGTGATGGGGGAACATATGGGATGCTGGGGATTGAACCCAGGTCAGGAGCAAGCAAGGAAAACACCCTCCCCGCTGTACTATTGCTCCAGTCCCCATCTATATCGGATGTTATGAAGGGTTCTAAGTTTTCCTCTGTATATTATATGCATTCAAGTCCTGATATCAAGGTCTTTAATCCACTTTTTTTTTTAATTAATTTTTTTATTTTTACAATTACAAAGATATACAATTAAAAAGTTCATATTTGGGTTTTGGTCGTACAGTGTAGCAGCACCCATCCCGCCACAAGTGCCCATCTCCCACCACCAACGTCCCCGGTTCCCTCCCCCTCCCCCCAGCCCTCCTCCATGGCAGGTTCTTTATTTCTTTCCATTTCTCTATCTTTCTCTTTTCCTTCCTCCTCCAGACTATGGATTACAAAACATACATTAAAGGGTTGTCATGTGTATCCTTTTGCCTCTATTTAATGCTCAGTTCTAGGTTGGCATTAGTACCCTCACAATTGTTAGCACACTATTCCATTTTCTGTCTTACCTAGCCTCTGACTCCCACACGTTTGTGATAATTTCCACCTTTGACAGAACCTCCTGATGTATGTTTCACTTGACCTTGGATATTGGTATCATAATATGTACCTATATATTTATGTTATGCAGATAAATGCAGTCATTCTGTAACTGTCTCTCTCCCTTCTGGCTAATTTCGCTCAACATAATCTTCTCCATGTCCATCCATTTGTAGGCAAATTTTATAACTTCATTTTTCCTAACAGCTGCATAGTATTCCATTGTGTAGATGTACCAAAGCTTTTTTATCCAGTCATCTATTTTCGGGCACTCGGGTTGCTTCCAGATTCTGGCTATTGTGAATAATGCTGCTATGAACATAAAAGTAGGGATGGTGTTTCCGCTGCGTATTTTTGGTTTCCCAGAGTAGATTCCCAGGAGTGGTATGGCTGGGTCAAATGGGAGTTCAATTTCTAGTCTTTGGAGGAATGTCCATATTGTTTTCCAGAAAGGCTGTACCAGCCGGCATTCCCACCAACAATGGATGAGTGTCCCCTTTTCCCCACACCCACGCCAGCACTTGTTGTTCTTGTTCTTTTGAATATGTGCCAGTCTCTGTGGTGTAAAATGGTATCTCATTGTTGTTTTGATTTGCATCTCTCTGATGATTAGTGATGATGAGCATTTTTTTCATATGTTTTTTGGCCATTCGAATTTCTTCCTTGCTGAAGTTTCTGTTCATTTCTTCTCCCCCATTTTTTGATGGGGTTGTTTGTTTTCTTCTTGTAAAGTTCTACCAGTGCCTGATATATCCTGGATATTAACCCCTTATCAGATGAGTATTGGGTGAATATTCTTTCCCATTCTGTGGACTGCTTTTGTATCTTAGTCACTGTTTCTTTTGAGGTGCAGAAGCTTTTTAGTTTCATGTAGTCCCATATATTTATCTTTTCTTCTAGTTGCTTTGTTAGAGATGTTTCATCTTTGAAGATGCCTTTAGCTTCAATGTCATGGAGGGTTTTTCCTATATTTTCTTCAATGTACTTTATGGATTCAAGTCTGATATTGAGATCTTTAATCCACTTTGATCTGATTTTTGTGCATGGTGTTAGACACAGGTCCAAATTCATTTTTTTACATGTCGCTGCCCAGTTTTCCCAACACCACTTATTGAAGAGGCTTTCCTTACTCCATTTTAGACTCGTTGCACCTTTATCAAAGATTAAATGATCATGTGTTTGAGGTTGGGTGTCAGGATACTCAATTCTATTCCATAGGTCCACGGGTCTGTTTTTATTCCAATACCATGCTGTTTTAATTACTACTGCCTTGTAGTACAGTTTGAAGTTGGGTAAGGTGATGCCTCCCATCTTCTTTTTCCCGAGGATTGCTTTAGCTATCCTTGGGGGTTTATCGTTCCATACAAATTTCAAGATTGTTTGGTCAATTTCTTTGAAGAATGTCATGGGTATCCTCATAGGGACTGCATTGAATCTGTATAGAGCTCTAGGGAGTATTACCATTTTGACAATGTTGATTCTCCCCCATCCATGAGCAGGGAATGTGTTTCCATTTCCTTGTGTCCTCTTTTATCTCTTGGAGCAGTGTCTTGTAGTTTTCTTTGTACAGGTCCTTTACACACTTGGGTAAGTTGATTCCTAGGTATTTGATTTTCTGTGGCACAATTGTGAATGGAATTGTTTCCTTAATATCCCTTTCTTCTCTTTCGTTATTTGTATATAGGAAAGCCACCGACTTTTGGGTGTTGATTTTGTATCCTGCCACTCTACTATATGCGTCTATTGTTTCTAGGAGTTTTTGGTAGAGAGTTTAGGGTTCTCTAGGTATAATATCATGTCATCTGCAAATAATGATAGCTTGACTTCTTCCTTGCCTATCTGGATGCCCTTGATGTCCTTTTCTTCTCTGATTGCTATCGCAAGTACTTCCAGTACTATATTGAATAAAAGAGGTGAGAGTGGGCAACCTTGTCTTGTCCCTGATCTCAGGGGGAAGGCTTTCAACTTTTCCCCATTGAGAATGATGCTCGCTGTGGGCTTTTGGTAGATGGCTGTAACTATCTTGAGGAAAGTCCCTTCAATTCCCATTTTCTGGAGGGTTTTAATCATGAACGGGTGCTGGATCTTGTCAAATGCTTTCTCTGCGTCTATTGATAGGATCATATGGTTTTTATTTTTTTCTCTTATTGATATGATGTATTATGTTGATTGACTTGCGAATGTTGAACCATCCTTGCATACCCGGGATGAATCCTACTTGGTCATGATGTATAATCTTCTTGATGAGTCTTTGGATTCTGTTTGCTAGTATTTTGTTGAAGATCTTAGCATCCGTGTTCATCAGGGATATTGGTCTGTAGTTTTCTTTTTTTGTGTTGTCTCTCCCTGCTTTGGGTATCAGGGTGATATGTGCCTCGTAGAAGCTGTTTGGGAGTGTTTCTGTTTCTTCTATTTCCTGGAAGAGCTTGAACAGGACAGGCAGTAGGTCCTCCTTAAAGGTTTGGTAGAGTTCACTAGGGAATCCGTCTGGACCTGGGCTTTTGTGTTTGGGAAGTGTTTTAATTACTGTTTCTATTTCCTCAATGGTGATAGGCTTATTCAGGTATTGGAGGTCTTCTTGTTTCAGCCGTGGGAGGTTATAGGACTGCAGGAATTGATCCATTTCTTCTAGATTCTCATGTTTCACGGCATACAGGCTCTCAAAGTAATCTCTGATGATCTTTTGGATTTCTGTGGTTTCTGTTGTGATGTCACCCTTTTTATTTCTGATTCTGTTTATTTGGGTTCTCTCTTTCCCTGTCCTTACAAGTCTTGCCAATGGTTTGTCAATCTTGTTTATTTTTTTCAAAAAACCAGCTCTTGGTTTCATTAATCTTTTGGATTGTTTTTTTTGGTTTCCAACTCATTGATTTCCTCTCTAAGTTTTATTATTTCCTTTTTTTCTGCCTGGGTTGGGCTCCTTTTGTTGGTCTTTCTCTAATGTCTTCAGCTGTGTAGTCAGGTTATTTATGTGGGCCCTTTCTTGTTTCCTGATGAATGCTTGCAGAGCTATAAATTTCCCTCTTAACACGGCTTTTGCCGTGTCCCACAAGTTCTTATAGTTGGTGTCTTCATTTTCATTTGTTTCCAGAAATCTTTGGATTTCCTGTTTGATTTCTTCTATGACCCATTTGTTGTTCAGGAGTGAGCTGTTCAGTTTCCAGGTGTTTGGTTTGACTCCCTGTTTCTGTGTACGGTTAACTTCCATTTTCAGTGCATCATGGTCTGAAAAGATAGCTGACACAATTTCTATCTTTTTAATTTTATTGAGGTATGCTTTGTGGCTTAGCATGTGGTCTATCTTGGAGAATGTTCCATGTGCACTAGAGAAAATGTGTATTCAGCTTTTTTGGCATGAAAAGCCCTGTATATATCTACTAGCTCTCTTTCTTCCATTTCTTCCTTCAGGGCCAATATTTCCTTGGTGAGTTTCAGTCTTGTTGATCTATCCATCGTTGATAGAGCAGTGTTGAAGTCTCCAACTATTATTGTGCTACTGTTAATGTCTTCTTTGAGGTCTCTTAGCAGTTGTTTTATGTATTTTGCTGGCCCCTCGTTGGGTGCATATATGTTTAGTAGTGTAATTTCTTCCCTGGTGTACATACCCCTTAAGTAATAAGAAATGGCCTTCGTTGTCCCTTCTAACCTTTTTCAGCCTGGAAGTCTATATTATCTGATACTAATATGGCCACACCAGCCTTTTTGGAGGAATTGTTTGCATGGAGAATGGTCTTCCAACCTTTGACTTTGAGTCTGTGTTTGTTCTGATTATTCAGATGTGTTTCTTGTAGACAACAGAATGTTGGGTTCAATTTTTTTAATCCATTTTGTTACTCTGTGTCTCTTAATTGGTGCATTTAGACCATTGACATTGAGAGAGATTATTGTCATCGGATTTTGTGCCATCTTTCTGTTTGAGCTTGTTGTGCTTATGGGTTTGGTCGTATTACAGTAGACCCTTCAGTCCTTCTTTTTAAGGTTGGTTTTGAGTCCATGAAGTTCCTGAGTTGTTGCTTATCCATGAAGTTGTGTATCTTTCCTTCATATCTGAATGTGAGTCTGGCCGGGTAAAGAATTCTTGGTGAGG
The DNA here is from genome assembly GCA_021461705.1 of Cryptotis parvus. Taxonomy (NCBI): domain Eukaryota; kingdom Metazoa; phylum Chordata; class Mammalia; order Eulipotyphla; family Soricidae; genus Cryptotis; species Cryptotis parvus. The sequence goes on from JAJIBD010002372.1 coordinate 123,733, forward strand.
CCTGCAGTTCATTCAGCCTTTTTCACAATATCCCACCATTGTTTTCTTGCTCGGAGTGTTTCATCAGAGAAGTCTGCTGTAAATCTTAGAGATGTTCCTTTGTATGTGATTTCCTTCTTTGATCTTGCTGCTTTCAGTATTCTATCTCTATCTATAGTTTTTGTCATTTTAATTAAGATGTGTCTTGGAGTATTCTTGTTGGGGTTTCTTTTAGCGGGTATCCTCACGGGCCTCCTGGATCTTGAGGCAAGGTTTTTTTAGTTCCGGGAACTTCTCAGCAATGATGGCTTTGACAGTTTCTTCTTCATCAGGGTTTTCTTCTTGCCCTTCTGGGACCCCAATGATCCGTATGTTGTTTCTTCTGGCTTCATCCCGATTATCTCTTGTTGTCTGTCTCGGTAATTGTGAGTCTTTTTTTTCTATCTTCTGGTGTTGTGTAGAGAATCTTTGGAACGCGCTCTTCGAGATCACTAATTCTTTCTTCAGTAGCTATTATTCTGCTATGCTGGCTTTCCACTGTGTTTTTCTATTTCATTTACCTCATTTTTTAATATATGTCATTTCCATTTGCATTTTCCTCACTTCTTCTATCATGTCCTCTTGTATTTTATTGAGTTTGCATTCCATTGCTTCTTTGAATTCCTTATGGCTCCTTAACATTTCTTTCCGAAATTCTTTATCAGAGAGGTTATATAACTCATTGGTATTGCTTGGTTCATCTGGACTAGTGACTTCACTCACAGAGCTGGATGGAACTTTGCGTTGCTTTACCATTTTGACTATTGTAGGTTGCAAATGTGGGGTCTTGGATGATAGGATAGTACAGTTAGTAGGTGTCTGGTCTGTTTGCGAAGTTTGGGTGGGTAGTAAGGATGTAGGAACCAGGGTTCAGTGGTACCTCATGCAAGATAGGTAGT